>JAWNMS010000041.1:3065000-3435000 GCA_035043785.1 Drosophila planitibia
AGATTCGAAAATGACAAAACAAAATTAAAATCAACAGCAACAACAAAAACAACAACAACAACGACGACAACAACAAAAAGAGCCAAAAAGAGAAAAGAAAAACAAAAAGCATTCAGCTCTTTTATGGCGGTTTAGGACAGATATTTTTGCATAGATTACAAAAGAAAAAGAAAACAAAAAAAGAGAGAGAACAAAACATGTGTAAGAAATCTATTGATGAAGATTGAAAAAGTAATTAAAATACCTCAATGTAAGTGCATTATCTTCAATGACAAAAGAAAACAAAAATGAATACAAAATATTAATGTAAAACAAAAATGTTAAAACTAAAGTAAAAGCTAAAGGAAAGAGCAAACCTAACGAATATGTAAACAAAAGCAGCAGAAACTAAAAAGCAAAAAAAAATTTAGACAAAAGCAAACAAAAAAAAATAAAAAATAATATGAATGAAAATGAATCATAAAGAGAATTATGATAGTTTGTAAGCAATGCAAAACCTGAAGGATTTCATACTACAAAAAGAAAAAGAAAAAAAATTAAATAAAAAAACAAAAACAAAATAAACGAATTAACAAAAGTATAACAACAACAAATGCAAAACAAATAATACAAAAACAAGAACAACTACTACAACAACAACAACAACATCAACTACTACTACTACTTCTATAACAACAACAACAACAACAACTAAAAGGCATATCAATAAAGAGAGCAAAGAGAGAATAGTGTAGACCAAAGCATAGTCGATTTCACGATTTTTTCACACACACACAACACACACACACACGGAGAGCACAAGTTTCTGAATCGGAGCACACACACACACACACACAGACAGAGACACACACAAGTGCGCAGGTGTAAATAGACAACATACATATGAGAGTGAAAAGCCTTGTTTTTATTTATGCCAAATGAGTGTACGACGACGACAGATGCACAGATCCAGACACAGATCCACAAACTCAAACTGAAACTCAGACCCAGATCCACCAGACCCCAATTTAAGGAGTAAACAAAGTGAAAATTGTTAAAGTTTTGGTGTTTCCTATATAAATGAAAAACAAAAAAGCAAAAAAGAGAGAAGAAAAGAGAAGAGAAGAAAAGAAAAGAAAAAGAGAAACCTATACACTCTACACGAATATAGACCTTTTGCGTAGCTTGAGGAGCAGGGGAGGCGGTTATTGTCAAGTGTATATAGAAGGAGTTTTGCTAGGCATATAACATTTATATATATATATATAAATATGTATATATAAATTTATATACATATATATCTATATATATATATATATATATATATATGTGTATACATATGTGTATGTTGAGAATGCGCAAAGAAAATTTGTTTTGTTATAATTGAATGTGTGTATTTGTTTTTAATATACCTATACATACATATGCATACATACATATATATTTATATATATATATATATGTATATATATATATGTATATAATTTAATTTTTTTTCGGTGACGTCTTGAAGTTTGCGTAGCGCATAGGAAAAATGTCCAAAGTTGTCAATACAAAGAGCATATACTTATATTCTACTATTTAGCGAACCTAAATACCCTATACTATATGATATGATGCATGCTTGGTAGATGATGCCTAAGCATTTTATTAAAGAAAAAAAACAAAACAAAAAAAAAACAAAAACCAACAAACAATACAAAAAAACAAAAAACAAAACGAAACGAAAACGAAACAAAAAACGTAAAACGAATTTTTATAAAAATTCCAAAAATGTAAACTAGAAGAAACATGGCAATGTTTTTGAACTTGCATTGTTTTTATTTTGCATAAAAAATTCCAAATGCTGAAGCAAGAAAAAAGAAAGAATTCGGAGAAGAGCGAAAGCAGCGAGTGAGAGAAGGAGAAGGAGAAAGAGGAGGAGGAAGCGGAAGAGAAAGAGAGCAGAGTGGTTGAGTTAACTAACTATTGACTATTGCTCTGTTTAAAGAAGTTAATGAATACGAAGAAGCTGAAGATGAAGAAGATAAAGATGAAGATGAAGATGAAGACGAGGACGAAGAAGCAGGGGTTTACCAAACACACTATTAAGAAATAATAATAATTATTATAAATGATGTATGAATCATAAATTGAATGAAGACAAAATCACAAGATGTGAATTTGAAGCGTGCGCGTTGAAAACGACAGCGAATAGAGCGAAGTTTAGAGAGAGAGAGCAGCAAAGAAATTATTTTTTAGTATTTAGAGGCTATTTTATATCGTTATTAAAAAGCAGGTGGAGAGCAAGAGAGAGAAAGAGCAGTATGCGTGATGATGATGATGATGATCATGTTGAGATCAGTAAATGTGGATAAAAGGGGTAGAAGAGAATTAAATTTTAACTTGAAAAGAAAACAACAATAACAACAACAACAAGAACGTATGGCTGGGTATGTGAAATTGTTCGCAATTGAAACAAACAAACGACAGCACAGCAAGTAAAGCATGATGACAACCCTTGTCCATCCCCAGTAACAACAAGCATCCAATTTGCGTTAGCAGCACTTGTTGTTTCCCCACTCACAACTTGGCGGCGGATGGGTGTTGTCTTATAAATTCCAAACCTTGATTCAATCACTTCATTTTTTCGTTTACAATATATATTTTGAATTTATTTGACGTATATATATATATATATACACTCACAAACACTTACGCAAAACTACTATCACACACACACAGACAGAGATGTGGACCGATATAGGATGTTTCACAGGCCAAGCGGTTTTTATTTTCTTTTCACACGAAACAACAACCCAAAAAGAGAAAGTTAAAATTTAATTTTTCTAAAAGTACTTTTTTTTGTGTTGTAAGTTGTGCCAAGTACTGATAACGTTTAAGGTGTGATAAACTCGTTTTAAAATTTAACAACTATTTAAACTATTACTAAAAAAAAAAAAAAAAAATTAAAATTAAAAAAAAAAACATTATTTTTATGAGATACTTTCGATGTACATTTTTAAACACACACATACACTTATACAAATACTTATGCTTGCATACAAAGTGTACTGAAAACACACACACACACACACACACACATACACACAAATTTAAACACAAGCACACCCGACTTCAAAAGTACTTTGACATTTGATTTTACAGCAACAACAACTTCAACAACAACAACAACAAAAAGCTTTGCGATTACAATTTACTATTTATTTTATTCATATATATATTTTTTTTTAAATATAATTTCTTAACGTAAACCTAAAAAGTTTGTACTCTTTGAAAAAAAAAATTGATTAAAATTTAAAAAAAAAAATGCACAAGAATGCAAAAATGAAGATGAAAGGGAAGATACTTTTTAAAAGGGCATATTTTTTTATATACATATATTTACATATTTACATAAAGTTTTTAGCGGTACAAACATCGTGAGTACAAATCAATTATTAATTTTTTTTTTTTTTGTTTTTTTTTTCCTATTATAAAAAGAATTTAGGGATTTCCTTAAACATGAAATTTGTTTTCAATTGTTAGGCGAGTGAAAGTTAGAAAAGATGAGGAGAACAGTTGAAACACACTTTTTTATACGATGATTACAATAACGATATAAAGCAAGTTTTTAAGTAGGCTGAACTTAACGACACGCAAAGCAAGTTTAGAGCGAGCCGAGCAAAGCAAGCAGCAAATAGCCCAAAGCCGTCACTCACATTTAAGAAACAAGAAAGTGAAATACTAAAAATACTAAACGATAACGAATAACGATCCAACATGGTATTCTAATGAAACTCTAAGCAGCACGCCAGAAAGTGAAGAAAACAAGAAAAAATGAATATGACAAAAAAATACATATATAAAGCTTAAAATATCAGCATAACATTAAAATTGGGGGTTAATTTAATTTCAAAAATGTTTTTCTTATATTTAAAATAAAAAAAATAAAAAAAAAATTGGACGCAAAATCAGTCAGCAGCATATAAAAAAAAAAGGAATAACGAAATAAATACTAAAATGACTAGACAAGAAAGAAAAGGAGATCAAAGCTAGAATAGATTAAAGATCACAGTACCAAACAGATCAGATCAGTGCAGAACCGAACCGAACCGAACAGTACAGTAATAACTCCTCGGATACGACACAACTAAACTAAACTAAAAAAAAATGCATACAAATTGATGTATTGAGCGTATACAACGTAAATAACGATTGTCGATGCAACAAAAACAACAAAAACAACAACAACAAACAACAATATATGACTAAATAAACAATGGAAATGAAATGATACGCATGTGAAATAACTATGAATTACTATACATACATACATACATATACATATATTTTTAGCATTTAAGTATACAAAAGAAAACGATGAAAATAAGAGAAAATACCAACAACATAACTGAAACCGATTGTCAGCCCTAAGAGTTTACGTGTACTAACATATTGCAATGTGCAAGAAAAGCCACACAAAAAAAAAAAAAAAAAAAAAAACCAAACAAGAAAACACAACTGAAAAGAAAACACCCACAAAATTACATGCATATTATGACGACACGATTATATATTGTTGTACACATGTAAAATACGCATGCATACACACACACACACACACACACATACACACACACACACACACACACATGTGTGTGCATGTGTGTGTATGTGAGTGGGAAACGAACCCAATACGCAGAACGTATCTATAGCAGTATATGTATTAGAAACAACCAACAACTAGCAAACACACAAACAAAAACAAACATAAAAAAAAAAAACGAAAACAAAAACAAAAACATAAATCAAAAATTGAAAACTTAAATAATTTTGAGTAATTTCCATTAAACTACTAGTTGGCTAGAAAACAAAAAAAAAAATGCTTAAAATTACGAGAGACTTAAACCGCAAACAGAGCAAACGCAAAAATTTGAGCATATATATTTGAGAATGTGACACGTCGGGATAAAGGAACAAACAACAAACCAACAAATAACATAATCTTTATCATTTTTGTCTTGCTTTATTTTCCCTTTTGTATGTATAGTTTGCATTTTTGAATAATTTCACATAATATATATATATATATTTATTGCGTTCAATATATATATATATATATATATATATATGTATGAGTTTATATATATATATATATATATATGTGTATAAATTATCTTTCTTTGAACTGGAATAAATTCATACGGTAATCAACTGGAGACTGAGCTACAACATATATTTAGTTACCGTTATGTTTATTGCATTTGAAAAAAGAAAAGAAAAAAAAACGAAAAGAAAAGAAAAACAACTGAAAATTATTGGCAATCGGCCAATTAGTTTTGAACATCATTTCACACACACACACACACGCATAAATACAAACATTAATCGTATCCAATTACAATACATAATTGCACACATATGATAATCTTATATGTACATATATATACAACTATATGTACAATAAAACTATTGGTTAATTAATTTCAAATTAAATTGTTTTGCTAGATTTTCATGTATTCCTTAAATGCAAACCCATTCAATAAAACCTACGCCATTTTGTTAAGCATTTCTTTCATCCCTTCCCCCAACAACAACAGAATACAATACAAAAAAAAAAACAAAAAACAAAAAAAACCAAATCCAGCAATCGGTTTGCCTGTGTGATAGTAGTTTATAATTAAAACCGTTCGCTGGATCTTTCACCACGCCCCCCTCCCCCCACACAAACATTAGCATTTATATGGCAAGCAACGTAGGAGTTCATAAATACATAATCGGAAATAAAGAAAAACAAAACATAAATATAATACAAATAAAATAACAAACATGAGAACATTAAAACAACAAAACAAAAAAAAGAAAAAAAAACACAAAAAACATTAAAAATAATAACAATTTTACAATATTTTTATTTTTACCTTTAATTATTTTTAAATTACCTATCTGTAGTTTAACGATTTTTTTTTTGCGTCGTCTACATTATACATGTTAAGTTCATTAATCTACATAAATAATCAACATTGATGTAGACGGCATAATGTATCTACATTGTACATTGTATCTACATTACAGAGCTAAATATCTATAAATATTTTTAATATAACAAAACAAAACAAAAAAACAGTAAAATATTACAAAAAAAACCAAAAAAAAAACCAAAAATCTTTTTATTTATTTATTGCATATTTTTCGTTCCGGTTGTGGTCCAGCTTTTCAGTTTGTCTCAGTTTCGATTTCGACTTCGATTTTGATTTCAAATTTCTTCTGATTTTTTTCGTACGATTGACGTTTTCAGTTCAAGCTCAAGTCAAATCCAATGCCCGGCGTTCCATTTGAAGCGAGCTCGATGTGTGTGTTTGGGTCAAACGCTTTTAATATGATGCATACATAGTATGTATCCGATATGTATGTACACCTATCCAATGAGCCCAAATTCAAGTCTACCTAAAGCAGAATTCTGCATAAATGGTGATTTTAAAACACCTCTCAAAGGGTTATCTGCAAGAGTAATAAGAGTAAACAACAACAGAAATCCCTAAAACCACAAGCAAAGGCAAGAGAATAAAAAGAAAAGTGTGAAATGCGTGTGAGTACATTTATATAGACATTTATACGATACATACTAACTAAAATATACTTAAATGACAAAAAGAAAATAAAATCTAAAATAAAAAAAAATTTAAATGAATACTACCTCAGCTTTGAATATTTCTATAGAAATATAATTAAATGTACTTGAATGGCGACAAAAAAAGAAAAACCGAAAATAAAAAAAAATTGCAAACAAGTTTTAGAGCTGCATTTATATACTAGTAACAATACAATTTATACTAAGTGTACGTTTTGCATATTCCTATATAATTAAATAAACATAAAAGCAAAATGGGTCATTAAACAAAAACAAAAACAAAAACAAAAACAAAATACATGTGTATCTACATATACATATGAACGAAAAAACCAATACGAAAATAAATTCATATTATATACACTTATACATAACAACAAAAAAACCAAAAAAAAAAATAAGAAAAGAAAAACAAATAACAATAATTTTGCGTCCATTTTTGTTGTTTTCTATACTAAGAAAAAAAAAACCTATAAAATCATATTTAATTACATATATAATTGTTTAAATTGTGAACGTAACCAAATTGAAAATAATCAAGTGCAACAGCAGCCAAATCGAAAATGTTTTATGGTGATGATGATGATGAATACCAGCATACATCCATACATACATAACTACATGCATATGCCTATACTAATTACATACATATATCAGCTCTGTGTTTGTTTCCTATCTGCCATTTAAACAAAAGTAAAAAAGGAAAATAACTCCAAAAAACTCTGCAAAAAAAAACCCAAAAAAAAAAAGCGAATACAAATTAAAACCATAAGAAAGCTTTCTCGGTGTCAGTTGTGTCATAGTTTAGATTAAAAAGCAAACTAAATATTAAAGAATATTCACAGGAAATTAACCTTTATTTGCAAAACCTGTGTTTACATGCGTACATACTTTCATTCCCACAAAAAAAAAAACGGTGTCCAAGAAGAGTTTCTGGCCAGTCCCAAGGGTCTGCTTATATGACAGCAAAATAAGTATACATACATACTATGTGTATATTTAGTCTAAGCAATTTTACTTTTCGGTGTAATTTAATGTTAAATGCTAGAGAAAAATGTGAAAACCCAACACAACACAAACATACTACTACTTACATATGTACACTCATACACTCAACAAATACAACACCCACAACTACATTACAGGACATGAAACAAAAACAACCCAATATTGAATATCCCAGCATCGAGCTAATAGCAAGCCCAGCTAATATGTTAAAAATAAAAAAAATAAAATTTTTGTGAACATGTGAAAAAAAGAAATCGAAAAGAAATTTACTCAATAAATGATTTTTCGTATAAATACAACGCTACAGTGTGCTTTCATGAACTTTATCATTCTACTATTATTATTTTAAATATTATATATAACAATTTGCGAACGTAATTTCAAGAATTCGACACGTGCAGGAACACTAAGGAACACGATGAAATTTTGATACATTGCAGTCGTTAAAGCCCTTGGTTCTTAAATCATTCTTACACCTTGCCTTTCAACACTTTTATAAATTTATATTCAATTTTTTTTAAAAATATTTTTTCAGCAGTTAAAAACGCAATCGTTTTTGAATTTTTTGAAAGTAGCCATCTTGCGCGCCAACGATACTACTGACGATACTCAAATACTCAATGTACTCGATACTCAAACTACTCTTATCGATAGTATCGCGCACATAACATTTACTGGTTCCGTTAGAGTTTCCGAATTAAGCGAGAGAGAAAACATTGCATACTTTTTAGCGGCAGCTAAATGAAACAAGAGCGTTCATATTGAAAGTCGCCATTTTGTGTGTGCATGTCTTGAATGGATAGGATCATAGGAGCTAGAAGACACCCACATTAATATGTGGGCAACCGATGCCTATATACCCTTTTGCAACAAAAGTGCTTCCAGTTAAAAGTGTCTCCGATTTGAAAAAGAATGAATTTGCCTCAGCCTTTGCAATATGGACACATTCAAATGTATTACAACATTTATTATAAATTGAAAACATGTATTACAGAATAGGAAATGCGGCAGTGGTTATAAATATTTCTTGGCACGTTGCAGAACTTGACGGCGTCGCTGTTCGCTCGTTTGGCTCTCATTTAAAAGACGCTCGGTGCGATCCAATGTCGCAATGGAATCATCGGCGGATGAGCTGAGACGCTGTCGCTTGGTGGCCGGCTGCGTTGGCTGATTCTCAACTAGTTGGTATTGATCTCGCTGATAATCTGCTGTGCCGTGCGGGGCGATATAATCACGATCTAAGCGATGCATTGCCCGCTCCGGTTTGTCCAGTTGGTCCAGTGGCTGGTTTAAAACGGTTAAGGTTTTCCGCTCGATGCGTTGCTCCTGATACTTGTCAAGCGCGCTCTGTGCCTGATCCAGCACCTCCTCAAATATGTATTGCTCAAATATTGTTGGCGGCGTTGCCGTTGCCGTTGCAGTCGCTTCATCCTGCTCCTGATCCTCCTGCTGCTGCTGTTCGTGCTCTTTTGCTGTTGAGGCATCTTCTGGTTGGTGCTCGTAGTACCAGTGATTATGAAAGGAGCTCTGCATGGTGTCGCGCCTGTAGACAATGGCAGATGGCAGGCCAGATTTGTTGCGACGCAGCACGAAGAGCAACCGTTCCCTGGCAAAGATCTCCACAATGTCCAGACAGTTCATGCTGCCCGCGTGCAACTGCAGCTCCAACGTTTGTATGGCACTCAATGCCAGCGTCTCCACGTGCGTCTCCTCAGCACTCAGCTGGGCATAGTTGAGGAGCCATTCGCAAATCTGATGATGCTGCTGCTGCGGCGGCAGTGGCAACATTTGCGGCAACTTCGCCTGCTCCAGCAGCTGGACAATCTGTTCACGCTTCTCCGGCGACTGCCAGCCGTCGATAAAGTACTCGAGTCGATTGGGCAGACCGACCGATGCTGTTGTCATTGGCTCCACATAGCAGCGCAACTCTTGCGGCAGCTGTGGCAGCTCAACCAGCCGCTCGCTCGCCACCAGCTGCAGGCGACGCACTGCCTCATTGTACAACTGTGCACAGAATTGCGGTGACTGCGAACAGTGTCGCCCAATTGCCGCATCCTGTTGGCATGCATAACGCAGCCGGCAAAAGAGCTCGTCACCCAAATGATGCAACAGCCATTCGTGCAACGGCATTTGTTGCAGCATGCCGCGACTGCGATGCCGCTGCTTGGCCAAAAACTGGACACCGCATTGCAGCAGCGCAACCAATTGCAGCTTCTGTTTGCCACGCGCCACAGTTCGGGTATTGTAGATGCGATAGGAGCGTAGGGTGTCCAATTGCAATCGCTCCGCTAGCTGATGGTTCTGCGTCATCTCCACCTGCTGCTGGACAATGAGTGCCACATAGCCGCAGCCACTGTTGCTGCATAAATGGTGCAATCTTTGCCGTGCCTCCTTTATCTGTTTGGCATCCACAAAGAAAATGATGCCATCGGCATCAGCCAGCTGCTGCTTCTGCTGCTGCTTTGGCATCCCCTTCAGTTTGTGGACGCAGAGCGCCACACCGTTGGCGAGTCCATGCATATAGCACTCGTTGTTGCCGGATGCTTGGGCATCGCTTTGCGCCGACTGACGCAGCAGACCGTGATCCAGGGCATGCTCGACGACGAGGCCAAAGCTGCCCTCGGGCAGCGATAGCAGCAGCTTGAAATAGTTACGCGCAGCTGGCATCAATTGCTGCTGGCACTGCTGTTGTTGGAGTGTGCGCGCCAATAGCTCCCACAGATCCAGCTTGAGGGAGCAGTGATCGTCCATGCCCGCCAGCAGTCGGCTAAAGTCGCACGATTCGCCCTGACGATAGCGACGCATCAGACGCAACGGCTGCTCCAATTCTCTGGCATCCATCAGTTGTTCCGGCAGCACGGCACAAAAGCTGAGTGGCAGACACGCAAAGAGGGCATCCTTGTGCTGCTGGACACGTCGATAGCTGCGCCAGCGTCGCCAATAGTGACGCATCAGTCCCAGCTCGTAATTGGCGCGCATCACTTGCTCCTCGGCTAGCGCAGAGATTTGCTGGTCCACCAGCGTCTGATAGAGATCCATTGTGCTCTTGTGCAGTTGCCATTCCTGTCGGCACATGCGCTCCACCTGCTGATCGATGTGATCGCGCAGCAGCTGTTGGCTTCGCTCCTCCAGCTGCAACTGGCGATGCTTTAGTCGCTGGCGTTGTGCCTCAGCTGCGGCTGCAGCCGCTGCGGCGTCTGCTGCTGCTGCGGCCGCCTGTTGCTGACGCTCTTGCTCCTCCCTGGCCAGCTGCTCGCGCATTTGCTCCTCTTTGGCCAGCCGCTGCTTAAGCTGACGCTCCTGGCGACCACGTTCCGCCTGTGCCGCCTTTGCCTTTTGCAGCTCAACCAGCTCCAGTTCGCGCTGCTTGGCCGCCGCTATTGCTTGCTGCAATGTAGCCAGTTTGGCATCCTCGGCGGCCTTTTGCTGACGCAATTGGTCTGCCACAGCGACCGTATTTGTGGGCATCGTCTTGGCTGGGCCAATGCCGAAACTCTGCGGGCCGCCCTTTGCCCCGAAAACAGCGGTGCTCGGTGCAGCCAGTCCAAAGCTAAAACCAGTCCTGCTCATCTGCGCTGGCTGCAACTGCAGCTGTGGTGGCTGCTGCAAAATCGGTTGCAGCGGTGGCGGCGGTGTTGTTGCTTTGTTCCTGGGCGAAATTGGCGCCGAGAGGAGCGGCACCTTGAACAGATTATCCATTTGTGTGGTTGGCTGCTGTGATGCTGTTGTTGCTGTTAGCTTAGACGATTCTTTGTCCATGCTTGCACCGTTTATTGTTGCCTTATAATTGTCCGTCTGCTGCCCCTCCTCCTCCTCCTCCAGTGCGCTGCCATTGTCCAACTGATCCCGGGCAGTCCAGGCGCTGCTCTTGAGATACCCCTGCACATTGAAGCTGTTGTGCGGCCGATGATTTAAGTACAGAGCTTTCGGCGGCAGCGGTTCCCCGCAGATGCATTCGCCAACGCTCTGCTGTCGCTTCGATTCCACCAGCTGAATGATATATAGAAAGAGATAGATGAATTGTGCGAAAGAGATATATATATATATACAGACATGGACAGTAAAATAGGTGTGAAGTCAACAACTTTGTGGAATTCTTTCTTTTAGCATCGTCACCAATAAAATTCCATAGATTGTTGTGTTTTCTTGCGATTTATTTAATTTATTTCCTTGCTCTCAGAGCTGACACTCCTTGTTCTATTATTGGCCCTTGACCCACTTAATATTATTTGATGGCTCAGTTAAGCCTCTATTATAATGAATATATTCAAATATTACTTTTGGCAAACAGAATCAAAAGAGAAACTCAAGTTTTCATCATTTTATGCAAGTCGCAACTATTTCACTGTCTTCAGAAATCTTTGTCTTCGCAGCTATTTTAATGTTCAGGTTTAGTATATATATATATATATATAGATGCATTATAAACCTCTAAGAAAGTGAGGAGTTATCAGTTGGCACTCACCTCGATCTGTCTGCGCAGCTTGTAATGCTCCGGCGAGTGGATGCGAGTGAGTTCGACACGATCCATTTGGTTGACATTGAGACCGCAGCAGCCGGCAAATTCGGCTGCCTCGGCGTCCGTGGGGAAGAGCAGCATTTGGCGTATATAGCTGACTGGCAGCGAGGAGAATTCATATTTGCGTGGCGCCCGATAGGCCTGGACGAGTCGATGCAGGGCGAGAATGCGCAGGCGCAGAAAGTATGTGATCAGGATGCAGGCACTCAAGTAGCTGGTCTCCGGCTCTCGCAGCAGCTGAAAGAAGCGCACAAAATTCGTATCGTGCAGTGCCAAATAGAATTGAATGGCACGTCGGATTTGTGGACAATTCTGCAGGTCGACCGGCAGCTGGCCAATGTCCCAGAGAAAGTTCGCATCGGCCAGATTGAGCAGCACAATATAGCCACGAAATTCGGCTTCGCGCGGACATTGGACGCCCTTGAGTCGCAGATCATGATACATATACTTGAGCGTTTGCAAGCATTTCGTTAGATTCTCGGCATTGATTTTCGTATCGAAGACGCTGGGATCCTCGGCCACCAGGCGTGCCGCACAATGGATGTGAAAGCGTGCACACTGCTCCACCAGCTTGACGGCGTCCAGCGAGCACAGCTCCTGCTGTGTAATCTCCTTGCGTATGGATCGTGTGCGATCCCAAACAAAATGAAACCAATCGCCCAAATGCGTTTCCTGCCTCTCACTGATGTCCATTATCTCGTGCATTAGATAGCTCATGGTCATGTGCAGCGCCGGCTCGGCGCGCAGCTCGTGCGGCAGCGGTGTCTCCTGATCGGCGCTGCTGCGCGAATATTGTTTAAGTGCCAGCTCGTGTGATATTAGCTCATCGGAGTTTGGCTGCAGCTCGTAGACGGCCACCTGGCGCTGAAATTCGCGCAGCACCCGCTCCTTTTCGGGGCACATGTCCGGGCAGTGGCCCTGCAATCGCCGCTGGGCATCCGTTGCCGATGTGCCGCGTCGCTGATTCAGGCGCATCAGTTTGTCGCGGGCATCGAGTATGCGATATTTCTCCTCGCTGGTGTGCGCCGGCTTGCGCATCACTGCCTCCAGTTCCTGTCTGGCTTGCTTGTGTTGAGCCGGCTCACGATGTCTTTCCCGTTCCCGTTCCCGTTCTCGTTCCCGTTCTCCTGCCTTTTCCCGCTCTCCATTGCCGAGTGGCGTTGCTGCTGCGGCTGCTGCTGCTGCACTGGCTCTGCTGATTGCTGATTTTGTTGCGTTGCCGATGGCCTTGTTTCCGATTGGATATTCGTTGCGCCAGGCGCCGCTCAATGCACTAAGTTCGGCCTGCACATCGGGATCGACCCATTCCTCGGTCTTCTGTGCCGGCGAACTCTCCATTTCCGCATAGCACATTTCGAATTTATGCCCGTTGTAGACGCTGCCCTCGCGCAGTGCCACTTCTGCCTCCGATTCGCTGGCATAGCTAACCGTGCAGGTCATGCGGCGCGGACGCAGCACAAAATTCACCAAACTGCCAAAGCGACCAAAATGCGATCGCGCCACAAACTTGTCGAGAAACAGTTCGGGTATATTTGTGCATCTGCAAAACGACCAACGACGAACGACAAACGAGAATTTATAAGCGCATGCTGCATCCACAATCTATAAGTTGAGTACTTACAGCAATGTCTTGTAGTTGTAAGCACCCTTCGAGTGTGTCTCCGCCATGCCACAATTATTGTTGTCACCAGTGTATTATTTGTATTACTTACTATTGAACCGTTCCAACCGCCCCATGGAATGATTGTAGCTACGCGTGCGAGCGGGTTGCACGTGGTACGCTGTGCGTATTTCGATTTAATTGTTGTCCAACGAATTCATTGTTTTAAACATAAATTAATAATATTCCGTGTTCGTTCTTTCCGTTTACCAGTCTCGATTGCCGATCAACCGGCTTTTACACTATATTTTCTTTAAATTAGTCGAGCAACATATGTTGATCGATAGGCAATGTGAAAACAAAGAGTTGCCACTCTGCCTGAAAAATTTCAAACTTCAATTTTCAATTTCTCTGCAACACTTATATTGAAAAATTATAAATTTATTAAGTACTCAAGATATAAAAATACATTCATCTTATTTAAATGTTCGTAGCTTATCTATAAGACGCTAAACAGATTATTTGGTATCTTATCGCCTTTGGCCACACTCAATATTTTCTAATAGTATAAATCGGGTAATTTAAATTCTGTTCGATAACGCGCGTGTTTTCGATATGACCACCCCTAAAACAGATCCATTGTTAGATTTGAACGTAAAACGTTAGTTGAATACGAAATACATTATTAGATAGAATAGTAGGTTTCCGAAAAGCATAAGTCTTAAATGGGCGCAAATGATAAATAAATTTCGTCTTGCTGATACAGACAATGTTTATTGACCGCTTTTGCATTTCATATAAATACATTAATTTATATAGCGTTGCTCTTGCAAAATAATTAATAAAACAGTAATTAATATTATAAAGAAAAGAATGTTTTCAATTAGTAGGTTCAAATTAAGCAACAATTTTGTGTAAGACCCAGAGCTTCATATTAATATGTGTGAAATTTGAACAATGCCAAATGAGTATATCGAAAATGTTCATTCAATTAAATTAGTAATTTTACGATGTTTCATGAGAACTATCGATATTTAAAAAAAAAAGCATTGCAATTTCCGATAAGTCGAGCCAATGATAAATCGTTGTTCGCAGTCATCGCTAGTTGTTGTTGGCATTTAACGCGGAGACAGCGTTCGCAACGCAGCGCTATGTTCAACGCCAATAAATCTGTTTTTTTTTTCGTTTTTTTTTTTGTTTTTGAAATAACACGTTAAGACCTACTAAATGATAATTGTGTAGAATCGTGAACGAATCAATTGCAAATGCATATATAGCAAACTGTAGGTGCAAGCAAAACAAAAGATAAAGATAAAGAATTGAAAGCAAAGCGACGCTAACTTACAAAAGCGAAGATAACCACGAAACGACATTGCGACGAAGAATGATCGAACGGAATAAGTGTGCCACCACCAGTTGGTAAAACAAAAAAAGAGGCAATTTAACTCTTAAATAAAATCCAAAAGCGGCTAAAAACGCGAATTAAGCGAACAATTTTCTTTATTTTTTTTTCGTAGTGGAAACAAATAGCTGCAATTGCCGTTGCAGTTTTTGGGGTGCAGCTTGTGTTGTGTGTTATTGTTGTTGTCTAACGTGTTTTTTTTTTGCGTTTCCGATGATCTTGGCCTGTTGTGTGTGTTGCGTGTGTTGTTGTAACTTGTTTTTCGTATGACGACTGCGCGTGTGATTCATACAACAACAGTTACAAAGCAAATGCAGTGAAATATGATAAATAAACAAAACAGCGAACAAAAGCAACACGAATAGCAACTAATAAAAGGGTAGAGCGAGACCGAAGTTCGAGTGACGAGCGGCTTCTCCATCGAGAGCGCGATAAAAGACGATAACAAAATATAACTATAAAAAAAGCGGTTTTTTTTTATTATACATATATACTTTTATTTTCATCGTGTGTGTACAGCTGCTGTCAAGTGCGCAGCCGCAGCGGTCGTCCTTTAAGCGTGTGTACTGTGTGCCGTCTCGTTCACACCAATGCTGCACGGCCAGCTAGATGAATAGCAACGCACGCACACATAGAAACACACACTCACACACACACACACAGGAATGCAGCTGCAGGGAGCAGATGAATAGAGAAGATGATGCCAAAGCCAAATGCAACAGCAACAGCAAAAGCAGCAGCAGCAACTGAAAAGCATAAAATGTATCCAAATTAACAACAATAGCAATACATATGCCTCCCTCTCAAGTGTATCGTTATTAATACAAATAACGAATATAATTAAGAAAAGTTATCAAAAGTGTGTTATCATCGTTAAACTATGAAGGTTACCGTTTGTTTCGGCGATCTTCGCATTTTGGTGCCCTGCGGCCCTGGTGAGCTTCTCGTACGGGATTTGATCAGCGAGGCGACGCGTCGCTACAAAAAGGCAGCCGGCAAGGTGAGTAACTACCGCCGTACCTCGTACCCCGTACCCCGTACCCCCCTCCCCACCCCGCTCGAACACCCCTGCACAACTATGTATTTTCATCCCCTTGTTGATCGGGTAGCGGAAATGCTGCACTTGAGCGTCAGTTGTTTATAATTACAAAACAAAAACCCAAAAAGAAGCCAAAGAGAATAGGTTCACTTGTGTGTGTTTGTCTCTCTCTGTGTGTGTGTGTGTGTGTGATGTAATTATTATCGCCCTGGAAAAGATGATTTTAGAGCAGATCGGAATGTGTACGCGGCTAGGTAAAATATTTGAATAACGATAAGCGGCGTTCCAATAAAAAAACGACGCTCCTAAAACAAGGCAGGCTAGCAAATGAATTCAAATACAAACATGATGGAAAAGATATACTCCAAGGGTTCGAGTCGCACAGCTCATACTCTTTTTGGACTGCTTTGAGCCAAGGTTTTTTTTTGTTTATTCGATTTTTGATAGACAACAGACAACAGTTTTTGTTTACTGTTTACGAGTAGGAATTGGAACCAGTGACAAATTTGAGATATACACACAGTTTCTACTGTTTGCTTATATCCTATTATAAATATATGTAATAATATGATACTAGCACACTGTGTATTGATTGTAAGAAACCTTTTTTAGTAAGCGATTTCGAGAAGCCAATGTAAGGGCATAAGAAAGAAGATACAAATGTATGTAAATGCTAAAGAAATGATAACAACAACACACAAAATCAAAAAGACGAACTAAGACACACAGAATACAAATACAAAATGCAACAACAACAACAGCAAGTAAATAAATACCTTTAAGACCTTACCTAAAGACGACGGGGGAGGAGGAGAAAAGGCAGTGCCTCGCCATGTGAACTCATTTGAACCCGATCCCGAGAAGAGAGCAGCTCATAATTTCTCAACTTGTCATGGGCAACAAACTGAGGGCCCAAGCTGCTCCCTTCTGGCATAGAGACGCGACAGGTACGCTGTAATGCCTTAGAAGGAGAACTAGACAAATGGTATGGTTGGTGTAGGTCTCTTCTGATTCCGGGCGGCACCCAGACACTTCCAGCGCCTTGTAATTAATCAAAAAGACCAAAGAAAGTAAAATAAAAATAAATAAAGAAAACCCGAATATCAGTCTTAGCCCTAAAATGAAATGTGCCACCAAGGGAAAAATCAAATAATTTCAATATGTTAATTAAGTTCATCATTATAATGATGATGATGGCTTTAGAGCTGATTAAGTCATTATAATGATTTGGGTTTTTTTTTCTTTTTTTTTTCGTATTTCCGGTTGAGAAATTGTTTAGATTTTTGCTGCATATCTGAGTGCAACGTGAGAATTTGACATAAAACTTGCCGCACTCTCAATTGTTTGTCAGTGGCTGTGGCAGAAACTGTGTCAGCTGCAAATTCTGCGAAGCTCTAAAAAATAGATAACGCTTTCCATTTCGCGATCAGGTGTATGTCTACATCTAAATATATAAATGTGTGTGTATGTGTGTGTGTGTGTGTGAGACAGACCGAGATTTAGACCCAGACCCAGACCCAGACCCACAACTCGACCGAGACCCAACTGCTATACGTATGTATCTATCTTTCTATCGCTCCACGGCGAACTTGCTAATTATGCAATTTAATGCTTCAACGGCACACAAATTGCAACATAAGCAAAAAACATGAAAGAAAAAATGGCTGTCTGAGTCACACGGAAGATTACATACCCTTGCACACCGAAGTCCACTTGCTCTCATCTCTAACGTTGCATTATAAATAAAATCGGTCAATGCGAACTAAATGATATAGTAAATTGCACAGACAAACGTATCTAGCTGCATCGACTGGTGTCCGTAAATGCGTTGCACACTTTGCGACAAATCAATAATACCCCGTGGCAGAGTATACAAAGCAGTAACAAAAAACTCTGGCTCTGATTTCAAATTCTCGCACATGGTCCGATGATAGCCGTAAGCAACAGTTTCTCTCCCCTTGCTTGCCATCAACGGATTCGCTTTCGCAGCTACTATTTGATTTATTTTGTTGTTTAAAATCCCACTTGGTAGATGTTTGTCTCACTCTCTAGATGTGCAACTGATCCAACTACATACCTACAAATATACAGTTACATATATATATATATATATGTATATATATATACATATATAGTAACTGGGCCTACAATTGTGCTGGAATTGCACTGAAAGGTGGTATGCGACGCGTTGCACATGCAACGCGTTAGTATTACAAAACTAAATGCTTTTTTTAAAGTAAATGCTTTTAAACACAAGAAAATCTTGAAGAAGAAATGCTTTATGATTTCTTTATAGAATTATTCCTTAAGCTAACACATAAATAAATTCTGTCCTGTTCTTAAAGATTTGAAACATGTTTGAGAGTAGAGAAAAGTCTGCTTAACACTAACCCAGAACTGTTTATGGGTCAGTCTTGTAAGGATACATTTGTTTTCATAGATTACACTTTGCAAAAATAATTGAAATATCGAAAATCCAGAAAAGCAAATCAGAAAAGATTTGCGAACTGAAATACTTACATTTCTTCAGGTATAAGCTCAGATAGATGGTATCTGATAAAAACGCATCGTACCAAATTTAGAACTAATAAAATTGCGGAATTCTAATATTTAATTTATTTTAACATTTATTGAAAATATATATAATTTAATTTGTATTGAGATTGTGCTTCTAATTTTGCTGTGACGAAATGAACATTAACATTGTCCATATGCTAATTCTTAAAGCAAATTCGCAACTTGTGTAAGCAATTGCAATAATTGTTAAATCAATTTGCCACTGTTAGGATTGTATCTGTGTGTTCTGTGGGCGTTTTTGCCGCCTTATCGCCAATGCTCAAAGGGGCGACTGGGCGACTTTTCAACTGGTAACTGGGCGTGCTATTTTTTTTTTTTTCGAGTCATGAGCTTTGTTTGTTTTAATTTTATTTTCGGTACAAAGCGCGAACAGAGAAGCATCTGGGTAATGGCAGCGGCAGCTGGGAAAAAAGATTCATTGAGCATTCAGTTCTCGTTGTTGCTTTTGTTGTTGTGAATTCTTTTGCGAAAAACCTGTTTTGCGCAATTTGTAAATAATTTCGTCATGACAAACGAAGACAGCAGAAGGAGAGAAACATTCAATGGAGCTGTTGCTGAATGCTGGCGCAAAAATATTTTTGGCAGTTAAATATTCAAAAAATGCGCGCATTTTAAGTTCACCCCAATTGCGCCGCGCAATTCATAATTCGCTTGAAAGCTCAGCATCTGTTCAAACTATTTATTCTAAAAATAAACTAATGTTTATATCGAATTGTAATGATAACAAATTGAAACAAGCCCGCCTTAAGCCATATAGTTTTATTCTATTTACATAAATATATGTATATATTTAACACCATATTTGTAAATGTGTCAATGAATTTCAATTGGGGAGGTATCCCTCAAGTATTTTCATAAGGAGATCAGGTTGGGCTTTACGGGGCTTACACGCGTTGCAAGGTGTAGACGCAGTTTTGTTGATAATTGGTTGATATTGGTTGGCCATCGGCTTCTATAAAGATAAACAATTTCAAGTACATAACCGGAAATCCAAACAGGTTTTTGCGCTCAGCAGCAGCAGCCGCAGCAGCAGCCACAGCCGCAGCAGCAGTAGTCAGCAGTTTCCCCTTTGCCACCCGATCTCTAGGCCCTCATCGCAGCTAGCAAAGCCATAGTGCAAGCCAAGCCAAAGCATTGAACAAAAAATACACACATTTTTATAATTATAGCACAAGTGTTAGTATAATTCTATTCCACCTAACTAGCCAAATCATAAACTGATTTAACTTCATTTGGTAGTTGAGTTATGTAAACATATTTTATAATATTATATGTTTCATTCAACCTAAACATTTAAAGGTGCTTCTTCCACAATTTTTCGAGTTAAACGAATGTTCTTAGTATAAATGTGCGAAAACCTTTTCCTCAAATCGCTTCAAGGTTTTCCTTGTTCTTAACCTCAAAATTCCGCAGCGTTTGGCTTAGAATGCAAGCCAATTATAGCTATGGGTCTAATACCATAATGGAACGTCCCCCTGCCCCAAAAACTCCCCCTATCTCGGTGCAATGCAACAGAATGGGAACGCAAGAAATATATATATATATATATATATATATATGACCACGTTAGAACATTGCAATCAGTTGATATGCGTGACTATATAATACTTTGGACTATACAAAATTGTTTTAATGTGCACAAAGCATTATAATATAGTAAGAACAAACAATCTGTCCATAAAATAATTATAAGATTCGAATTGCCATTTTTTTAATACTAATCTGATCTTAAGATTTTGACAGAATACACCACATACATATATGTATTTAATGTGCCACTTATATAATTACTTAACCTATAACTTCAAATAAAGAAAAACAAAATGTTGAATATATAAAATCACCATAATTGCTCAGTAAAATATTTTCTAACATTCAAGTTTCACGAATAGATAGACTTCAAATCAGAAAGCATAATATGGAAATGCATTTTCTAACTCAACTGGCATGCGAGCTGATTATACCCTACCCGATTGTTTCTAGGGTATAAAAATCAATTGCGTTTTAATATTTGCGCCCACCTTGACAGAAAAGTTAGCCGGCTATTGAGCTTGGGTAGTTGGTACACCTCACGAGGGTTGGCTGCGTTTTGTAGTGTTGCCATGACAACAGCCACAACATATGGCATATATATACACATCGAGTATATATACATAGATATATATATCTGACATGCATAGAGTTGCGACTGCGTCATTACACATTAAGGGGCGTCGAATACAGCCAATACAATCGTCGTGTAATATCTACCTAGATACTCATACCCGTTTTCGTATTCGTATTCGTATTCTTATTCATTTCTACGAATACATGTACAATATAATGATTGCATTGTTGTGTCCCAGCTTGTGGGCTGCCTTGCCTTGCCTTGCCTTGCGTTGCCTTGGTTGGAAGCTTGGCTTGATTCACGCGCTTGACCAAATTAGGCGCGAAATTCAATTGAATTATTGTCTCAGTCTCCATTCTCCAGTCTAAACTCTCCAGTCATTGTCCGAGTCTCAGCATAAAGTTAGCTGCTATTTGCTATTTTCGGGTGCTTTGTAATTGAAAATAATTTCCAACATCAATTTGCACGCCCACAGCACACGTCATCACAATTTCTATTTGTATCCAATCGCGACGCCTACAGTTGAAAATTCGACAATTCGACAATTCGACTGTTTTCTACTGCAATGCATTCGTCATGCACATAAATCGAGTCTTAACTATTGATTATTTCCAAAGACTTGTATAAACACTTGTTCAGAAGTAATTGATATTGATTGATTGCACATAAACAAACTTTGTTGAAATTAAGCTGTAAATAATACTTAAGATCACATTTTCAAAAGAATAACACACACTCATTTCGACATATTTGGAAATGGAATATATATTTACTATTCAATGGAAAACACGCTATTTATATATATTTATTTATTTTATTTTTTATTAATCTCTATCCAACTTAGTCTACTAATCAAATATTTATATTTTATGAGCCGTGACTTTAAACCTCAGTCGAATCATTTGTTGTCTGCCCTTACAATTTTGTCACGAAATTTGTAAAGCATTGGTGAAAACATTTTGAAACCCTTTGAAGTATATATATATTTGTATAGACCAGATCTTCCTTATAAAACTCGGCAAAGATCTGATTGAAAATGGTATTCTTTTCATTTTACAGACGTAATTGGTTGTATATTTGAACCGTTGTGTGCTAAACATAGATATCGGTTTTTAGACATTTTTGATACTTGTTTTCAAGTTACTAATCGAGCCGATTGTTATTTGGCACAGGCTGTCTATGGCAAAATATGTATGCTACTCCATTACCCAAGAAGGGTATGCTACAATACTGAAATTACCCGCCGCCTATTTCCAATATATGCACTATATGTGTGTGTATATAGTACTATTGCTAACTGCATTTGGCTTTGGGTATCCAAGCTGATTGTGGGTATCTGCATCGTATTTGCCTGCTGCTTGCCACACGACTGCACGACGCCTCGTTGTTCATTTTATGTGGTTGCTACACCCGCCGCTGGGGGAGAGTCAAATGGACTCCTTGGCTTGGTCTCTGGTCTCCAGACTTCGGTCTCTGGACTCTGTGGACTTTGGTATCTTCTACAATTACAATACTTTTATTGCTGCACTAATTGAGTATCTATTTTGGTCACGCACATGTGTCCCTTGCCTACCTTCTGACTTTATTTTCGTTTCGTTTTGTTTTATTTGGGCATGTTTGTTGTACCCTGTTTTCAAAAAATGTTGAGTAATCGCTGGAGTTTGACTGCAAGTCCGTAAAGTACTATGGAAATTAATTGATGTGAGTACGTATAATATAATGTACTCACATCAATTAATTTCTATAGTATTATTTTTCACTTCAAATGAATGCGAGTCTTAATTTTCAGAATGCATTTAATGTGTGCAGAAGTTTTAGAAATGTGTGTATTTCAGCATTAAATACAGGGTATCTGGCAGTCAATCGTCAAGCCAGCAGAAGGCAATCAATCGTTGTTTGTTATGCGTTGCCACAATGCGACTGCAGCATTGTGTGTGCGCGTGTGTGTTTTTGGTGCAGGATTCGAATTTGGTTTCCGAGTCGACATCGACATCGACATCGAGTGCCTGACACATTAATTAAACGAACTTCCTGCCCGGCAACTGAAACGTGGCATAGAAATGCACCCATTGTTGCCCTTTGCGTGCCAGGCGCCGTTACAGTTCTTCTTTTCTTTTGCTGCTACCGATTCACTGTTGTTGCTTTTGTTGCATGCAGTGCAGCTCAAATAACAACGGCAGCGACAACAACAACAACCACAATAACTGCAACAATGCGTTCCCCTGGCAATATATCATTAAAATATAACAAATAAAATTTGTGTATTTTTTTCTTCTCTCTCTTCGTTTTTTTGTTTTGTTTTTTATTTTTTTTATATATTTAATTTTTACATCAGAAACGCAACGGTAACGCCACGCCCCACACACAGCTCATCCCCCCCCACACATCACCATCAAGCGGAGGTGCCACCTTGAGCCTCAAACGCTGACGCACCCATCGTAATAACAATAACAATAGCGGCAACAATAACTGCAACAATATGTATTACCATCATTCTAATTAATTCGTACACTTTGCTCGATGTGGGTCGGTCTCCATTTAAGTCAATTGAGTTGTGTGTGGTTGGATTTTACCTTTGCACCGAGTTCAAGGTGAATATACATATATATATATATACATGTGTAACTCTATTCCCCCTAATTTCGTTGTCTCCTCAATCTCCTTTCCATTGTTCTGCTCTTCTTCTTTTGGCTACGTCACGCATCGTTGGCTTGACCTCAAGACGGGCGCTGTCGGTGACATGCTCCATTGATGGGCATTGGGTCAAGTGCAAAATTAAGTGAAAATCAATCAGTCAGGCTTAATAAATATATATATACATATATGTATATAACAGTTGCTTAACAATTCCATACTCTTTCATAGCTTTAAGGTTACAATTAATATAGCACTTTTACTCGATGGAGACTTCCCATATCTGCACCTACTCGTCATTTATTCTGAAGAGATTTTAAGTTATATACAAATGACATTTGATGAGCGTAGGCGGATTACAACTTAAAGACAATAAGACTCGAAACATAGTCATTTTTCATATTCCATAATAAGTTGAATTGTATTAATTTTCAATTTATGTTTGCCATAAAAGCAAGATGGCTTAGAAATTGAATGCGTGCTTTGACTGTCCGTCAAGATCATTTATAAAGTTTACCCAAAAAAATCATCTTTTCTTTTTCGGATTACGAACTGCCACGAGATAAATTCTTATCACTAATTTGATAAGGATGTTATTCTAACACCAGCCTTGACTCATATATCCAACATGATGATAAGATTTGGTTTATTTCACCATTAACTACTAACTACTATTCAAGATTTTCAGCTTGAGCATAAACATTGTTTGTTCGACATTTGGAAAATTAACATTTCTGGCTCTCAGTTCACGTCTTATCAGCTGTTCGCAGATAGTCATTATCGGTCACTCACAGCACGATAAATATTATGTATTGGATTGAAGTGGGTAAATAATCTGATGATCAAATATGTATGATATCCAAATTGAGTTTACGCTTTCGTCGAATTCGATTTGATCGAATGAGCGAAGTTTACATTGCTGGCTGCCACTTCGCAATGTAGTTACACCTTGCCGTTCCAGCCATATTAATATTTGCATATCAGAAATTGTCGTTACAATATTATTTTTTTTTGTTTCTTTTCATTTCATTTTTTTCTTCACATTTTTCTTATTTTATTTGCATTTTATTTTATTATTACTTTTTTTTCTTTTCGCTTTTATCGCTGAAACGTGCGCGACGTTGCGACTGAATTGTTGCAGCTTCAATATACTGAATATTTTGCAACTGAGGTTTTGAGTTTCGTTAGCAATTTTGTTACTTTTGCTGCTGCTGCTGTAGCCGTTGTTGCGGTGCAATGCAAAAAAAATTGTGGAATGCATTCGCATTTGGCAGTGCGCTTGTGGCAATGTATGCAATAGTTTTCGCTTGTGGTGCTACCGATGCGGACGGAAACTCGTCGCCGTCACTGATCCAAGCGAACAATCACAATAACAACAACAAAAGTTCATTTTGTTTATGACGTTGACGTTGTTGTTGTTGTGCTTGTTGGTTGAGTTGACAGTATGTTGACCCAGCCAAACCTTCTGCACATATACACATGCACATGGCACATGGCACATTTCAATTGGAGTATCGTCATATCTGGCATATGCGATCGGGCGGTGCGACTGTAGAGCGTGCACTACCCTCACATAGTAGGTAGTGGAAGTACCACACTCATAGCGTGCCAATTTCGCGCTTACTCATTCAGCCGGTGCTCAGTCACAACAGCAACAACAACAACAACGTCGTCAACAACCACACTGAACAATTCTTTGTCCGAAACGCGTACGTGTCAGAACCGAAGCGTACCGAACAGAACAGAACAGAACATATCAGATCAGATCCAAAAAACCAACTAGTACAGGTAGAAACCACAGAGATGCACGCCCACTGCACTGGTCACTGAAATGATAAGCGGGTGGGGGAGGGGCAGGGGGAGGGCGAGAGAAGAGCTCTGTAGGTGGTGACCCAATCGAACCGAACAACCAAGCGTAACTAAATACAGTCTCTACAAATATGTGCGTATGTCCACTGTCCTCTCAATGGAATGGAACGGCCATCTTAGGCACGCCAAAGATTACATACCCTTCTAGAGCGGAGTGGAATTACACTGTAAATTAGAAAAACCCACCGATAACATAAAGTAGTCCAATATTGTTAGTATTTTGTTCAATTGTCAAGACCACAAGAACACGCATAACTGGTGAAATAAGTTGGGATATATTAATAGATAAAATTGTTCATACAATAATTCATCTATCGTCCAATTGTTCCTATGGGAGCTATATGATATAGTATGACGGAAACGACTTTTTCAATGCGTTACACATTTATAACCAGGGTATAAAAAGAAGAAATACTAATAATTCCAGACATAGTCTGGAATAAAAGCAATAAAGAATGAACAATTAGACTGCCTTGCGGAAATGCACAAGACTGTTAAACAACAGTTAGCCATAATGTAAAAGAAATACTCTTAATCGATGTTCAATTGTTGTAGGTAGCACATATTAGAACATAATAAATCAATTAAGTTTTCCATTTTCGAAAAAGTAAATAAGACTTCCCCGGAAATTATGAAAATTAAAGAAACCACTTAAAATGAAAGTCTTAAAAAGATTTCATGTAGTTGTGTAATCGTCTGTTTAATTTTAATGACTGTACCCATAAAGTCATATAAAGTTTGAATAAGGGTTGTGAACAAACCATCTAACCAATATTATGAGTTTCAGTTCTCACAGCCATGCCGGAAATGCCCAAAGTGTAAGTGTGGTAAATAAAAAATGGGTTTGAAACGTGTGGTTTTGTTTAACACGGCGACTCTCTATGCATAAGGTATACTATTTCTAGTAAGTGACTCATAATCAAAAGATGTAATCCAAAGGAGATCAAACAATGTGTTTGCAATGCTCACAAGCAATCCGGAAATGCTCGAACTTGAGCAGAGCTATATATGTTCAAACAAAGTTCAAAGCCTCGAAGCGATTATATAACGCACTGTTTTGTTTGTTAAGATGATTTGTCTACATTATTTTGTCACACAGCATCCAGAATTTGTGGTAGCATTGAATATCATAAACACACACAGAGCCACACAGAGACACAACAGAATAAGCCATATTTTTTGTTGTTGTACGTGTACGAGATCGTATGAGTATTTATCCAGGTGTTTCCTCTAAAAGCGTTAAGAGTTTAATGCATGAATCATTCGCTAAAGTCAACCAACAACACTGCAGCCCATGTTGTTGGAGTGGGAGTGAAATCGAAAAAGGAGAGAGAGAGACACGGAGACAAAGAGCGAGAGAGAGAGAGAGAGCGAAGTTTAGCGAGAGAGCAAGCGCGGCGTTCGTCAGTGTTGCCAAACGACTCCGTTGCAAAGAATGCTGAAGGCCACAAAAGGTCGTAAAATGCTCGGATTTGTATTTCTTTTTTTTGCTTTTTTTTTATGCCAACGGCGGCTTTGACTTTGACGCCGACTTCGACTTCGACTTCGACTTTAGCATCGTCTTACATTAATTTTTAATTTCGTTTATTTTTTTGTTGTTTTTCTTAAGTTTTCGGTTGATACTTTGGTTGGAAGTCGGCATAATAAATTTGTCACGAAATTCGTTTTTTGGGGCATTTGCGTTTCTGCAAAGTATATAAATACGCTTCATACATATTTGTTCATTTCCTGTCTGTTTTTAGTGGATTTGTCTCATAAAAGATTTATTTGTAGCATTTAGTTGTAATGCTGAAAACAGTTTTTGATTTAATTTCAAATAAGTAAACATTTTATTTTTCAAATATTTCTCAATGCCTTTCAAAAGCGCACTTTTATTTTTAATTTAATTTCATATAATTTGTCAACGAGATTTGCAGGGTATAATGGGTATAATACATAATTTCCTAAAGTTTATTACTATTTTGTCGTTTCTGCTTTGAACTTTTTGCGTAGGCGCTGCACGTGTGCACAGCGAACAGCAGCGGCACCAACAACAACAACAACAACAACAACGACGGCGACGATGACACCCCCAACTGGGCTCGAGGGCACGCCCATACCAAAGCCATGGGCAATTGCGCATATGCCAGCTAACTTTCAAATTGTTGTTGCTGTCGTTGTTCTTGTGCACGCTTAATTAATTAAATAATACATGCATAAATAAATAATTGAGATTCTCTCTGTTGCTGGCCTGTTGGCATGCGCAGAACAAAAGACTCAAGCGACAAACTTGACGCAGCGACTCAACCCTGCTAAACAAAAAACAAAAACAAAGCAGAAAACAGAAAACAGAAAAAAGAGCAACTATCACGCCACAGATTACATACCCTAGTGCAGCGCAGTCCATTTGCTTATAACTAAATTTTGCTATTATCTGACATAGTCGTTCGATGCTGATGACATACGACATATGTACGATAATCAAGAATCCGTTCGATTCTCGCATGTATACAAATTGTGATAGCCACTGCAAGGGTATAAACACGCTCGCACAACTGTCGGGCGGGGCGTGGCCGCCGTTGCCGGCTGCTACGTTCCAGTTGAGTACCGCTGAACCTTTGCTATGCAACCACACAGACACACACACACACACACCATGCACACACACACACACCTGCCGAGCAAACAACACCCACATAAGCGACGCCTTTGGGTCTTAGCCTTGAAAAAAGCAATAACTGAATCAAAAACCGCTACAACAACAGAAATACTATTTAGCGCTTGCCTCACAAGCTGTTGCCTTGTAAATTCATTTGACATGCAAATAATTGCATAAATGTGGTTCACTACGGCATCGCATGGCTGCGAAATAATTTACAAGTGAGCAATAATTACACTTGTGGCGTTTGTCAACTCGTATATTCCAGTCCTGTAAGATATATATTGCTGGCCACAAAGGGATGAGTGAGTTTTCCGTTTTGTGTGGCCCATAAACCGGTCTCTGCTTCGAATATACCAAGGTTTTGTATTATAATTCTTGGACCCTATGGGCTCGAATTCCCTTCACATTTAATTGCGAATTGTCTTATACAATTGACCAACTTAATATCGTATGTATAGGCTGGATCTGGGCTTCAGATATCTGTTATTTAATACCGCATTGTATCATAGATTCGTGATTTGTTGTTGACCAAGTCTTGGGCAACTTTTCAACGGTCAACACTAGACGCTTTCATTTAATAATATATTTTCAAGGCATTTGACAATAAACCGAAAAACTGTATGGGAACTAAGTGGCTCGTAGCCCCATTGAACTCGCTTTTAATTTCACTTCCATTAAAAAGACTTAAAACCACATACATATATCATAAATAAAAGTTAAATTAATTGCTCATATAGAAATTGCTTGTAAGTTTAGCTTTTTCCGCTAGCAAACACACACACAAACATAGATAAAATGAAAAAGTTGTCATTATTGTTGCTGTATTTTGTTTTTGTGGTTGTTGCGCATGCCTAAAGCACTATTTATGTTGTTTGCATACCCAGTAAACATTCAAAATTTGTTAAAATTAAATGGGTTAATAGTGTGTAGTTGTGGACACATCGCATACAGTTCTCCCGTTTTCCTAATATCGATAAAAATCGATTACCCATAACGATAAATGTCACAATTTCAATTGGCATTATACTGAACAACCGTTGAAATTTTGATTGTGGTTGACTGTACTGTATACACACACACACACACACACACACACATCTGTATGCATGCTTACAATCGATACGATATAGGGTATATCATAGTCGAGCTTTCGACTAGAGCACTATTTTTTATTTTAATATTAAATCTTTCCATTTTTTTCGGCTGTGTTTTGTGCTTGTGTTTATTGTTATTTATGCTTTATGCTCTTCTGCCACAGACGAGCTATGTGAACTTTTAGAGCAGAGCTGCCCTGGTTCAGGGTTGCGTCATTTAAGTTCAAGAACTGCAAGCTATCAACCAAATCGTAACAGTACAGGAAAACTCACATTTCTAAGCATAGCAGAGAGCATCCTTAGAACACGCTTTCTGAATGATAATAACAATGATTCGATTTCAGAAAGCTTCTTACGAACAATGATTTTGTCAGTTTGGTTTTGGTGTTTAATGGAAATCTTGATTACAATGCCGAACCTTAGGCAGTTCTAGGAATTTCTTTTGAATCTATTGTCGTGGCTTTCCGCTGAAGTTCCTCTGGCTGACAATTGTGTCACACCCCTCTCTATCTCTATCTCTCTCTCTCTCTCTCTCTAACCCTAACTCTCCCTCTCTCTCTCTCTGTCTGTCTTGTCGGATATTGACGTTTTCAATTTGTGGTTGAGCCGCTTGTTTTTATTTGGCCGGCTCAGTCGCAACGCTCATAAACTAGCGTTTTTATGATCGTGCCTGCTGTTTGGCCCCTATCCCTGGCTTTGTTCCTGGCCTGTCCTACCTCTAATTTATTTTTAATGAACTGTCGTCCGTCATTCAGGGGCTCTTTTATGTTTCGGGTTCTTAGAAAGAGCGCAAAAGGTTTCATCTCTGCTCTCTCTCTTTAAAAAAATGATCAATGATTGACATTACATTCTCGTAATCGTAATCGTATCGTATTCGTATTCGTATTCGTATTCGTATTCGTATTCGTATTCGTATCTGTTTGCACTCGCACTCCCCTTTTAAGCCTCTCCTCGCCGCGAACCTTTCCATTCTCATTCATCTTGAACGCTGGCGTTCCACTTGTTTTGGGAGCGGGGAGATTTGATTGTTCTGTAAAAAGCTATTGAAATTTAAGTGGCAGTTGCCATCCTTTGTTATGGATTGTGAAAGGTTTGTGCTGTTTTAAGGCTAGGGCGAGGCATTAAGCATTTAACGCTTTCTACTGTACAGTGAATACTCTGCTCAGTGGTCAGCTGCAGATATGATGTCGCAAACATAATTGTGGCGATATATATTTAATTAAAATCAGTGCAAAGTGATTCAATCTTGCTGCGTCAGTTTCTGAAACTAACTCAGCTAAAGTTGGCAAAATTTGCGAGATTTGCTATTGAAATGATTTCAGGTTATATTGGTATAATCAAGTTATGGTTATGTGTACACTCAATGAAATCCAATAAAAATCTATAAATATAACAGCTTATTGAGGCATAATCCCCAAGAGAGATGGCTTGTTACCAACTTGTCAATAAACAGAAATGATTGCTGTTGCTCATGTGGAATGCACACTGTATGCTATATTCAATTACAGGTCTTTTGGCTTCTACTCTGCCGTTCTGCACATTTGTCATGTGGTTATATATCATTTACTCATCATCTTACTGTTTGTTTTGTCCGTTCTTAAGACATTTTCTTTGTGACGCTGCTTCTCCCCAACTCTTTCTCCTTCTGTATGAACAATAAATTATATTGTTTTGGCGTTCTCCAAGACACAGCTAACCCCACCCCTCCACCCATTTTATACAAAACAACAAATGGGTATTCACTTTGTTCTGGCTTTGGTCCGGCTGCGTCTGGTTTGGCGAATCCGAATCCGAAACCGATTTCGAATCCGGTTGCCACCAGCATTTAATACCTCTACCTTTGTATAACACACGTATACCCACATACACACATATGTATGCACATTCAATGATAATGATAATGATAATGATAATGTTAATAATAATCATGATAATCATTTTCTCCTGAATGGTTATTTTTTTTTTTTCGGTTTCTGTTTGATTTGTTTATTGAGGTTTTCATTTCATAAACGCATGAAACAAATTTCGTATGATGAAGATGTGAGTAAAGCATTTGTTATTGTAGTTTGCTGATTGATTGATTGATTGTTTGCTTGGCTGATGGATTGATTGATTGATGGACTGACTGACTGTCTGACTGTCTGACTGTCTGTCTTTCTGTCTGATGCTGTGTGTACAACTGTAGCTGGTTCGCCTTGAAAACGCAACTCGTTTCCGTCGTTTCCATCGCTGTCGTCTCCGTCACCTGTTGCCATCACTTTCACTCATCGAACCCGCTCTTTGCATAACTCCCCTGGGTGCTCAGCTTTTGCAACTTGAACTTTGTCTGACCTGCTGGCGCCGCTATGCGACGACGTTGCGGAAACTCACTCAGATGCCACCGACAACAATCACAATTCAAATGAAACAAAAAACAACAGCAAAAATAAAATAAAAAAATTAAACTCGATTGCGCAATATCCGATTGGTTGTCGTCGTTGTTGTATTAGATAGTTGTTGTTGTTTTTGTTGTTGTTTTTGTTGTAGTTGGCGCCTAGTTGGCAAAGCCTCTTAACAATTTGTGGCACCTGCTTAGTTGCTTTTCTTTTTTGTCTGTAGGTCAGCAGCACACGAGAAAAACCAAAAAACAGCAACAGCAAACAGGATGACTTGTCGGACTTGCTTCCCCAAATATTCTGCGGATTGTCTGTCTATTTTTTATACTCTTGTACGGCGTATTATAATGTTGTCGTGAAGACTCGTTGAGTCGATAATACGATAATACCCATGTCCGTCTGTCTATCGTGTCTTTATCACTCTATCAATGCCAAACTTACCCAATATGCTTGTTATTGTGCTTTTCACATTTAAAGAAATCATCATCAAGATGGGATTACTATATCAGGCAGTCGAATGTTAAGTTCTTGTATAAAAAAACTTATTTGCTTGACCAGTTCTCTTAACCATTATAAGGCTCTTAACATTTGTGCTAAAACTATCAGTATCGGAGCAATCTGTCGGTTATTTTCTATTTATAATGACAATTAGTTTTACAATTGTAAGTAATCTTTGGCTTGCCTACGATAGTTTTTTTTAATTATTTGTATTATTTTTTCTATGCCCGCTGAGTCATAGGTTGCAACATTTCAAGCGGACTTGCAACAGCACTGAAAGAAACCCGAACTCTTTGCTGACTTTTGACAATTTTTTGTTGTTTGTTTTAAAGCTGATGTATTTGATGCCTATTGCCATTTTAAAGTGATTACTAACTAAATGCAACTGCATAAAACAAAAAGACTCGATTTGCCTTCGATTGGATATTAATAGTCCATAAGTACAATCTATAACATATCTTACGACTATATGCATATATGATCAATAAACTGTGCCTTCAAAATTTGATTTGCAGTTTCTTTTCTTTTTATTACTACGATATGTGGACTGTCATTTTATGGTATTTCAAGTGAAATTTGCACAGATAGATTTTCAAGAAAAGTCCGAATAGCAATTGGTTTTTTAGTCGATTAGTTAGCTCCATGCCTGTTGCTGCTGCTGTTGCTGTTGGCCACGTCTCATTTCACTCGACGCTGTTGAGTGCCTTGTTTGGCTTCCTTCTGGCTGCCGCCTGCCTGCTGCACGCCTAAGTGGATTTGTTGTCGCTGCGTGCGTTCGCCTTCCATGCGCTTTATTGGCCACCGTGCACCAGTTGGCGGCGTCTCTTGGCGTGTTTCACATTACATTTTCATGGCAAGCCAACAAACAGGCAGGCACACAGACAGACAGACAGACAAGCAGACAGACAGACAGATAGATAGACACAGTAGGACGGACAGACTACGAAATTGTTTTCTAATGTCAAAGACACGATCAATTACAAGCGCTTTAGTCTCGACTCGGCTCGTGACGTTATCGTTGGCAGGGGGAAGGGGTATGGGGAAATTGGAGTATTTGTTGGGGGTGGGGCCACTGACTTGGGTATAGGAGCCTTTAGGTAGGAGTGGGCCTAGCCCCCGAAATGAGTCGTCGCATTTGATTTGACAGGCTGTGCAGCAGACGTGATTAGCATTGATATCGGATCGGGTACCTACCACCATATATACATATAAATCAATGGCATTTCCATTGTACATTCCTATATTCACAATATCGAATTGTGCTCGGAATAATGAGCAATGTGAACCCTTAAACCATCCACAGCATTGCAATTGCTATCCACATTATCCATATTAGTTCAACACATGAGGAGAGATTTTGTGATGCATAAGCCTGCAGTAGATGATTATTATTGTAAGTAACTTGTCTCTTTTTCTTATGAATAAATAAATAATTTAATTGCTTTCCGGCTTTCACACATTTTTCGACTTTTAAACATTTAATCGATGCGAGAACAAGTGTGTTTCTATGATCATTAAGAGACATTAACTATTCGACTATTAGCTATCATGTGAAATAATATTGTAAATGTATTTATTATAAGATGGAATATGCATTTTTTCTACAACCAGATTAAAGCATTGATATTTGATCCCAATTTACTTTACTTATTTCTTGTTTCTCATTGCTGGTTATTTTGTGCAGTGCACAATAATACTTCATTGCTTATAGATAGGCGCATAGAACCTACCTAGCTACCTACCTACCTACCCCAATAGCCGCATATAATAACATTTTTTGTATCAGTGATTAAATACACACATTTCTCACACTCATTTTTGTTCTCTTTCTCTCTCTCTCTCATTGCAGGTAAGCACAACACGCAACTTTATTTGTATTTGCCGCCTGATAAGCAGTCAAGTGGAAAACCGAAAATTGGAAATTGGGAATTGGAAATTGGGAATTAGAAATCGGTGTCTGTCGCGACTGATAAGAGCCAAACTGTATTGGTAATAAATATTGCGTCGTCCGTCGATGACCCAATTGAATATGTTCTTCGTATTCGTTTGCTCAATTTGACAAACGAAACGCTGCCACAAAATTGACACATGCCGCAGATGCCACAGATGCCGCAAATGCAGTGAGTCGTGAATTGAAATGAATCGATGTGTTGCCTGCTTGCCACAAAATGCTGCCAATCTGGTTGCCAATCGGGTTATTGTGCACCAAGCACTCTATCTCTCTCTCTAAGGCTCGACTCCTGCCACACTCCATGCTCTGTCTCTCTCTCTCTCATTCTGTGCCTTACTTTATAATAATAGTGACACCTATTGACTTTGAACTTTTATTATTATTATTATTATTTGCTGCGTAAGCGTGCTAAATTGTGACATCACATTGCAGATATAGTAGATATATATATATGAACATATTTTCGGATGTGATTAGCACATTTATTAATACATTAAGATTGTTGGCAAATCATGATAAATCATTTATTGACCGGCGACCGGTCGAAAAAATACTGAACTAGTTGACAAACTCAACACATTATTTGCATTTCGATTAGTTGACTTGGTTGACCACCATCCACAGTTGACCCTCTTTCCCACACTAGCATTGACAGAGTTGACCATCAAAATTGACTTGTTTGTCGAAAATAGTTTAAATCATATCTAGTCCCACTGTAAGCTGCCTTGTCATGCGCACAAATAAAAGTTGCAACCTAAAAGCTCCTTAGCAAATCACCTTCAATTAATATCTACTTAGTTTGGTGCCATTACGTCTATGGTTTTGGGGTTTGTTTTCCAGCTAAGTATCTATCATATCGCTGTCAGCGATAGCTGAAAACGTAGTGCGGTAAATGTACCACTAAAAACTAAAAACAACTAAATACCAACAATATATAATATTCGGCAACAATAACAACATTTATTGGCTTATCTTTGATGACTTTGAAGCTTTTGAAAGCAGTCGGCCATGGTGTGCTTTTAGTCAAGACATGCACCATTTTCAAATGTTACGAGTGGTTAACAACTACCGCCAAACGCGCATAGATGGCGCCACTCAGTGGTGTAAACTTCCGTAAATCGTATTGTTTTTTCAATTACGTGCTTTATTTACGTTTTGTTACAATGTGTAGTATATCCAGAGATGATAATTAAATAAAAGATTAAGTTTAATCTTTATCATCGCTTAGAAGTTAGAATTAACAACGTTTCACTTGATGAGCGATTACTGTAGATAGATAAGGATATATATATAAATATTTTTTTTAATGCAAATCTATAGATAATATCTGCTGATTATCGACCAATTAAATTGCGTTCTATGTTACAAGTAGCTAGTCGAGAGCATTATCTATATCGCTTTGATTAAAATGAAATTTGAATGTTGAATATTGGAAAAGCCAAATGCACAATTGTTGTTCCACTTGTTATTTATTTAATCTGTGCACGCTTCCAAGTGCCCCTCGATTGCTCAGTGGTTTTCACAGTATTCACACGCCAACCGATGCCGCAATGGGAGCAAATCAGCATTCATTCATTCGTCATTCAACATTCACACGCAGAACATTAAATTTTTTTGCTGAGAAGCAGTCGTGTGTGTGGCGACATCTGGCGACACGCGCATACAACTCTCAAGAGAGCGAGAGAGTTGCGCTCAACGGTAACTTATGCTTCCAACATTTTTTTTGTTTTTTTTTTGTTTTATTTTTTGCAACCTTGCTGCGATGACCTTGAGACCGGATGTCAAAGCGCAGTGAAGCGAAGCGAGACTTTGAAGTGCTGTTGCATTGACAAACTGTCTTCTTGCTCTCTTTCTCTCTCTCTGTGCGTGTGTAAAGCTCGAAGAAATAATAATAAAAAAGCCGCGTAGAAGTTTGCGGAACGAGGATCGCAGAGGAACTCATCCAAATGTACTTCCTATTTTCAAATAGCACTTACATTCATTATCAATTTAAAGAAAAATGATCATATTCCATTATTGCCAACTTATTATTAATAGCCACAATTAGCTGTTAAAATAGGTCACAAAAGCACAGTTCTGTTCATGACACGCCTCTATATTGGAACTACGTGATACGAATTACGTGTTACGTATTACGTATTACGTTTTTCCTACCCACCAAGTTGAATGAAGGCGTGGGGGAGTGGCAGCGGCTGCGACCAATGCAAAAGTTAAAAAACGTACTCAAGTCAAAGCAAAAAGCATCGACCAAAATTAGGTGAAATGGTGAATGAACTTGCCCGCCTTTTGTTTTAGTTTAGGCCAACATAGAAACACACGCACACACACGCACACACACACATGCACACACAAGCGCATACATCTATAGTGTTAGACGCTCTGAGCTACAAGCTACAAGCCGCCCAAATGGACCAGTCAAACCGCTTGGACGGCGTGCAAACACGCGACTGTAAAACGAGACCAGCTCAGAAAAGTACGTGAAGCAGTAAACACAAAAAGTGTGTAAGGAAATATACAAGAAATCAGCTGAGCGCGCCAAAGAAAGAGAGAGAAAGGGAGAGCAATAGAGAAAGAGAGCTTTAGCAAAGTTCTGTGCAAAAATATCGAACAAGCATTTGTCACTTACATTTTAAAGCTCTGATTGAGCAGCTGTTGCTCTCTTATTCTCCCGTTCTGCCGTTCTACCGTTCTCGCTTGCTCTCTTTGCTTGCTGGCTGGCTCATTAGTTGCGTGTGTGTTTCGTTTGTGTTTTGGGTGGGTGGTGGTGAAACGGCGCCATGTGTTGCTGTCTACTTTGCCGCTTGGCGGTGACACACAGCTTTATTTTTTTTTTGGCTTATTTTCTCTATTTTCGAACGGAAGTCTTTGTCTGTTTGCCACTAATGAGACGTCTATCGAATTAACGGTTTTATGCGCCCAAAGCTTTGACAACACCAGTTGAAAACAAATACATGCATAAATAACTGTTTACATAGATACATACATACACATATACATACGCATGTAGTAGATCAGTTGCTACAGTTTGTGAGCCACTGTGCTTGGGTCGGCAAACTGTAAGCTTTGAATTGAATCGTATTTTAATATCTTTTTGTGTTCAAATAATACCTAAAATCACAATTGATTTTAATTGCACTTTGGTTTACTAACTTTCAATAAACACACACCCATGTACACACACACACTATATATATATATATATATATATATACATACATGGTTTTTAATAATATGTTATTAATATGCTCACTTCGATTTACTTCCTGTTTCATTTCTGATTATTTTGCACACACACTGACAGCAAATTTAATGATTACAATAATAAATTGAATATATGCATGTTTGCAACTGCATACATACATACACACATACATACATAAATACATACATAAATACACACATACTCATATCTGAATAAATTTTGAGTTGGTTTTGCGTTTTGGTTTTCTCTCATTAATTATGCCAACGATGCGGAGGCTTTTCATTCGTAAAGGAAGCTTTCCAGTTCGTTTAATTTCATTACGTTTACAGGCTAGAATTAATTTGATAACCAACAGCAACAACAGCAACAACAACAACAAGATTTTTGCAGCCGAAGGCCAATTCATTTTTATGTTTGCTGGCCTGGCCCAAAAGGGGATGTGGAAAAGGAAATGATTGCCATCGTTTTGCCAAGTTCTTGCCAATTATGCAATATCATCCCCCCAACCAGCCCCCTTCCACCGACAGCGCCCTCGGCAATTGTCTATTTTATGTATATATTTACATATATTTGTCTCTCTCTCTATCTCTATCTCAGTGGAGCTCCTACCTGTCGTCATCCTGTGGTTGGCCGCCTGCAGATTTGCATTCTTCTTCGTAAGCCAAGCTTTGTTGTTCCCTTTTTTGACTTGCAATGAAATGCAAGTCCGTCGACTTTCTTACTGGATTTGTTGTTATAGAATGTTGTAGCTAGAAAATAAAATAATAACACGAGAAAGAGTAACCACGCAAACAATAGTTAAAACTTTGGTTGGCATTTCAACAAGCTGTGTGAAAATGTGATTAACTATTTGGTGTATATATTTATGTATATTATTTGTTAAGAGCATCAACAGGTTGACTGGTTTAAGCTGCGCTGATTTTGCTTGCAACTCTGTTGTTGTTTCTTGTTTGAGTTCTTTTTTTTTGCGTGCCTATTTACGTTCCGCTTGACAAACTGGCAAACTGGCAGACTGGCTAACTGCTCACCCTATGCTCTGGTGTGGCATGGCATGGCCAAGAGGCGCATTCAGTAATTTTTTTTTTTTTGCTGGTCACTCCATTCATTGTTCTTCTCCCCGGGTTCTTTGGTCACCTTCACGTTTGAGAGCCACTGGCCGACATGCACGTATGCATGGCATCCACAGTTTGACGACAACTGGTGACTGCTTGCAATTGTGTTTTGTTTGTTTGTTGCTGCTCTCTAACGTCAAAGCATATTCACAGTTCAGTTCGCTCTCAATTGCGCGCTCTCTCTCTCTCGCTCTCTCTCTTTCTTTTTCTCTCTCTCTCTGGCGCTGTTCACCTGTCGCGCTGCACGATCGCCGCCGCATCGGCGTCGCAACGATTTGGCTTTGGTGTGTGCGAGTCGACTTCAGTTTTAAAACGAAACGCGAGCGCAGCGCACTTCGCTCATTGCTTGGCTCGCTTACTCGTTGCGTCGCTCGTCGTCGTTGGTTCGTAGTTCGTGTCTACGATTCTTGTTGGTGTTGTCGTTGTGGCTGTTGCGTTTTTTTTTTGCGCTTGTTACGCAGTTTTTTTGTTTATTTAGTTTTTAGCTGTTGTCATTTATTTAACACAACAAGTGCGCGTAATTGTTGTTGGTTTTTTGATCGCTTTTTTACTGTTTTTTTTTTGCACTGTTGTTAACAAGTGTTTGCCAAGGCAATTTTTGTGAGTGTACGAATGGATGTACTACAAATCAATTTAAATTGTAGCTTAAAACAATACTTAAAGTGAACTTGTTTTTTATCTAAATTCGAGGCATGTGTTATCTACACATATATGTGTGCCTATATAGTTATATATATTACGTATTAATGCAGATAGCAAACATTCTTGGTAAATTATGTATAATTTACATACTATTCCCGCATGCAAGAGGCGAATGTGATTAGATTCTTATTATTCGGCTTCTGCTTCCTCTGCTTAGCTGTGCTTAGCTTCCCATGACGCCAATTTCCAGTGCAGCAGGAAATGTCGCTTGTCTGAGCGAGTGAGAGAGAGAGGGCGATACGGCGGAGGCGGTCGGCTTAACGAAAGGAAGAATTTCAAGTGCTGTGTGTCTGCCTTCTTTCTGTCTGTCTTTCCCAGACATTATCATCATCATTATATTTTCTCATTCTTCGTTTCTTTTGCTTACATTTCGATGGCTTCTTTTTGTTGTGTGTCTACCTAAATAGGAGTAACAATTCGTGAGGATCTTTTGTCTGTTTTTCTTTTCCCTTTCTCTCTCCAGCAATACATACACACACATAACCTACACACACACACACACGCACACACATATACACACACACACACATAAAGTCATTGGTTTTTCAATTAAACGCGACAGCAAATAAATCTATTTGGGTCTAGGATTAGGCAGCTGGGCAGGCAGGCAGCAGCAGCAGCCTTGAGACTGAGACCGACTTTCACTTGTGAGGAATGCAGCAAACTATAAACACCATGCAACATGTAACCAACAAGTAACAGCTTACAACTAACTACATCAGCAGTTGCCTGTTTCACCTGTACAGTTCTTGTTCTGTGTTCTGTGTTCTCTGGCCTTGAAAACTTGTTAACTCGTTCTGATTGAACTGACCCAGTGTGCAACTTTTCCACATGCCAAACACACAAATCATACATATTAAATATATTTATATATATATATATATAATATATATATATATATATAATATATATATATTATATATATATATGTTGTGTATCAGAAATGCAATTGCTCGACTTGCAGAATTGCAAAGAAATATTTGGCTACTGTTTTTGTATATTCTTATTATTTATATACCATTAAGATAGAGACTAAAGATAGAGAGAGAGAGAGAGAGAGAGAGCGAGAGAGAGAGGGAGATATGCCTTTGTTTTTTAGCTGGTTTCTATGTGACGCCAAGTTGTTTATTTTCGTCGGTTTTACTGTACTCACTTTTACTAATCTAATCATTTAGAGTTGTGGGTCCTGCATTGATAAAATAACCAAATGGTGACTAAACACAAAAAATGTACGTTTTACTGATAAAATATTTGTATTTGGGTCTGGTTTTGGGTTTGGTTTTGGGGTTTAACCCAAATATTTGCAAGCTTAATGAAAATGGAAAAATGGAAAAAGATGTTAAGCTCTTAAGATTTTAGAGAAAACTCGTTAATCATTACTGAATGTAAACCTAAACCCACAAATAAATACGTACAAAAGCACATGCATATGAATCACGCCAAGTCTTAGTATTTTGATTAATTATTATACATTCATAGTTCTTCAACTTGAAATTGTGTGTGAGTTGTGCGAGCCTCAAATGAATGCCTTTTTTTTGGTATATTACGCAAGCTGTTCAAGCATACTTTGAGTGTTTTGAGTTTTCCAGATCAATTCACTGCCTAAATCCTTAATTTAATTTCTGTTCTGCAATGAGTTTAATGAGCTAACACGAAGAAAAAAGCACGCGCGATCCCATTAGGTATATATATATAAATATATATATCGATTCTTGATCAGGAGTTCATAAACAAATACTTGTTTCATTTTATTGATATCGAATTGTGGGCTTAACCCGAAATCGATATAAATCGATTTCTGTGTATAAGCAACAAAGAATGTTTGTGTGCAGAGTATCTCGTAGTCGGTCAGACTCGATTACTCGATTACGCTTAGTTGATTCTGTGTGTGATTTTGGCTATTGTTTTCACAGAATACGTATTACCGAAAAACCCTTAAGCCAAATCTTGTCTCAGCTGCCGCAACTGGCAACTGGCAACAATTGGCAACGCAAAAAAACGCAAGCAGTTAACAAAGCTCACGGCTCACGGCTTACGGCTTACGTCTTTTGGCTAACAGCTCAGTCGGCGCACATTGGACATTGGGCAAAGACAACAACAACAGCAACAACAATCGCCACTATTAAAACAAACAACCAAAACATAAACACCAATAAAACTGCCACATTAAATGCACAGTTAAATGCTGAAGCGGTCAACTCACGTCATATTTTGCCTGATACACCCCCCCCCCCCACTCTTCAGCCCGACGCTCCCAGTGCCGTCCACATTCCCCCCGCAAGCGCCCACCGGTTTGATTAACTGTACTCCTCGACTGTGTTGGCCTGTCGATAAACGCCGATAAAGGCTGCGGCAAAAGTGTCGCCAGCTCTCATGGAGCAGGAGAGGGAGAGAGAAACAGAGAGAGGGGAAGAGAGAGAGAGAGAAGGAAAGAAGGATGAGGTGTAATGAGAGGAGTGAAAGTGACAGTGAACTCGATTGACCCGTTGCGTTATCTTCCGTATACCCTGCACACCAGAAACCCGCAAAAGGGTTGTTTCGCTTGATTCTCAATCACATTTCATCATGCGTGAGAGAGTGAGAGAGAAAGAGAGAGAGAGAGAGAGAGAGACAGTAAGCAATCAGTAAGCAAAATTGGAAATATGCACTATAAATCGATTAGATTGCCTGTAAATGGTTTGCGGATAGATTACAACTGGAGATAAAAGATTAAAGCTAAAGATTATTTTATAAACGAAAATCAATGGCAAACAAAAGTTGATTATTACTTAATAACCAATCTGCATAAATATGTAATCAAAAGTTGAATCTTAAAGATTATGGAAAAAGTTTTGGTTGCTGTATATCAAAAAAGAAAAAAAGAAAAGAATGGAATATCCGTCGTCATACAAATTTGATGTAAGAAATTTAGCGGCTTGTCAATAGATTCTCAGCTCATGTAAGAGGCCGAAGCAATCATCTCCAATCCTATTGTTTACATATAAATGAATTCCTGACCATCGTCAACAGTCGATCTAACCATTTCCGTTCTTCGTCAAGTCGATCTCAGCCGAAGACTTCAAATTTGGAATGTTCATATATATATATATACGCATATCCAATGAATTTCATTTGATCGATAACTCTTTGCGTATATCGATACAAATCGATATACGATAGCAATACGAACTACAGTTTCCTAGAGTATTACATATAACATAGAACATATTATTGATCTGTGAAGAGAGTAGCACGATAATCGAAGCGAGCACGAATATGTATGTGTGTGTGTGTATATTCGTATGTATATACACACATACATATGCATACATATATACATGTACTGGAATCGACTATCGACTAACCAAAGTTCACTCGCCACTTCAGGGTATTTGATAGTCGTGTCTACCGCAAATAGCTCGCATTCAACTGACTGTTTCTCCATTTGACTTGCTCCAAAAGGGCGAAGGTACTTACTCTTTATTGTTGTTGTAGTTGTAGTTGTTGTTGTTGTTGTTGTCTTTTCACTTTCGTCTTGTAATTGTAATTGGCCACCGTTTCTTAGCTGTTTTTCTTTTCTGTGCAATTAAGCAAAAGCCGCGCATTTAAATCAATTAAATGTGTGTTACTCAATCAGCAGCGCCGAGGTTCAATCAACTTTTAGGGGGGCTCCAAACACTCTGACACATGTATCTGTGTGTGTGTGTAAATAGCTAACCGGTTCATAGTATACACACATATGTGTGTGTGTGTGCGTGTGTACCTACGTACCAACAACCAACTGCTGCTGCTGTCTATTTTACCTTTTTCCACATTCTCCAAAAAATAAAACGTTAAAGCGCTCCTTTTTTTTGGCAATCGCAATTACGAGTAAACTTTTTAAGAGGCTTTTGTTGTTTTTCTCTTTTTTAAGTATATCATATACATATACATATATATATATATATATATATACATATGGTTTTTAAAGTATTTTTCTTTTTGTTTGTTGGTTGTTGCTATTGCTGTAACTCTAAGTGCACCTTATGGGACTTCACTTAAATGACGACATGCCAAAGAAAGTTATTCATTGAGTTGTTGCTGTGTTTTCCATGCTCATTAATTGCATGTTCCCAAGTTACAACCACACTTAATGAAGTTGACGAAATGTTAAGAAATATTTGGAAATCCCACACAAAACTTTACAGCTGTGCTTTTCAAACTAATCTCTGACAGGCAATTTGTTATGACAAACCAAAAACAAGCAAATAACAATCTGTATTTAAGGGACAAACAATCCATCATCTAAACCCATTCCGTTTATACATCGTTTATATCATATCTTTTTATGAGTAAATGTATTTAATTAAAGTGTTAGATGGAGAAACTCGTAATGCCAATAAATATCAATTCTTTATGAAGAAGAAACTTCAGATTTTTCCCTTAGATTTTTCCTATCGAAAGCACTTACGATCTTTGGGCAATCTGATTCCGTAAAGTTATACGGGGTAAAATAATCTGACCTAAGTGTAAATCAACAAATAATAGAATGCTTTTAAATGCAAGCCGAGCTGGTCTAGCTAGCTTTTTGGAAATGTGTAGGAAATCAATTCATAGCTATGACATTTGGAAAATATTTTCTCCAACGCGACTTCTTAAGCACAAAAGCATAAGCATTTTCTTCGGCAGCTTAGAGAAAGCTATATTGAAACGTTTGTCTAACATTAAGTATCATCATTAATTTACTGGCATCTATCACTGCTGCCACAAACTAATGATTGTCTCCACACCGAACGAGCCAGACGACAGAAGAGAAGAGTGCTTGCAGCAAGCAGCAAGAAGCAAGAAGAGAAGCGAAGAGGCACTGAGTGTGTAAACTTCATTGATCGATTTATGGAGTTTATGGTGTTTTTTTTGCGAAACTTGTTTAGTCATCATCCTCATCAACTGAGCCCAATAACAACTCCGTCTGGTTTTGGTTCCTCTTTCGGTGATTCACTGCCAAGTGTTTTACATGTTCTTTGGATTAGTTTTGCGTGTGAACCATAAACATTATTTGCCCATATGCCACCGGTATCTAGGCACTCAGCCCGGTCTAACTGCTCAACCAAGTGGTGGTAACCATGTCTACTACCTACTTGCTCCGCCACCGGCTGTTGTTGTACCCAGTCCGCACCAGTGTTCATCTACTTGCGAGTAGTCTGAAGGCCCAGCACCTCAGCAAATTAAGTGCACATTCATATGAAAGCAAACGGAAAAATCAGAGCAAAAGTTGATGAGCCGCTAAGTTAGTCTCCACACGGCACTCTCTATGCTCTATGATCTCTATATCTCTATATATATATATATATATACGCAAGTACTTGTGCTGTGCTTATGGGAACCCATAGTCAGCCAAGCTTCCAACTTGAATTGCTGCCCTGTGATCGCAATTATAACTGCGCTTTCTTGTCCATCGCTTGTTGCAATTGTTGTTGTCATGTACATACATATAAACTCTATTGTTTGTGTCATTTGTTTTGTGGAATATCTTTTTGATAATGCCCCCCGCTGCGCCTCTCTTCTCCTCGCAACCAAGACGCATCATTGTTTCACACACGTGTGGAGAAATGCTATTGCGAAATTAGCTGATGAGTGGCCGCTGACTGAGCTGTGAACCACTATCCACCTACACCAACAATCAAAGCGCCCCACCCAACCACTCGACTGATAATGGTGCTCCAGCCAACAGAGCTCGACTGGCAGTTACCCTGCTGTAGCCAGAGTTACAATTGTTCTGCTTTTATTACCATGTTACTATGTGAAGCTGGGGGAAAAAGCCAAGAAATATACCACAATTGATAAAGGCTACCCACAGCGAATCCAGTTTACCGATTGTGATGAGGTTAACAACTTTATATAATAGTTGAAAATTGTTCAGCAAATGTGCTTTTATAGACTCAATAATCTTGGGATGAAAAGGGTTTATTGAAATACACTGCTTGAATTGAACCGCCTTTGATGTTGAGTACAGGGTATTAATATCGGACGGGAGACAATAAGACCTTGCGACTAGAAAGCGTTGACATTAATCACCCCAAATGGGAAATTCACCTGGCATTGATTTTTTCGATTGTTCCGCGGCACGGGGCGATAAGCAATCGGCGTCGGTGATTAAAGCTTAATAAATACATTCGAGTTGCTTGCACTGCGTGCTGTGGCCATTGATATTCCTGTATTACTATTGCGAGACCCACAAAAATTGTCTCGCTTTGTTAGTCAGTTTTCTGTATCAGCTGATAGCACAGCAAAAATAAAATAAAAAAAAGAACACGATCTGAATTTGCTGCTAATTACCTGTGTACACACATTTATCTCTCGTTAATCTTTAATCATACATTTTATATATATATTTATTTTTGATATACGCAAGTCATGAGATCTCGCAGAGAGCATCTGAACGGCGCATTGTGCCTGGGCGGGCCCAAAAGAGTGGCTCCTTTCACCTGGCCTCGCATCCATGCGAGGGGTGTTCAAACTCTCCACTTTAAATGCTTAGATCGATTGTTTGTTGCTGCAAATATCTAAACAAACTTAGCTTTATCAGATGTACGGATGTACATAAATGGATACATGATATAAGCATTGCTTAGCTAACCATTCCTCAGCTGCTGATTGAGCCTTGAAAGTGACTTTGAAAACTTCGCTTGGCTAAAACTTATCTTAGTTGATTGGCTGCTGCATTTTTGTTTCTTTTTTTCTACAAGTGGTTGCATGGTACTTTTTGGCACCGCTATTCGACTTTATGAGTGCATCTCGTGCATTCACATTCACATTCACACACTCACACACCGCTTGAACACACTGCTAACATTCACACTGCTGGAAACATGCTCGTTGCATGCCTTTTGCTACACTTCATTATGCTTGTGAGTATGTTGTGTGTGTGTGGTTGTGTGTGTGTGTGTGTATATATTTTTCCGGCGCCCCCTTTTGCATAATGATATGTAATTTGGCCTTTCTTTTTATTTATTTTTTTTGTTTACTTGCATATTTGTTGGCCGACGTTGTTATTCATTTCTTTTTATATACCACATGGCAGCGGGTATTTAAGTTAATGTTTAACACATTATTGAAGGAGACGTCTCCGATTCCATCTGTATCTGTCGCAAGACGTGTGCCCACAATTCAATTCGTATTTCTTGTTAGATTTCAAACTCTTTTTTTCTTCGTTCTCGTCTGATTGCAAATTATTATCGTAGACCACCAAAGGAACAGAGGAGGCTAAGCGACAGAGTCGTCGTCACACTCAAGTCTTAAGGGTGTGGGTGTGGCATCTCTCTCTCTCCACACACACACATGTTGCATGCATGCTGTGCTTAAACGTATTCCTTTTTTTGCTTCATCTTTTTCGATTTTCTCTCAAAGCTCGCACAACGTTTATATGGCATTTTATGCTAATTTATGTTGTGTTGGCCTCATATTTTTGCTGCTTTTGCGCATGCATTTCTTAACTCATTGTCATAGTACCTACGTACCTACCACCTACGTACCTACGTACCTACCTACACCTACAAAAGAGGTTGGGAGGGGGGGGACTGAGTCTATTGTCGTTTCATTAAAATCTACATAAATTCATGCGTTACATTTGCAGTGATTGTAGTTATTATTGTAATCATGTAGTTTCTATGCGCAACGCGTCGTGCTTCGAATGACGAAGGATTTGTATACCCTGCACCCATTAGGAATGTATAAATGGGGTAGTTGCTGATCGACAGCATCAGGACTGATATGTGTATTTCATATTAATTTTAGCTGGTACAGGGTGTCTGCTAGTTGGGCATTAAGCATTGCATATTTATTGTGTATGCATCAAATCATTTTCCTCTTTTTAATTAATATTTCAAATGTGTAGTGATGATGATTGTATAAGGATTGTCGACATCTAAAGAGCGTATCTATTCAAATATAAAGTATATGTTTGAATGAATGTTCGGATAACTTATTGAATACATAATGAACTAACGCCCATTAAATGTTTATTCAAATGACCCTTGCATATTATATTACTTGTGTTCGACTGGGCTGCCAGGAGGAGGAGAAGAATCGTTAAGCATTTGCTCCTTTGAATGCAATGACAAACAGAAAAGAAAAAAAACAAAAAATTTGAGTGAATAACTCGAACTTGAACTTGAATCATGCCAGCGCGCATTTGAATAACAATTTTGTGAATGAGTTTGACGGATGGATGAATGATAATTGTTTGCATTTGTTTCTTGTAACTGTTGCATAACTCTTACTATTGTTCGTCCCTTCCTATTTTCTATATCTATTTCTTGTAGCTTAGAATATATTTGAATGTTGTCTTCTTATCATTGTGATTATTGAATATATACGAATCTATAGCTATATATTTAACCAGATTAAGTGTTGATCAAATTGCTATGTATTTTAGCAGCAAACATTTGTCGTTGATTTTCATCAAGTTGAGCTATTTAACTACGTATATATATATATATGTATATATATGCTTGCTGTGTGCTTAAATAAGCACGTATATACATAGATATATATATATATATATATAGATATATTTATTTTTTCATTACCTGCTGTTTAGGTCTAAAATGTGTCTAGTAGGCAAATAAATTGCAAGCGCTCAAATTCCCCTGTCTTCCCACACCACCCCACTCCACCCAACCCCACCCCTTTGACACCCTCCGCGACAGAAGCTGTGAGTGTGTTATGCCTGAGTGCGTTTACTTAGCTACCAAATGTGCGAGCTGTTGTTGTAGTTGTTGTTGTTGTTGTTGTAGTTGTTGCTTTTGTTGTTGTTGTGCGTCAGTCAACGTTGCCTTCATTGCAGCTACAGGTGTGCCTGAGCCAAGTAAATGCATGATCAATGTGAATTCGAGTACGAATTCAGTTCAAGTTGTTGCCTTTGCCAGATGCAGCTCTCCCCCGCCTCTCAGCTATCCATCTATATATATATATATATATATATATATAAATATATAAATATGCATATATCTGCATATATGTATACATGTGAATTTAAGTGTACTTTTTTCTTCGCATATTTAATTTAATGTAAACTTTGCACGAACTGAGACGACAGAATGCATTCATAGAAAAGCTGGCAGCAGCAGTGCAAAAATGTGGGAAAGCCAGTCTGAAACCAGACAAGAATGCTCGAGTTGGGGGGGTGGGTGGGGGGTGCTCGACTGAAGAGATATGCAGTCGCTTGTGGCATGCATAGCCTAGATAACTTTCATAATCAAGCATTTTTATTGTCATCGATCATTTTGTTGAATATTTCGTGGACGTTTTTGAGGAAGCACATTGAATCTATGCTAGATGACCCAACTAGATGATGTCATCTAATTATCTAATTCAATTGAAAGTTGCCCCAAATTATGCATGCGCAAGGAATCTTTTATTTTTACTTGTACTCCTGCCTCCTACCTTTGTCACATTTGCACCAAGAATATAGAAATGTTGTCATAATATACGTTTATATATATATATATATATATATATATATATATATATATATATATTTGCACGAAATTAAGACTTTTGCTAATTAGCTATTGATTTGTATATTTGAAATTTGAGTTAAACTTGAACGGTGTGTTTAGTCAACAAATTGTATGGTCTACCTATAGATCGATGCTTATAGACTGTCTTAAATATATATATACATATTAAAATATGAAGTTTCAGCTGGAAACTCTTGTTTCATAGTTTTTGCAGTGAACGAAATGGAAATTCCCAAGTTAATTAGGCGCAGAAGTTAGCTGATATCTGTTTTTCAATTCGATGACTAAGAATTTGTGTGCATGGCAAAGTCGAACGGCTTCTGCATTGTAAAGAGCGATTGCATTGATAAGACAACGTCTGTTGCCACACACTCGTCGTAGGCGATAAGACTAAAACCGTTCCGTGCCACAACCTTCAAGCAACGACAACAGCAACGGCAACAATAACAATAACGAATATTATGTTTTGACTACTAAATTATAAATAAATAAATATATATATATATATAATGTGATATTTAGAGTTTCGAAACGGTGCAATGTTCCTCAGCGCCTTACATGTCGAGCATTTGAAAAGCAAATGCAACCAAAAAAATGCAAAGAAAATGTGTGAAAATGTGTGAAAATGTGAACTAACTGTAATCAACGAACATTACTAACTAACAACAACAATAAATACAATAAAAACAAACAACTAAAAACTGCACACGCTCGTGTGCCAAGCAAATACCAAAGAAAAGCGAGGAGGCGCCACCGAGGAGCAGGAGGAGGGAAGGCATGTTTGACGTGCCGCCCAAGTGTCCAGCGCTGGCTAACAAATTGAGCGGTCTATTTGGCTGGCGCCACACCTACAAAGTGGCCGCCAAGCATGAGGGCATACCACATGGCACCCTCCACAAATCCTACTCTCTGACGCTGCCCAAGCGACCCCCATCGCCGAGCTATGCTAGCGTGAAGGTAACTCTAACTCTCCCAACTCAAACTAAACTGAACTCAACTCTGTTATGGACATATCAAATGACATGGTGCGCCCACATATCGGATAACATATATACATATAGACACGCCCACATTGTTTGCTCGCGAGATGCGTATGGAAATGTTTATGATATACGACGATCCGCCTTGTCAACGATCGCATCAATTCCATTGTCAAACAACCATTAAGAAACAATCAAATACGAAATAAACAAATAAATAAGCAAAACAAACAAATCTGCAGTGGGCAACAAATGTGTCAAAATTTAGTTTGCACAACCAAATCGATTGATCGATCTTTAAACGATTTGCATTGCTATTAAACAATGATATACACTCTGTCAAATTCAATTAACAACACTTTCTATATATATATATATAGAATTTTGAACAATTTTTAACTGATCGAACTTTCGAAATGTTGCAAACCTTTGTCAATATTTGATGTAACTAAGAATGTTAAATGAATGTGAAGTGTTTGGCAACTTTTCTGATTGACAGACTGATTGAGAATTCGCAGACTTCTCTTGCCATCATCAGCAAGGGTTCTTCTTCACTCTCACTCTCATCGACATCGATAGAATGCTCTTTGACCCATCAAGCCAAGAACAACAACAACAGCAACGGCAACGGCAACTTTGCATATTCTGTTTTTATTTTAGTTTATGCTGCAAGGTGGCAATAATAATAGTAAAAAAAAAATAGCTAAGCGAAAATTGAAAAATAACCTTCCCAAATTGTTGCGCCAAGTTGACGTTCCAATTCTCCAGTTCAGGGAGCGAAGCGCACGCTCCGCTGATTCCATGACTGGTTTCGTGGCATGATGCAACTAACTGTTGTTGTTGTTGTTGTTGGCCAGTTTTCGGCATTTGGCATTTGTGTTTGTATTTGGAATTCAATGGAATGCCAAGCAACAACGCCAACTTGATTCGTTTGCCTTTTTTTATTCGTTTCGCTTTGTTTTGTTTTGTTTTGGGCAGGCTGATCGGCAGTCGGTCGTCGTCTTTGCACCGGCGCTTAGTCATAGTCTCTAAATGGCTATCTACCCATAGATCTTATAGACAGCGTGGCATACCACCTGAGCTGAGCTGCGCAAATGACTCAAAAGCAAACCAAAACAAAGCAAAACAAAGCAAAGCAAACCAAAGCACATGGCCAATTGGGCAATTGCCTCTGACCCTCTGCTCCTCCATCCCGGAAGCGCAACACGCCAGCTGCATTCTCCCAGGCTCGTTTTCGGCTTGTGCTCGGCATCTTTGTTGTTACCTTAAAAAGAAAAACTTCCGCAACGAACATAGATGCATACTTAGATACATATACATATATATATATATATATAAACTCTGCAGACTTTGTCATTGTTTGTAGCTGTGCAAGTCGATTGAGCGATGCCCTTTTCATCGAGAATACATCATGGCTATAATAGACGACATCGTTGATGTATATTCATATCTCACACAGCTGCTGCTGTTGCGTCTGTGTTCGGCAATACAAAAAGCTCTCCGTTGTAATTTAAAGCTTTTTCGTGTACATGTGAAAGCTGCAGCAAAAGCTTGTTGATCAAAGGACACACATATCGAGGATGTGTTCTCGACTGAAGCACTCTTATTTATTTAATTTCAATTCGATTCGAAATGTGAATCGGTTTTCTATTCATAATGGAATTTATCTACAAATTGAATTCATTGTTTGCTTGCAGGAAGCGGATTCGTGGGTGGCCGTCCACCATCTGCAGACACAGTCGGGCATATTGGATCCAGATGATTGTGTGCGCGATGTGGCCGACGATCGCGAACAGATACTGGCCCACTTTGAGGACTCGGGACCTGATCCGGGCGTGCCGCAGGGCGGCGGCGATGGCGCCTCAGGCAGCTCATCGGTGGGCACCGGATCACCGGACATCTTTCGTGATCCCACAAACACAGAGGCGCCCACGCGTGATCTCTCCACGCCGCATATCGAGGTGACCAGCACAACGTCCGGCCCAATGGCCGGTCTGGGCGTCGGGCTAATGGTGCGACGCAGCAGTGATCCCAATCTGCTTGCCTCCCTCAAGTCGGAGGGCGGCAACAAACGGTGGTCGGCGGCAGCGCCGCACTATGCCGGGGGCGATTCACCGGAACGCCTAATGCTGGACAAGGCTGGCGGTCAGTTGTCGCCACAATGGGAGGAGGACGATGACACTGCAGTGCATCTGAAGGAGCAGCTGCAGCAACAGCAGCAACAACAACAACATCAGCAGCAGCAGCAACAACAACAACATCCACAACATGCAACAACAGCGACGGGTGGTCATCAGCCGTTTGCCCGTTCCGGTCGGCTATCGATGCAGTTCCTGGGCGATGGCAACGGCTACAAGTGGATCGAGGCGGCCGAGAAGCTGCAGCACCAGCAACACCAGCAGACGTTGCCAACATCGCTGCCCAATAGCGCATATTCGAGCAAATCGCTGCCGCGCGAAAGCAAACGCAAGGAGCCCCTGGGCCAGGCGTACGAGTCCATACGGGAGAAGGATGGTGAGATGCTGCTGATCATCAACGAGTACGGCAGCCCGCTGGGCCTAACTGCCATGCCGGACAAGGAGCATGGCGGCGGGCTGCTCGTCCAGCACGTCGAGCCCGGCAGTCGGGCCGAACGCGGCCGTTTGCGTCGCGAGGATCGCATCCTCGAGATCAATGGCCTGAAGCTGATCGGGCTCAGCGAGTCGCGGTGCAGGATCAGCTGCGACGCGCCCTCGAGTGCTCCGAGTTGAGGGTGCGCGTGCTGCGCGGCGATCAGCATCGTCGCCACCAGCAGCAGCAGCAGCAGCAGCAGCGACGCGACTCCAAAGTGGCCGAAATGGTGGAAGTGGCAACCGTTTCGCCCACACGTAAACCGCATGCGGCGCCGGTGGGCACCTCGCTGCAGGTGGCCAATACACGCAAACTGGGCCGCAAGATCGAGATTCTGCTTAAGAAGGGGCCCAATGGGTTGGGCTTCTCGGTGACGACACGCGACAATCCGGCGGGCGGACACTGTCCCATTTACATTAAGAACATATTGCCGCGCGGTGCCGCCATTGAAGATGGACGCCTGAAGCCCGGCGATCGTCTGCTCGAGGTTGATGGCACGCCGATGACCGGCAAGACCCAAACCGATGTGGTCGCCATATTGCGTGGCATGCCAGCCGGCGCCGCAGTCCGCATTGTCGTCTCCCGGCAACAGGAGCTGGCCGAGCTGCCCGTTGGTGGTGTAAGTCTGAATTATTTATTTATTGTATGCCAAATACAAGATTACAAGATTGAAACCATTGCAGCCGCCGTCATCCGATCCACTGGAGGAGGTGGCACCTGTCGTTGCGGCTTCAGTTAACGTTCCCATTCCAGTGCAAAAGTCGAGCAGCGCCCGCTCGCTCTTCCAGCAGCAGCAGATGCAGCAGCAGGCACAGCTCAATGAATCTCAGCATTTTATTGATGCGGGCAGCGAGTCAGCGGCTTCCAATGTAAGTGTCTAACTGATCAGGATTAGAACTGTTCGTAATCCCTACCACCCATTGGCATATTGCATCCACAGGACAGCCTGCCGCCGAGCAGCAGCAGCAGCAGCTGGCACTCGCGAGAGGAGCTAACTTTGCACATACCCGTCCACGATACTGAGAAGGCTGGCCTGGGTGTCAGTGTGAAGGGCAAGACGTGCTCCAATCTAAACGCGTCGACGGCCACCGCCAGCAGCGCCATGAAACACGACGGCGATCTGGGCATATTTGTGAAGAATGTTATCCATGGCGGCGCCGCATCGCGCGACGGTCGCCTGCGCATGAACGATCAACTGTTGAGCGTCAATGGGGTCTCGTTGCGTGGCCAGAACAACGCCGAGGCCATGGAGACGCTGCGTCGCGCCATGGTCAACAATCCGGGCAAGCATCCGGGCACCATAACACTGCTAGTCGGACGCAAGATCCTACGGTCGGCCAGCTCCAATGATATACTGGAGCATAGCCATTGCCATATCAATAGCAATAGCAATAGCAATAGCAATAGCAATAGCAATAGCAACAGTAGCAGCAGCGGTAATATTAACATCAGCAGCAACAGCAACAACAACAACAGCAGCTCGAATGCCAGCGACAACTCTGGCGCCACAGTTATTTATTTGAGCCCGGAGAAGCGAGAACCGCGAGCCAATGGCAGTGGACCAGGCAGCGCTAGCAGCGATATGAATAGGTAAGTGAAGCAATTAATGGATCAAAGTATAGCTAATTGTGTATAGCTATAATACTATAATACTTTGTGTACAGTCAACTAATCTAAGCCGAACTCGAATCGAGGATTTGCTTGCAAGTGGTTTGGTGGGTATGTCTACAAATAGTATGTGCAGCTTTGATTCGACGATGTTCTTATCCAGGTCGTTTTGAGTGGGGTTCTTAGAGTGGCCAATTTGGTGACCTAAATAATCGAGTTAGAAATAGAACCGCAGCTTGCGCTTAATCTCAGTTTAACCCATTTCCAACCATTCACAGATGGAGCAATCCCGTTTTGGATCGTCTAACCGGTGGCATTTGCTCCACAAACTCAACGCAGCCAGCACAGCAGCAACAGCAGCAGCAGCAACAGCAGCAGCAACAACAGCAGCAACAATCGCAGTCCCAGTCACAGTCACAGCAGCGTCGTTTGCCACCGCCGCCGCTGGGTGGTGGCCAAAATGGGGCGTTGCGCAACGAAAGCTACTACATGGCCACCAATGATAGCTGGTCGCCGGGGCCGTTGCAATTACTCAATGGCCATGGCAACACGGCGCTGCTCATCGAGGACGATGCGGAGCCCATGTCACCGTGAGTCTTCAATGATTAATCCCCCAAATTAAATGCTTGATTCAGCCAAACTAATTGTGGTCCTTCTCTGTTGTTATCATCCTTTTGCAGGACGCTGCCGGTGCGCGCACACGATGCCCAGCACTGCAACTCGAGCAGCGCGAACACATCGCTAACGAGCGCCGCCGGAATGGGGCAGAGCGGAGTGGGTGGCACTGGAACAACGGGCGCCGGTGTGGCAAATTTCGATGCCACATACTCGTCCCAGCTGAGCCTGGAGACGAACAATTCGGGCGTGGAGCATTTCTCGCGAGATGCGCTCGGTCGGCGCAGCATCTCGGAGAAGCATCACGCGGCGCTGGATGCCCGCGAGACGGGCACCTATCAGCGCAACAAGAAGCTGCGCGAGGAGCGCGAACGCGAACGACGCATTCAGCTAACCAAATCGGCCGTCTATGGCGGCTCCATCGAATCGCTGACGGCTCGCATTGCCAGCGCCAATGCCCAAATGGCGGCAGCAGCAGCGGCAGCTGGCTACAAGCACGCCAAGACCAGTTCGCATATCGAGCAGCGTGCGCAGCAGCAGCAGCTGCTGCTGGCCGCCGAGCTGGAGGCGCGTGATCAACTGGGCGATTTGGGACCGTCGCTGGGCTTGAAGAAGTCCTCGTCGCTGGAGTCGCTGCAAACGATGGTCCAGGAGCTGCAAATGTCCGATGAGCCGCGCGGCCATCAAGCGTTGCGTGCACCACGCGGACGCGGACGCGAGGATAGCCTGCGTGCTGCCGTCGTCAGCGAGCCGGATGCCAACAGTGAGTAGAAAAGCGCTAACTATTTCAATTGACTTGAGTTGACTTACCTGAAACCCGCCCACTATTTTAGAGCCGCGCAAGACCTGGCTGCTGGAGGAGGGCGATCACGAGGGCGGCTTCGCCTCGCAGCGCAATGGACCCTTCCAGAGCTCCCTGAATGATGGCAAGCATGGCAGCAAGTCGCGCGCCAAGAAGCCGAGCATATTGCGCGGCATTGGACACATGTTTCGCTTTGGCAAGAATCGCAAGGATGGCGTTGTGCCCGTCGATGGCTATGCCACATCCTCGATTGTGTCATCAACGCCAACAAACTCTTCGCAGCAGCAATCGCAGCAGTTGCAGCAGCAGCAGCAGTTACAGCAGCAGCAGCAGCAGCAGCAAATTCCAGCCGCTGCACTGGCAGCATTGGAACGGAACGGCAAACCGCCAGCGTATCAGCCACCGCCGCCGCTACCAGCGCCAAATTCAGCTGGTGGTGGTGGTGCGCCAGGCGTTGCAGCATCAACAGCTGGCAGTGCCAGTGGCGGTGGAGGCGGTGGCGGTGGCAGCGGCGGCAGCAGTACGCTTAATGGTGGCATACATCAGAATGATATATTCAATCATCGCTATCAGCATTATGCCAACTATGAAGATCTGCATCAGCATCAGATTAGGTGAGAGGCTGTGCCTGGTTACATTGCTGCCCGCATTGCTCATTGTTTGTTATCCATCCTGTCCATTATGTAATTAATATATATTTAAGTGCAGGTGCTGGCTAACATGCGTATAGATTACATAATACTTGTATGTGGGCTTTCTCTGTTCATCTAAGCAATTATATAATTCATTTCTTCCCAATTCTTTCCTTGGGTAAAACAGTATTGGCCTAACTAGATCGTTTGCCTAGGACTCCTAAATGACTAAGCGAAAATCGTTATGAAGTTCTCTATTCTAGAAGATCAGTTTTGTCCTCCAATCGTCTAAGCCATTTTAATATTTATTATTTTAAGTCAGTAATACAATTTACGTATTTGGATTTTTGTTATTGATTTTATTGCTTTTTTTTATAAATGAAATAAAATAGATTTTAATGTGCATAAGGCAAGCCATTTTAAGAACGCATTTATGAAGTTAAGCCAGTTTCAATATAGTTTTGAAGTTAAGCCAGTTTCAATGTAGTTTTGCATAGCAATTGAGTCACATAGACCGAAATTGGTGTTAAGTTTAGTTAGTCGGTTAGTTGGCGCTCAAACTTGAATAGATATATTTTTGTGGCTATTACTGTTTTCTACGTGTACTCTGTTTCATGTCTCTATCTCTCTCTCTCTCTCTCTCTCTCACTTTCTTTGTCTAATTTGTGATTCTTTCACTCACTTGTTCATACACTACTCACACAACAACAACAACAACAACACCACTGCGACAACAACAACAACATCAACAAACAACAAACCACAAAATCACATATCATGCCTCATATTCTAACAACAGCGACGGCGTTGAAGAGACGCTCTCCGAGTCGACGCTCGAATGCATGCGACAGCAGGTGATCAGGCAGCGCATCAAGGTCGAGGCCGAAAGGTAACACACACACACACACACGCACACACACACGCACGCACACCCAAACTAACACGCAGCTTTGGTTTTTGAGTAGAGTATATGCCTCACACACACACACCCTCACACCCTCACACCCTTACACCCTTACACCCTTACACCCTCACAACCCCACACCCCAACAGACCGCCTCACACCCATTTGTATAATATTCGAACTGTGCTTCTTGGCTTCCGTTTTGCAGTCGCCGCCATCAGCATTACCATTCGCAGCGCAGCGCTCGCTCGCAGGATATCAGTATGCATTCCTCCTCACACAGTCCACAGCAACCGCCACTGCCACTGGCCCCCGCCGCAGCAGCTGTGCACCAGCAGTCCAATGGCATGCGACCCATAAGCAGCTACTATGAGTACGATACGGTGCAGCAGCAGCAGCGCGTTGGCAGCATCAAGCACAGCCATAGTCATGGACATGGACTGGGCCATCACAATGGCAACTCGTCGTCGCCGATCAGCGTGAATGTGGCACAGCCGCACTGGAAGGCAGCGGCGCTCAACGGTTACTCGCCGGCATCGTTGAACAGCAGTGCACGGAGCCGCGGGCCGTTTGTCACACAGGTGACCATACGCGAGCAGACCGGTATGCCGCAGCTGCAGTCGCAGGCACAGCAGCCCACATATCAGACGGTGCAGAAGTTGTCGACAGCAGCGCAGCCGCAAACGCAATATGGCAGTGCCGCCGGCGCACAGCCGCATGCATCCAAGGTGTGACTATAGGTGCTGGCGCGTGCGCGCGCCACACGCGACGTCCTCGTGGATAGCCAGCACAGTCGCCACACAGAGCTGAGCGAGGTGGAGGTCTTCTACTATGCCACCGAGTGCTGAGCTTGGGGACGGATCGCATTTGTGAGACGCAAGCGGCCGGCAAAGCAATCAATCAACTGGCAACCAGTTTGTTTATTCTTTTCTATTTTTTTTCTTGCTAAGAAATTAAAATAAAATTGAATATTTGTTTATCATTTGACAAGGGCAACTGTGGCCACACACAACACACACACACACACATATGCTTATAGTTAAGTCCATTAAAAAATACATAAAACAATGAAAGTATTCCATGGAAAGCGCTTGTTGAAGAGCAGAACACAACAAAAACGCTGCTCTCAATTCAAATATAAAATGTTAAATTCAAAAGCGAAAGCGAAAAAATCCAATGCACTGCGCTTAAATTAAGTAACACTTATTGTATTAATCGCTAAGTCTAAGTCAAAGACCATGTAAATAACTATTACATTTAGTTGTTAGGCAAACGATATGAAGCAAGCGTAGAAAGGCAAAAGATAAACGAAATATTATTTCATACGAAACACACTTCAAAATATGGGCTGCATTCAAGTCTCAAAAAAGCAATACATATAACGAGATATATCTGTTAAAATGTTCTTGAACCTAAAACCGAAATAAATCGATTTATTTTGTATAGAAGCAAATCACTTCAAATTGTATTAGGCGCTTCAACCAAGCCAAAATCATGTTGTAAATATATAGCAGACATATACATATAGACATAATACATATATTTACCTATATATTATTTATATAAAAAAAACTATTCTTTTTTTTTTTTTTAGCTTTAAAGCAGTCGCCATTTTGTATGCAAAAATAAAAGCTGAAAAGTAAAACTTGAGAGTCCCAATAATTTTTTTTAAAACAATACACGAAACATGTAATCTTTATACAAGCTTAACTTATATTTAAACATTAATTATCATGTATTAGCATTAAGTGAACATTGTGCAGCTAAAACTGAACGTTTATCAAGAGAACTTCAAATTAGATCGTACATACATAATCCATACACATACGCTACATATTGTAAATTTTGTGTATTTTGTATATTGCAAAATTCTGTTGCGAAATAAATATTTTAAGTTTCTATATATATCAAAATAACAATTGTGTGTTACTCATTTTGTATGATCGTTAAAACTTCTATATCTTTTTTTTTGTGGAACAAAATTGGCGCACAACAGTCCACAAAAGTCTAGATAGCTGAACGACTTAACTTACTTTGCAACTATGCCACTAAATTGCTAAAATTTGAATAGCTTTTGAACGAGCTATCGGACTTCAGTGATATAATAATAACAATCGACGCGTTTTTGAAACAATTTATTCCGCACTCACTTATACCTCTCAGCTTTCACAGTATCTTTGACAATTCTGATTTAGACAGTAGCCCTGCAACAGACACATGACATAGTATATCTGACATAAGCCGACTTATTTCCACACGGCTTTCGACAACGCATCGTCATTGCGTTTTGATAAGTTTTTCGACATTGTTGTTGGCTCGGCTGAGTCCTTGATGTGAGATCCTTTGTTAGGCGCTGCTGCTGGCAGCGACGGAGCTGGTGTCCGAGGCACAAGTGTAAGTTTCGAAAGACATTTGGACGCCGTGGCAGAGTTAGCGCCACCCACCAAACGCTTCACATAATTCTTGCTTTTCCTCTTGACTAATTTTCTTATGCTTGGTTGCAGTGGTGCCGCGGTCCCAGCTAGCGCTGATGTTGCCACTGTTGTCGTGTGCAGTTTCTGGGACTTTGGTAGCACGATCGGCGTTAGCAGAGTAAAGTTCTTCAGCGATTCCAGGCTGGGTATTTTGGACCAGCGTTCGCTATAGTTGGGAATTTGAGAGAACAATTGAAATTAAATCAATAAATGACAGCGAAAACCATTTTTGTAAATTTTTAAATAATGAAATTGTGGTATTGAAGAATGTCGACTCATTTCTAGCGCTAGACTAAAGAGATAAACTCACTCGGGCATTCCGCTGGGTGGTATGACCACATCCAGCACATTATCAATCAGACGGGTCTTCAGCGTGCAATCATTCTTGGTGGTCGAGTGAATCGATGGCGATGTATTGATCTCGATGAGCCATGGCTTCAGATTGTTATCGATAATGATATCATAGCCGTAGACCTCAAAGCAATGCCGATCGTTGGCCATCACCGGCGCCACAGCGTCCAGTGAGTGGCGTATCGTTTCTGAAATGCGTCGTGAGAGCTGCTTCGAGACGCCATCGCCTCGTATGCTATCCAAATAGAGACACAGATTCTGCATGGACCACTTGCCACCATGTATGGTATTGTACTCTTTCTGCAATGCCACACAATCAATTGATAATACAGTATATGGTCAATTGTGTATCGAAATAATTGAGCTTACATTATTCTTTTGTATGCTAACATTTGTGAGATGCATAAAGACATTATCGATCTCGGCTTGATCGTATCTCTGTGTGCAAAATCGGCAGAATCCCTCATTATACAGATAGGCCTTGATCGGATTGAATGTGGTGACTAGCACGTACAGACGCAGATCGAACTTCTTGCCGCCAATCAGTAGGGGATTATCAATGTATTTGGAGATGATGCAGGTGTCGCGATGGAAGTGTGGATACAACTTGCGCGCCTCATAAGCGTATCTTTTCAGCTTGGATAGTTTGTTGATCAAATAGATGCCAACACCTTGCGATTTGTGCGATGGCTTAACGATCCAAGTGCTGGCCGGATTGTTGTGAAATGCCTGCACAAACAGATTGTAATCGGAGGGCAGTACAAATGTGATGGGTATTATGTCCAGGTGCATGTATCGTGTGCCACCGTTGCCCAGTTTCGTTTGCATCGGATGTTGGTCGGCCAGTGCGTCGCCCTTGCGCTCCAGGTCCTTGCGGTAGCGCTTTATGTTCTTCACAAGCAGATCCTTGCGCGACAGCTCTATCGAGTTGGGAAAGTGATTGATCATTCTGCAAGACACATCGATTATATTTGTGAACTGATTATAGAAATGTACTCACTGATCGGATCGCATGCGATAGGGATGATCGACCCCAAAGATGTAGCGACAATTCTGGGAGTAGGCCCAGTACAGATTCCATTCGCCATCAAAGGCGGGCACTTTCTGCCAGCCCCGTTTCTGAAAATTATTGATCAGCGCCGTCTTATCACAATCGGTGCTATAATATACACATTGCTGAGCCTTGGGCGGCCAGGGCTTCTCCCTGGAGACCAGTCCAAAGATCGGCAGTGGCGGTGGCAGCACCGGCATCTTCGAGTTGCAACTGCTGCTCGATTCCATATTTTTGTCATTTTTGTTCGTCTCTTTGAATCGGTTTTTCATATCTGCAATTTGGAATTTCGTGTTAATTGAATTGGTCCAAAACTGTTCAAGGTGCATAGATATTAAAAAATGGATAGTTTTTAATTTGATTTATAGAGCGAGTGCTCTAACTATGTTAGTAAGTACACTCTCAATACAATAATTCCTTTTCAGAAATTTGTAAGCCTGCTGCCTCAATAGAAACAATAAACAATTAACCGATTAAAAACCACGTGGGATAATAATACAAATCTCTAAACTAATGCTATTGTACACAAATGTTGTATTTCAAATGCAAAACACTTTTATTGGCTATGTAAATTCCAAATCTTTTTAAGTTGAGAACAAAAAACAAAAGCTTAAACATGTCAAATCGAGCTACAGCTGGAGCTGGAGCAGATAAGATGTCAAGGTAAAAACATCGATATTAGAGTGAAAGTGGGTAGATATATTCTAGGGAAGTGCAGACAAGATTTGCTTTAAACCAATTAGTCAGTTACATACTAAAATAGATAGAAACAAGATCTTACGTAAGGTTGCAAAGAGAGCAGAGAGAGAGACAGAGAGAGAGAGAGAGGGAGAAGCAGAGTAACAGGGAGAAAGCATTGGGAATTGGGAAGAAAACATTTAAAATAAGTGGAATGTTGATTTTGCGACCGATCCCAACTCTGTTGCGAGCCGGTTGATTGGTTAAGCTTTTTGGTGATCAGCAGTGGCGATATATTCTAACGATCAATGGCCCATCTGTTTTGTGGCATAACAAAGAGCTACTTCATTTTGACATAGATATTTTGGTGCAGCATTGCATATAGAAATTGAGCAGCTGTGCAAACAATTGGGAATTGTGCGTTAAGCTGATCAAGTATTTGCATGATCGGTGATCATTAGATCCCATTATGTACATACATATATCGACATATATCGTCAATGAAAAACGAAAGTGTTAATTCCATTTAACACCCATTAACAATTACAATAGTCGCATTCTCTATGGGTTTTGTGCCAAAGATGAGCACACCTGCCATTTGACTTTTTACTTTTATATTTGTTTTATGGGTTTGGGTTCCGGCTTTGAGCACGACTAGGGGTTCTAAGGGTAAGCACCGCGTGGCAACAAACCACAACTGAGCAAATTGACTTTGACATATTTTAAGCAATTCGTACTGAGGTTTAGTTGGTTAGTTGGTTGCTCACTAAGCAATTCACACCAATTGACCAATGCCCGCCAAAAGGGCACAAGAACAATAGCCAGGCATTGTGCGTGCCCCTGGAGCTGTTGCCTATAAATGCTCGTCGCCGGTCAACAAAGTTCAACAGTCAGTCAGCAGTCAGTGTCCACTCAAGTGCAGAGGTCCAACAATCGCAACCGCAACAGCAACAGCAACAGCAACATCATCTGTGGATAGATTTAGCTTGGAGAAACAAGATGAAGATCTCTGCCATTACGCTGCCCATACTCCTGATAGCCGCTCTGGTGGCGCCCAATGAGGCCACCTTTGGCAAGCTGGGACTGGTGATTGGCGGTGCTGGAGGTGGCGGCTATGGTGCTGCCTATCCCTATGCCGCTTCCGGCGGTGGCTACGGCGGTGGCTACGGCGGCGGCTACGGTGGCGGTTACGGCGGCGGCTATGGTGGCGGCTACGGTGGCGGCTACGGCGGTGGCTATGGCGGCGATAATGTGGTTAAGGTCATCAAGGTATCGGTGCTGCCAGGTGGTGGCTACGGGGGCGGCTACGGGGGCGGCTATGGAGGCGGCTATGGAGGTGGCTATGGAGGCGGCTATGGAGGCAGCTATGGTGGCGGCTATGGTGGCGGCTACGGCAGTGGTGGCTTTGTTGGCGCTGTGCCAGCCATTTCCACATCGGCTGTGGTCACACCCGTTGTCACATCTGTGGCCTCAACACCAGTCATTGCCGGCGGTGCTGGCTATTTGGGCGGCATTGGAGGTGGCATTGGAAGTGGCATTGGAGGTGGCATTGGAGGTGGCATTGGAGGTGGTTACGGTGGCTTCGGTGGCTACGCTGGCGGTGCTCCTTTACCAGTATCGTATGGCTTTGGCTCTGGCTATGGTGCCGGCGGTGGCTTTGGACTTGGTTTTGGTGCGCCAGCCGCCTTGGGCGGCGGTGGTTGGTGCTAGGCAGCGATGACTGTGACGGATGAAAGCGATTTGTTTCTATTTTCGTAACATCTAATTTTTTTTTTGTAACTATAAATATACGAAATTAAATAAAATGAGAAAAAAACCTGTAAAGTATTTATTAAATCTTACGGTTTTGAACTCCAGGTTGGTGTAAAACCCTTACGAAATAAAAATAAAAATAATCATTAAAATGAAACTATTGTTCTATATATTTAAGAAGGATGTACATTGTGTATTCTTAGTACACTCCCTAAAAAAAAAAACCGTCGAAAATAGTTTACAGACTAGCATGATAATTATAATAATACATAAGTGCATTCCAACTCGAGTATGCTAGTATTGTTGGAGAAGTAGATATGTAGATATTTATTTTCGGAACTCGCACAATTGAATTTCATTATGCGGCGATTACCAAATCTCTTAGCCAAACAATGAGCACAGGCCAAAGATGTGCCACAATGCGTTGACCTTCAATCTAAAGCGGAGCGAGAAATGAAATTGAGAGTAGACCGTAGTCCGTGCTGGAGAGCAGCATAGAGGTTGACAGCATCACGCACTGTGTGGACACATTCACTTAGCTCACAATGTTCAAATGGTAAACAGGCATGGCCAACACCCCTCCCCCTTCCCCCTGCCCGTCCCTCCAACCCAAAACCGAATAGTGGCCCAAGAATATTGTACGCCAATTGCCTACAAATTGTCTCAAGTCGAAAGGTGCAAAACTTGAAATCTTGCAATATGGAAATTAACTATGATTTCATATTTGCCAAGTTCGGCGAATGGAAGAGCTAAAATCCCCAAGAGAAGCAATAACTGAACACTTTGAAATAGCCAAGAGGCTTAAAGCAACGCAAACATTTTTCGGAGCTAGTCTTAAAATAGTTCAAACTATAACATTGAATAGGGTTTGTTATCCCTTAACTGCTAAGGAAGAAGTAACGAGGAAATATTAATAAAGTGAAAAAATAGATATTTATGAACATGTATTCATATATTCGTATAGCACTCAACTCTTAAGCATCGTTTGCTTAGCTGATTTTTCTTGTTTCTACTTTTTGCAGATAGAAATTTGATGTAGGAATTTAACCACAAATAAAATCTGTTGATTGCTGGAGCCCGTTAAATAATGAAAATGTTGCACACGTTGTCAGAGACTCATTGGGATCTGTTGTGAATTTGCATACACGTATTGGCCAAAACAATCTACATTATAACAAATGGGCGAAGGGCCTATACCTGAACCCCGTGTGAATAACTATGCCCCGAAATGGAGGCAAAACGCGCCCTTTGAGAAGCGGACGTGGCACACGTTTTGGTTTTGGCTTAGCTTTGAGTTGACTTGGGATCTGTTTGCACAGCATTTTGCTCGCTCGGTTAGCACATCCAATTCCACAGCCACAGCCATAGCCAAAGCCATACCCAAAGGTAAGAGCAGTAGCTACGTGTAGCCATGCACAAGATCTCGAGTGAATGAATGACAATGCGAGTATGTATGGTATGTTCCCCTATACATACTATATGTACATATATATACAATGGGCACATAACAACACTGCTATGTAAAAGTGTATATAATGTGTATGGCTGTAAATATGTATACGCATTTATGAAACTATGTGCACTGCGCAAAAATGTACATACATATTTATATTGGAAGCAATCCAATCAAGTGCCAAATTTTTAGTGTAATGTTTACTGCTTTTATATGACAATGAGTTGTATAATGTATTGCCAAAAAAAATATACCTGCAAGAACCGCTATCTAACCCACATCGAAGATCGCATACACTTGCAGACCGAAGTCCAGCTCAGCTTGCAATTTGATTATCAATTGAAAAGACCAACCGATTGTTCCTATGCAATAAGTTGAAGTGGTTCAAAGTTGTATATTCATGGCAGGGTACGCAACAGACGACAAAAGTATAATGCCTACTGTTAGGGTATAAATAGGTTGCAGAAAAAGGTAAGTTTTATTTCGTTTTTGTGGAGAAATATAGACATGACACCGAAAAGTTTGAGGCATTTTTTTTAAGAGCTTGACACCATACCTATCTGAAATTAATTAAAAATTATCAATATTCACTGCTAATCAAGCGCAATACACTGAAATCGAATATATTCTGAATGCTCGTAATTATCAATTGCATTTGGTATTCTAACTATGACGCTGTATCTTTCCTTTGAATACACATATAGCTATAGCTTTGTCAGATCTCTTAGTTTCAGCCATTACTATATTAGAGTATCTGAGTCTTCGGGAAACTGAGTATTATCTAATAATGCAGCGAATTTTAGTTTCAAAATTATTGCCAAAGCAATTTACGTTTAGAAAATAAATATAAATGTATACAAGTTTTAATATATATATACATAACTTTATGTCCCTACTTAATTTATATTATAGAAATCTATTCAGATTTCGGTGCCCCCCATTTCTCTTTGTGTAACAGCATTTTGGGAATTACCTGCGCTTCTTGCGAATCGGTTTGACGGTTGACGGCAAACCAAGCTTATTTGCTTAGAGAGGTGAGAAAATACTTCAGTTTATGGTTAAGTAGTTGAGTTGACAGACAGACAGACAGACAGGCTGAGAGACAGATAGCTGGATAGATGGATAGCTAGCTAAATACACATACATATCAATATGTAGATAGCAGGGGGGTTACTTGGATGGGTAGCCAGTTACCTGTGGACGCGCCTTAGTTTTTGGCGTTTTGGTGTGGCCCGTAAGTAACTATTTATGAATTAAGCAAACACATTGATGAGCTCCAAAGTGTCGCTGCTGTCGCTGCTGTTGCTGCTGCTTTGGCTGCTCTTGCTGCCGACGTTTTCGTCGATCGGGTCCAGAGTGAAATATAAGATTTGTATTATTAGAACTACACACACACACACACAGACACACGCACACGCGCACTTGGGAGCGAGGCAAGGGACTGCGACATAGTCGCGACGCCGGCCGCTGGCGGTTGGCCTATAAATTTGTGCGTATCGGCATCTGTGGACATCAGTTGAGTTGTGTCCAGACCAAGCAGCAGACGCATTCATTCCCCTCCAGCACAGCGACACGTATTTTCCAGTGAGATGAAGCTATTCGTGTGCATTGTTGTAGCGCTACTGGCGCTCGGTGCACCCGCCCAGGCCTTCCTGGGCGCCAAGCTGGCTCTACTCAAAGCCATTACCGGCGGCGGCGGCGGTGGTGGTGGTGGTGGTGGTGGCAGCAGCTATGGCAGCGGCTATGGCGGCGGCTATGGCAGCGGCGGTTACTCGGGTGGATACAATCAGGGCTATTATACGCAGTCCAGCCGACCAGTGTACAACAACTATGGATCCGGCGGTGGCTACGGAGGCGGCAGCTATGGCGGTGGTTATAGCGGCGGTGGTGGTTATGGCGGTGGCTATAACGGTGGTGGTGGCTATGGCGGTGGTTATGGCGGTGGTTATGGCGGTGGCTATGGCGGTGGTTATGGCGGCGGCAATGAGCAGGTAATCAAGGTCATCAAAGTGGTGGAGCAGCCTCAAAGCTATGCGCGGTCCAGTGGTGGTTATGGTGGCGGCTATGGCGGTGGTTATGGCGGTGGCTATGGTGGCGGCTATAGCAACAGCTATGCCAACTCCGGCAGTTACTCCAGCGGCGTTTCTGCACCCATCCAGGCAGCGCCAGCTGTGAGCTACCCTGCCCCAGCACCAGCACCCATTACATACTCGGCACCAGCGCCAGTTAGCTATCCGGTACCCGCACCACAGCCCATACCGGTCACATACTCAGTGCCCGCGCCACAGCCGGTGGTGCGCGTGCAACCAGCGCCAATTACGTACTCAGTGCCCGCGCCACAACCAGCTCCGGTGCCAATTAGCTACTCGGTGCCAGCACCACAGCCGGTGGTGCGTGTGCAGCCAGCGCCCGTTCCCGTTACATACTCGGTGCCAGCACCACAACCGGTGCGGCCTGTGCAGCAGTATGTGAAGACCATCAAGGTCATTGTTGATGCGGACAACAGCGGTGTGAACCATGTGCCCAGCCCCGTTTACGGCCCACCCAGCTGGAGCAACGGTGGTGGCAGCTACAGCAACGCCGGCTGGAACAACGCTGGCTGGAACAATGCTGGCGGCAGCAGCTACAGCAACAACGGTGGCGGCTGGAAGAGTGGTGGCATCTGGGAGAAGCTGGCCGCTGGCTGCTAAGCCAATCCAAGCTAGTCCTTCACCTCCCCCCCTTGTGACCCCAGGCAACTCCAACTGTTTATATAATTATTATTACTATTATTTTTTTTTGTATAGTTCTAAACACATCATCGAATACTTTTCGCGCTAATTGATATTTTTCTCTGTATTCGCACCTATGATCTAAAATCTATTGCTGTGTATATACCCTATTACCGAAAATAAAATGTCATCCTATTGTGTAATATTCCCAAACAGGCGTAAATTATATTGACCTTAAATGGTTATGAGTATCATCGAGATTTTGTATCGTTCCCGTTGTTTCCCAAAATTTGCTGTTTTTATTTTTTTGGTTCCTTGTTTATTTTGTTGGTTAGGTTTTTCTTAATTTTGTCTTTGGACTATTGGCTCGGTTCGTTGTGTTCTACTCCGTATATACAAGTCTACAAGTATTTGAGAAAAGTTATCACCTAACTGCTAACTGTGATCAAGCGCAACGATGACGTGGATCTGGATAAGACAATTGCGTACTGTGCCATAAACATAAATCATGGGAAACTTTTTGATTTGTCTTAATACAATATCGACAGTCCTACTTGGAATGACTTACTGCATAGGATTGCGCCATGATATAGTTCCAATAGTTCTTCTCTTCAAGTAACATTCATTTAGTCTTAATCTAATCAACATTAAATAACCCTAATCAAAACTGTGAAAGCAAGCAAGATATAGGTTTTAGGAATGCTTCGATTATCCGTCACTCTTGACTCAAATTTGTCTACAGGTCATCATTTAGTCGTATACGCTTCCTCTACTGCAACCTCAATCCCCAATTACAGCACGCGTAAAGCGCAGCCACTTGTAAGCCACTTGTCTTATCTAGAATTCTCAATCTAGATGGTAGTCAGTGAAGTGCTACGGGTTCTATTGGTGGTGGCAAGCGCAGACATCAGGTGTGAACAGAGAGCCCCGATGGGCGTTCAGCCAAGACGTGCGACATCCGCTGAGGCAACATATAAATAACATTTGAGTGCCTTCCGCTGCCAGTTGCCACTTTGTCTATTGTCTATGGACACAATGCACATACGTGACGGCTACTTGATCCACATGCTTTTACTGCTTGTGTTGGTTGCTGGTGAGGCTTTGCCACACCAGCAGTCGCAGCAGCAACCACAACAACGGAATAGAGGCGATGCCAAACGCGTTGGCAACGGTGCGTATTCGTCAAAGGGAATCCTTATTCACGTTTCGTGTTATACATGCCCACAGATTACGGTCCGGTGATACACATCAGCTCTGCCGTGCTGCAGCTGGCACCCGATGACAAAACACAATTACTGCTGTTGCCGTTAGCCGAGAGCAGTAGCACCAGTAGCAGCTCATACCACCCAATCCTTCCGCACATCTATGCGCTGGATGGGCTGTTGTCAGTGCCTGCTGCACATCAGCCGCGTCTGACGGTCAGCGATAATCTGGACTTCCAGCAACGCAACACAAACAATGTAAGGTCCCATGGCCACTAGAAAGCACCATTTTCCACCCGCTTATCGACTTGGACGCATGTGAGGAGTTTTCAAAATAAGCTTTGGGACATTTAAGCAAAAAAAATAAATAGAAAAAGTTAAGTTTGTATTATCCGTTTCTTTATTTCCGTTATATCCTTCAAAAACTGTATGGTTTTCTGGGCGAATTTAATTTTACGGCGCTTTTCCAAATTTCAGATCGAAGTGCATAAAACACTGTCATTTGAAGAGATTAAGTTAGTAAATTTATTGCGGAAAAAAAATATATATGTATATAATTGGGTATAAAAAAAAAATTTGCTAGTATTAACGGCGATCACAGTCTTAATGAAAATCCAGCTGGTGCTCGAGAACATTATGCTGGTGCTCCAGCTCCAGCTGATGCGAGACGTGCTCCTCCTGCTGCTGATGCTCCAGCTGGTGCTGCTCGTGCTCCTGTCTATCCTTGAACTCGTAGAGCGTGCTGTAGCTGAAGGCACCCTTGCCATGATCAATGCCTGGCACAGGCTGCTCACCATGGTGCTCCTCCAGATCTAGCTCCAGTTTCGGCTCCGACTCGTAGTGCTCATGATGTTCACTGGCCTCGGCATACTCCACGCCTGCATCGCTGCTGCCATAGTCTGACGGAAAACTGTGCTCACTAAGATGGTCACCCAGTGTTCCACTGTGCTCACTAAGGTGGTCATTCAGTGCTCCTAGCTCGTCATGATCTACATGCTCATCCGCATACACATCGCTGCTACCCAGATCCAGTTTGGCAAGTGCCTCGCCGCCGCTAAGAGCGCCCACATAGCTGCCCAGCAGGCCAGGTGAGTGGATGCCAGCTGCCAGCTCACCACCAATGTAGCCCGCATTGATGCTCAACGCCTGGGCCAGCAACAGGATCAGTTTGAAACGCCAGTTGAACATGTTGACTGCGGATTTGTGGACTGTATGTGGTTAGCTACCGATGCGTAGAAATGGTGCAAGTCGACTATTTTCTTTTCGGCAAGAGTGCTGGCATTTATACGCTGGCTTTTGGCACACATTTTCCTGCATTTTCCAGTCGCAACAACAACAAAATCAAAATTTAGCAGCGCTTTTGTTTAGCTTGGCTGGGCCATCCATGTTGCAATGGACATCTGCCGACAACGACGACGACGACCACGACGACGAGGCGGTCTCTTTGCTGCAGCTGATAATTTTGTGCACTTATTGTGTATATTACGTATACGCGAGCGCGGCTAGCTTGGCCAGCTCGGCCAGCTCACCCAGACGGCCAGCGATTGAGCCGAACCGAATTGAACCAAGCTAGTCGGCAGACCATTGAATAGCCGCAATTATGAGAGGCGCCGACACCATCGTCACCGCCACCGCAGCAGCAGCAGCAGCAGCAGCAGCAGCAGCTGTTGTTGCAACGTGCGTATACGTAATATTTGCGACTGGCCCCAGTTCTATGCAGGCGAAAAAGGTTGCATAATCGAATGCCATATATTATTAGCTCTTGGCTATGCTGACTTTGTCAAGACGATATCGATACGGAAGCAGCAACAACCACAAGCACCATCTCGCACCACCTCGCACCACCTCGCACCGCCTCGCACCCATACGCCAAGTGGCTGTTAATTGCGTGGATCAACAAAACGGAAACGGATAGCTAAGAGCGTGGAAACGCAAGGCAGCCAAGGCCACCCAGAGACGAGGGTTGCTTGACTTATGCTCTTGTTGTTGCCCCAAACTACATGAAGAAAGTAAGGGTATTTTTTTGTATTTACTCGATTGTGCAAGTAGCCCACACGACACGCATTCGAGCAGCGGCAACAACTAGCTCTTGCCAGACAATTAAAAGCGTTAGCAGAGCGACCAAAATGCATAGCCACAGACAGATAGACACATTTATGTTTGCAGCACATCCAATTTAACTTCGTAGCAATGCCAACAATGCGCGCATGCATGTATCTCAGAGATTGCAGAAGCCACAATAACAGAAATAGTAAATACATACATATACATATATATATGCATACATACTGATACATATCTCTGTAGACAATATTTAGTGTGACTGCCAAACAGTTTGCTATTGCCAAGAAAATGCACGAAATTGAAAGTGGCTCCAAATTTGAGTGCACTGTGAAAATGCATAGACAAGAGATTAATAAATTCTGTTAATAATATTATGTTACTTGCAATTATTGTTTGTATCGCAGGTATTTTAATCTCATTTGTAATATATTTGAATCTTGTTTTTACCTAATTGGTTCTATTTTTGAGGAGTTGCTAAAATATTTCAATTGAATATTGGAAATTATTAAAAATAATGCGTCTTACTACATTTTGAAATAAACATTTTTAATAATAGTGCACATTACCTTCTTATCAGCTTTGATGCATAGAAACTTTAATTAAACAATTTGATTACAAACATTATATATTTACGCTATATTAATAGAATCTGTAAAAACATTCATCAATGAATGCTTTAAAATTACATGAGTTAAAAGTGAATAAATAACCAAATACCAAATCCATATGATTATTAAATAATCTCAGCATTTATTTGTGAATATCAATATCAATCAAATTATGTCAGAGCAAAGGCAATTAACTGTAATTGAATATTAAAAAATAAACATTCCATTTTACATTGTGTAAATGAAGGAATGAGAGATTGCAATTGCGAATGCAAGTAATTGCAGTGTAAGTGTAATATGTAATTAGCCTGCACTTTTATTCGTCAAATCTTTTGACACGTTGCCTGTTACAACTTTTCGGCTCTTTGCTACAAGCAAGCACTTACCACTGTTGGTGCTGCCGGTGGCTGTTGCTTGTAGCGTGCCAACGGTAGTCGCCACACCAACAATAACAACAACATCGATAATAGCAGCAGCAACAACAGCAGCAACAACACTAATATCAGTTAGTCAAGCGGGGCAGTGGGGCGGCCTACAAAACTTTTGCGCACACAAATTACCAATGTAATAAGTTGTTGTGGTTGTTGTTGTTGTTGTTTTTGTGTGTTTCTGGTGATTGCTGCGCGCACACCCACAAGCACAGCAACATCAACAACAACAACAACAACAACAGCAACATCAACAACAACAACACCAACAACACCAACAACAAGCCACTTTGTTATTAATTCGCATTTTGTTGGCAGCATTTCCTAACGCAAATACTTAACTTTTCTGTTGCCTGTTTTTTTTGTTGTTGTATTTTTCAACAAGTCGGGAGCACCTACATCGAGTTGCAACAATGGTGCAGCTGCTGAGCAGGGAATGAACTGGTGGCTGAGTGTTGGGCAAGCTGGCAGGCAATTCATATTACCTGGGCGTGTTTTTTTAAATAGTTATGCTGCAGAAAATGGCAATATAATATTTATGACAAACGTTATTCTAAATGCATTTCTAAGTAATGCTTCCTCTATTCAGTTTTCATACTAATCGCCAGATTGTCTACCGTCATTAAGGGTGGCCTTCAGAAAACAAATTGGTTAATTACCTGAGCAGATGGCCGTCTGACCGTCATAAAACTTTTACTGGCCATAACCTTTGCTTACTTGGAACTCTGTTAAGAATACATATGGTCTCATGTATATATATATAAGCTTGTAAATGTAATAGAATGGTTTCAAAATGTATGTATATATATAAATAATACTATAATATAATAATATAATACGCGCACATGTACACAAGTATAATTATTCAAATAATACTACAACTAAGATTTGTCATTCCCTCGATCTATTCAATTTCCACCCAACGTTTAGCGAAATTACTAGATCGTTTTCAGCACAAAAACAAACAGAAACTATTTAAGATACAAGTAACAGGTCAGATACAATCTGCAAAGTCATTTCATAAATTGTATATACTTTTTCCGATTTGGTTTAGTTAATGATGGGAGTTTCCATAGCATTCAAGTGTTTGATGTGCTAATCTAAAACTGATATGAAAAAATGAATACCCTTTGATTTGAAATAAATCTTAATTACAGATGAATTTATTTTAATTTCTTTACTTAATGTGTGTCAGAACAATGAAATATGTAGAACTCGAACTCTTGCATGTTATCTTTGTTCAAAATTCGAATAAACTGTAGGTCGTGATTTGCTTGATGATTTTGTGCGATCGCTGATGTCAACTTGTGTATAGTTCTTTGTGACGTCTGTGTTCGGGGCACTCCAAATGAGGCGGATATTGTACGTCTGCAGCATAGTAATGGATGCGAAATACCCCTATTAATATGAAATTGTCGTAGTCAACACACATTTCATATGTCCGCATCGATTATTAAAGCGTATACACTGAGAAATGTGTAGTGAACTGGATATTTCCAGGAATGTTGTCCAGCCTATGAGTTCTAATTCGTATCGGTGCATTATTATATAAAGATTTTCACTTGAACAGTATGGCAAATCTAGTGTTGCTTAGCTTACAATCTTCCACAATTGAAGCTCAGATGATAACAAAGTGGCCGAGTAGAGAATAGATTCAGTAGATGTTGGAATCGGAGAAGGGTAGTCCAATCTAATTTATAGTGTAGTACGAACACTTCGTTAAGTTTCGTTTATTTTGTTTTTGTTTCGGTTTTCATTTTATTTACCCGATACGATTTGATGCCGATTCGAAATCAGATTTAATTCGTTTTGTATACAAATAAGGTGCAGATCACACGAGGTTTTCCTCGCACAAATTGAGATTAGAAAACGCCGCTGAAACTAATAAAAAACGAAGGCGAAGTGAGTGTGTGTTTGGATGATATCGTAGAATCTAATTAAGAAACAAGTGCACTTTATCTGATTGTTGTGTTGTGCATCAAATATTCTTACAGCTGCGGTCAAAATAATATAATGGCTGCTTTAGAAAATGTCCAATCGAAATGTTTTTATATGACCCTCATTAAAAAGCATCAATCGGATGCAACATTCTATTTTGTTAAACAACACATATTGTGTTTTTTCATCAAAAAACCAAATTAATTAAAATAAAATATAAAAAAACAATCGACGAATCCAAATTTGTTGAACATTGCGGCAAATTATCCAAACTGAACACTTGCACACATTCTAAATACGGCGAATTCTCTCTGATGAAATGGGCAAGATTCTCGTAGTATTAATATTATTTTTACCGCATCTGTATATGGTAACAGTTTTAATTGTCGATATTGTCGTAGTGTCGATTAGTCGTACGGCGTTATTTGCACTCACTTCCTCCGTGTAGTATGTGCCTATAAGGTGCTGACGGGTCTTCCACTATAAATACACTTACAAATCATTTTCGGCATTCACTGCGTTCGCGACTGTCGTCCAGAATGGGAAGCCGTTGCCAAACTCATAATTTCAATTTCAGGAATTGCCTGTTTTACCTGCTGTTGCTTGCAACCGCGACCCACGGCATTGATTATTCGGTGCCCGATGTGTTTGGTTCTATTACGAAAGTGGGTTCCAGCATTATCAATCCAAGGCTATTGCCGACGCCGCAGAGCCTGCTCGAGGGAAGCAAGAATCTTATAGCCGGCTATCCCCTTGAGTATGTCTCCAGCTCCATCAACTATCTGTGTGAGTATCTAAAAGCAAATGTTAAAGTAAATCTATGACAATCTACTTCCATATATCGCTTGCACGTTTATCTACAGGCTCCCAGGCGCTAAGTTCAAACAAGATCAGGTCAAAATTCACACCGGACATTAAACAGATGAACTTTCAGTTGCGTACCCAATGCGGCAAAACTGATTTTCCACTGCTTCAAGCTGAAGCTATGTGGCACAGTCCCGAATTTGATAAAAATAAAAATGTTGTCATACTTGCTACCGGCTGGACGACCACCATCAATGATACGGATACTATTGAGGAATTTGCCAAGGCCTACAATTGTCGCGGAGATGTAAATTTTGTGGAGAGTTTGTCCAAATAATTAATTATTTGAATGTCAAAAGTTCGTGACTGCATCATACTCTGTACACACAAGTTTGATTTCGGGTACATATGGACACACAGGGACATATGATCTATTTAAGTTTGGTATACACAATTGTATATTTATAAAACAAGTAAGAATGCTCTTTCGAGGGACATGCTTAAGTTGACTGATTTCATCATCAGACTGATCACTGATATATATGCTTTATTCATATTCAATAAATTAGTAATTTTACTTAAGCTGACAGGCAAACAGACTAAACATAAAACCAGTACACTCTTATTTTTTGTGGAACGCAGAGTATTTAAAAGAGGCGTGGTTTTACATAAGATTAATGAATCAGACAATTCTTAACATGTTTCGAACAGAAAGAAACACAAGACACGGAAATATGTGCATAACAATCTGGGCATACTCTGAATCTGATGTATTTTTTGACTGTATTCACGCAGCTCACGTCGTTTGTAGTATTATTTTTACGTCACGGAAACTCTCTGCTTATTTCAAGTATTCACTTCAGGCATATTCACATTTACATCCACATTTACATCACGTTAAAGTTTTCCAAATTTTCAGATGCTTATAAGCTTAATGTTCCCTCTGTGCATCTAACATTCTTATCAGTTACTTATCAGGGTCGTGCGATTATAAAAATAAATCAATATCAATGAGTGATTTTGACTTTTGCACTTATATTTTATTTAAAACAACCGAGCAAGTTTCAGTCTGGCGTAACCGGCTGCAAAATACTCTTATACAAGTGCAATACCAACTGAAAGCAAGTTTCGACATTTGGAAAAGGTTGCCAGCAACTGTAAATTTCTCCATTATTATAAACAAAAATAAAAATAAAATCTTAGGTGTGTTAGACAATTTCTCTGCCATTTTGGCAACAGGGACCAGAACTTAAAATCCAAAATTAAAATAATTACTGAAAGGCCTGAGAAACCTTAAACATTTTATGAGTGCATCTGCTGTCGTGGCACCCCAATTTAAACGCTTTTTGTGACGCAAACACCTAAGAGTATTTATTCCAAGTTTCAAGGGCATCGTTAATAGTGATAGACAGCTGGTCGGGTATTCTAAGAATCCAAATACATAAAAACCTTATTATAGTGATATGCCACCAGTCATATATATAAATAATTAAATTTGGAATTTGGTTGCAGGCTGTAGATGCTGCCAAATACGTGGATACCCTGTACACATGGTCAGCTTTCAACACGGATGACCTTGGCGAGAGCATTGCACGGGGGCTGGTGAAGTTATTGGATGTGGTCAGTGTTGAAAAAATACATTTAATCGGCCATAGTCTTGGAGCGCACATTGTGGGCGCGGCTGGTCGCTATCTGCAGATGTATAGCGGGAAAACAGTACCACGTATCACCGGGCTTGATCCGGCCAAGCCTTGCTTCAACGAGGGCGAAGTTCTGTCGGGCTTGCAACGCGGCGATGCACTCTTCGTTGATGTGATACACAGCAATCCGGGCGTGCTTGGAAAGCGAGATCCTATGGGCGATGTGGACTTTTATCCGGGCGGTGTTGATCCCTTGAAACCTGGCTGCCTGACGGTGCCGTGTGCGCACTCTCGCGCCTGGGAATACTACGCGGAGACAATATATCCAGGCAACGAGGGCAACTTTATGGCCACACGTTGCGGTTCGCTGACGAAGTTGCGCGACGGCCTGTGTCCTGGCCAGCAATTTCCCATGGGCTTGGCCGTGCCGCACACTCTTAAGGGCAGCTACTTCCTGGAAATCAATGCCAACAAGCCCTATGGCAAACAGTCATCTGGAGTACGTGCACCACGCCTCGCTAATTGCGGACTCTGCGAAAGGAAATAGAGGCATTCTTTTTTTCTTTTATCTAATGCGCTTCAAATTGGAGTTGGATTGTAATGTCAAATTTACATTACTTAGAAACTAATCTATGCTTAAGATGATATTATATATGGCGATGGATGTTTCGAAACCCAATAGCAATCCGATTATCCGATTGAAAGTTATTACGCATCTACATGTTTAATCCAAAAATAAAATCAAATACATACGCACAAATATTAAATTAGTAAACACTCTTTTCACCACTGCATTATTAATGCATTTTTTTTTGTCATTAGGCTTGTAACGCATTGAAGGAGATATGTCCAACACCTTAAAGTATATATATATTCTTGATCAGTATTTGTCGGTCTGTTCCGAGCTAGTCGCTTATTTTGGAAGCTGTCCGTCATTTTGCTGCCGTGCCAGATCTTTGTTCGCATCGAATCACTATATTACATAGCTGTACAATCGGTCGAAAGATGAGTTCTTGCATATTCTTACAAATATATAAGGACCAATATCAAGAGGTTTGCATGTTATTATACTCCTAACATTTGGACAAAAAATCGTCAACATCGGACTTCTATATCATATTGCCTTTATGGCAATTTATAGTGTATTATAAATGTCGGCAGGTTGACGCCGGACTGTAAATGTATGTATGTTGGCTTCGGAGTGCCTCAGATAGCCATACTGTCTTGCCTGTTGCTGTTATTCGGTTGTTTGCATCACCTGTTCTTGGTCAATAAGTCTTCAAATAAAATTAACATGTTAAGCTTTGACAATTCAATTAATTTTGGTTTATTATGGTTATGCAACAAATATCAAAAAATAAAAAATAAAGCGCATGAGTAGAAAAATAATTCACTGACATCTGTGGCAACCACACAGATTTCAATAAGCATCTAGGCGGCAGACCACAGTGAAGCCCATCAGTTGTGATCTGCTACGAATAATTGTTTATTGAATTGGCAAGGCCAACAACAATGCGCTGAGAGAATGTTGTAGTAGCTGGTGCGCCACACAAGACTTATCCTGTTCAAAAGTATTTCCTCAACAACGAGTTATTTGCACTTGAAATTCACAGATGCCCATTTCTTTTATCAAATTAATCAATTATTATTACTATTATCTGCATTACCTTCCGATGAATTCCATGTCATACTACAAATCAAAGTTCGCATATAATACTCAAGAGTTAACAAACTAAGTTTGTTATACATTGATTTGATGATGAAACAACACTTTCTTAATGTGTTGTGTTAATTGAAATTTAGCTAAGTATTTTTAAAATGTTATTTTTCTATAGAAAATCCACTGAGAAATCTGGTTAGTTTTAGTTGGATAAATTTAATGCAATATATTCTATTCAATACTGAACAGTAATCTTAGCAAGCCGGGTACTTTAGATCAAGTATGAAATGTTTCATTCCATCCGGAATTGGCATCGAACCTTCGCAGCCAACTTAAAGCAAAAGCAAATATTTTTCGGGCCAACTTAAGAAGCAATTGCTAAAAGGTAACTAAGCATTACTGATCTTAGGTTCTTAACAAAGACCAACTATTTGTATTTGAAATATTTTTCATTAGGGTATAATTAAGTACCTAGACAATAAAAAGGCTGATATATAAAAAGTGAAGTTTTTATATGTTTACCAGTGGTTGAGAGGTAAATTTCAAACGCGTTCGCGTCGACTTGATGGTTACTGTGCAGTAGCTTTTTGGCTGCTGTGGACGGCCCTCTCACCTGGCCAAGCTGTCAGCTTGACAAATGAGTCACCCGTTGCAGGCTTCTGTCTGTCTATTGGGGATTAAGCTTTATCGGCCAAATGTGTTCGTGGTTCGTAGTTTCCGCCATCCATTCAAATTAATAGCAGCCTGCAGCGTGGCGAGGAAATGATCCATCAAGTATGTGAGTTAAATGCAATTTGGCAACATAAACTGGCCCCATGGGGCACGAGGCTTGCGATGATCTGTTGCTACTGGCACTTTTGCCAATGACGCGGCCGGTCGTAAAGTGGTGTAAAGTAGTTGACCCTGGTCAAGAATCGGACGCTCAAAGTGGTTTAACAAACTGTAATTACCTCGTTCCTCTTTCAGTATATGCGAAGCTGGTTTGTTTATCAGCTGACCAAGACCAGGCCAGGGCAACCCCCACTTGCTGAGAGTGCGATTTATTTATCGGATTCTTGGCTTGATGAGCCGCTTGGCCTCTCCCTAGGTATTCAAATTGAGATAAATAGCGAATGCTGCGTACGTTTTCAGATCATTCAATTGCCGGTGTTCAAAACGCACAGCTACAACACAACAGCCAGGACCTAAGCAACCTCCACAGCCAACAAGTTTAGCAGGATGAAACTTTTTATAATACTCAGCGCACTGATTGCCTGCGGCTCGGCGGGACTCATACGCAGCAGCGGTTGGGGCGGTGGCAATGGCTGGAGCTCGAATCCTTGGGGCAGCAGTGGCGGCGGAGGCTGGAACAGTGGCTGGTCCTCCCAGCCCAAGATTATTAAAGTGATCAAAATTGGAGGTGGCGGGGACGGCTGGAACAATGGCGGCAGCAGCGGCTGGAACAATGGCGGCAGCAGCGGTTGGAACAATGGCGGCAGCAGCGGTTGGGGCAATGGCGGCGGTGGCGGTGGCTGGAGCAATGGCGGTGGCTGGAGCGATGGCGGCAGTGGCTGGAGTAACGGCGGTGGCTGGTCTGGCCAGAGCGTCGGCAGCAGCGGCTGGTCTGGTGGCAACAATGGCTGGGGCAGCAGCGCCTGGTAATAACGATCTAATTGGAACTCCACGTTTTAAACACATTATTCGCATTTGATTATTGATCTTTGAGTTTATATTACATATGTATATAAGAGCGTTTTTTTTCTTGTACTCTTTTTAAGCAAATATAAATTGCAAATCGTAACTTAAGCCACGAATCGCACGATTTCTGTTTGAATGCATCGCTGAATTGCTGCCAGGTGATTGACGAGCATTTTTTAGCCACGATCAGTCTGCCATTTTTTCATTTCATAGTCGAGTGCAATTAAAAACAACTGAGTGCTACTATAAACATAGACGAAACATCTTGAAGTTGTTCCCCTCCCAGCGACGTCTCTATCTTCATCTGCATTTCTAGCTCCAGCATTGATTGCATCTTTGTCTACATGGGAACTAAAACCAGATCGACACACAGAACCAACATAGGGGCAGAGAATGACGGAGGCAGCACTTGGCCGAACTTGACGCTGGTTTGCATTCTCGTTGATCTCGAAATTCACATTAATGCATATTTGAGTTATGGCCCATAACAATTAAAATGCTAAATTAACGATGTAATTATTGCTATTACTTTGTACATTCACAAAGCTCGTGGAGTATTCGTTGCTCATCATCTCAAAGTGCTTTGAAGTGGCACAGTGGCACCAGATGCACCAACTACTTGAACAATTTCCATGCCAAATTAGATGTCTTTCATTAAATAAAACCAAATTCAATCAGCTTTTTGCAATCTTGCGTAATGTGTTTAACTTTCGGCAAGTCTAAATGTTCAGAGTACTTGTGAAAAGATCTTTAAAAATACGTGACAATTTCTTAATGCACTTTATTGTAAATGCTGAATACAGGAGATGTTAACTCTTGTTATCCGGTGGTTGCCTTACTTAAAAAGCAGTTTTCAGATGCTGCTTCAGGTTGATAAGTAGGCATACATATGTAGTTTTATAATTTGGTATTAGACGAAAGATTTGCGCCCAGTGTGCAGCATAGTTCTTGCTTGTTCGGTTGAGGTCGTCTTGTGGACTTGGCTGTGGGGTTATTTGTTGCTTTTGGGGGCTGCCACGCTGCAGCGATTCAGCAATGCAGCACGCATTCAATGCAGCCACACTGACAGCGACACCAGCAATTGGACACGTTGAGGCAATATATGGTAAGTAATTCACTTGAGCACACAACTCATTTGTTTGGTTTTGAGTTTTGAGTTTTTTGCGTTTGGTTTTTGCGCCATTGCGTTTTTATTTTCGTTTGTGTTTGTGTTTGTGTTTGGGTTTGCACAACAATTGACATTGAACTAGTGTGTTTGGGTCGTGAATCACACACATTTAACTAGCACTAGCATTGCATGCAAATACCGATAAAACAAAAAGGGGGAAAAAATATATATGAAAAATTACAGAAATTAATTTGTAAACAGTCAGACAAATTGTGAGGCGCTTGAAAAAAGTGTTGCTGCAAAATACTTGTAATTAATGACATCGCTATGGCTCAGCAGTTTACAAGTTTACAAGTGCTTAGAACTTTGTTGGCGGATTCGCTGGCGTATGCGCGATATTCCCAGCATAAACGTTGCGTATGCTCCGCGCGTGTGCTGCACACCTCGTCTGCCTTCCAAGCAGACATTTGGTGGAGCGCTACTGGGAACGGCTTTGCCCCCGCTGAGAATGCACATTGCTTTTAGTTGCTTCATTTTCATGCCTAATCGATTTGGTGTTTGGGAGCACCGTGACTCAGCTGGAGTGTGTCTGTGCCCACTGTTAGGCAACCGCTATAAAAGCGCAACGTTGCACCTGGTAATGGCATCAGTGGTGCTAAGGTTTTAACTGCGTCAACAATTAAACGACAACAGTCAACAGCTTAGCAGGAGTTAATTGAGTAACCAAAGGAATCTACAGTTCAACATGCGCTACGCTTTCCTCGTTGTCTTCCTGTGCGTTTTCATGTTCGCCATTGCCTCGGCTGGATTGCTAGGCGGTGGTAGTGGCGGCGGCTATGGCGGCGGCGGCGGCGGTGGATATGGTGGTGGTGGTGGACATGGAGGCGGTGGTGGAGGCGGTAAGGGAGGCGGCCATGGAGGCTGGCAGAAGGGCGGCGGCGGCGGCGGCGGAGGTGGTGGCGGAGGCGGCTGGCAAAAGGGTGGCGGCGGCGGCGGTGGATATGGTGGTGGTGGCGGCAGATCCCTGGCCGGTAATCGCGGCAGCGCCGCTTCCTGGCAAGGCAGTAACGGCGGCGGTGGCAAGCATGGCGGCGGAGGCGGCGGCTATGGTGGTGGCGGCGGTGGCAAGCACGGCGGTGGAGGCGGCGGTGGCAAACACGGTGGTGGTGGCTGGTAAACCTCCCATCTAAGCCACACACAACGTAAACTGCAAGACGATGCGAAACATAAATACTCCGGCTGCTCCTCCGGTTGAAATGTATTCAACGGCATAAACATAGAACTAGAGGCATTTCCCACAAGTGCTGCACCATTTTTTTTTTGCTTAAATTACTACTTTCTCTCAAAGTTTCTCAAGTCTTTTATTTTCCTCTACTGTATAATTTTACCAATAAAAATACGTTTATTTTGCTAAATATGATCATGTGTTGTCTATGCTTTTTATAACTCTTTTTTAACTATTCGTCAGCGCTAGTGTTTCCTCATTAAAAATAGATTTTTATTAATTCAACTGCAGAACGGGGTACTTAAGAATTATTTATTGGCAGTCTTAAATACAGCAGCTTCTTAATGACAAATCACCCGATTCTATATTGCATTGAAAAATGTCTTAAGATATGAATTGAAACAACCGAAGCCTCAAAACATGTTCTGAAATCATTTTATCGCAAATGCTTAAGGTTTTTGTTCGTAGTGTTTAAGCTATAGCTCACTTTCGTAGTTAGCCCCAAGATGATGAAGAGCTTAAGCTTTCAAATAAAGTTCGTCATTCCTTAAAAAAGAACATAATTCAAGCTACGTTCTCATAGGCAGACTAAATTCGCTTACATTGTGTGTGAGAGTTAAATTTGCAAATTAAAACACTGTGTTCTCACATAAGTAAAAACATAATAACAGATTGTGATCACACTTATAAGCGAACATTATTTCTAGCCAGAATTGTGCCACAACTAGCATGTATATATTTTTATAACCTGAATACATTGAAAATGGGTAAAATGGATAGAATGGTTTTGTGCAAATGCTTGTAACAGGCAGAAGGAAGCATCTCCTATAAGTAAATATATTCTTGATCAGGATCAACAGACGAGTGGATATAGCTACGTCTGTCTGTCCGTCCGTTCGTCTGTCCGTCTGTCCGTTCTCTTCAGCCCATGTGCGGATCAAATAAAAGCAATTCCACCCAAAACTTTGAAAGGGAAATTTGGTAAATAGAATATGCTTAAAGTCCAGGGTATACAGAATTCGTACTTGTATTCTCTTAATATAATAGACATACATCCTAAAAATTAAAATTACAGTAAATACATACTGCACTCGCTGTAAATATTAACCTGACAACGTAAGCACAAACACTCGATAAACTTGGGGTTTAAATTATTTGGTGCTCACACTCGTAGTGAGTGAATAGGCCAAAATAGGGCTGGGAAGCTGGCATCTATGACATTGTGGTTCAAGGTTTGAGATTGCATAAGCTTGAACAATTCAGCTCTATAAATAGTCGGACCGTTATTTGCGTTGTAGTAGTTTTCTTTGAGATTTCTAGGACCATTCCTAGCATTTCTGATTCCCATAAATGGACACTGTTTTATTTACATTTTCGTAAATGTTTATTGGCAAATTAAAAAAAAACAAAAAAAATGTATTGTTACAGCATTAAAGATAGTTTTTTTGTTGTTATGTACAGGTGCAGATCCTTTTAAATGTCGCCTCAATGGTTCGTTCTCGACAGGGCGTTACCAGCTCCAGGCGCTACTCGAGCCGCCGGAGGACCAACCGCCGCCGCCACCGCCGCTTTTCCAGCCACCTCCACCACCGCCGTTCTTCCAGCCACCTCCACCGCCGCCGCTTTTCCATCCACCGCCACCGCCGCCGCCACTCTTCCACCCACCTCCACCTCCTCCTCCTGACTTCCAGCCACCTCCACCACCGCCTGACTTCCAGCCGCTGCTCAGACCCGACAATGCTTGAGATTTCCAGCTGGAGAGGCCAGACAATGCGCTAGACCAACCACCGCCGCCGCCTCCACCGCCGGAGCTCAATTTCCAGCCGCCACCGCCGCTGGGCCAACCACCACCGCCGCCGCCGCCTGAAGACCAACCACCGCCGCCGCTAGAAGGCCAAGAACTGATGCTTATCTTGCCGGGCCAAGCAGAGGAACTGCCACCCGATGACCAGCCACCACCACCACCGCTCTTCCAGCCGCCCCCGCCACCACCTGACCAACCGGAGGAGCCACCACCACCGCCACCACTCCAGCCATGCGGCTTGGCAAAGGCGCATACGCTCAGTGCCGCCAGAAGGCTAAACAGAACCAGGCGACGGATCGATTGCATCTTTGTCTTGCTGTTGTTTGCTGCTGTTTCTGCTGTTGCTGTTGCTGCTGTTGCTGTTGCTGCTGTTGCTGCTGCTATGCACTAACTAATTTTGAACTGGGTGCACTCTCAGCTATTTATACAGGCAGCGTGTGCTGCGCATCTAAGATTCTAGCCGTTGTCGCACCGGTCGTCGCTGCAGATGCAGTTGCCATCGTCGACGTTGACGTCAACGCCGTTGCTGCTGTCGGCGTCGCTGTCGTATAATCAGTTGTAATTGCCAAATCTGCTTAGAGGCAGTCCGACTCGTTGCGATCTCGGCTCAGTTGGCTTGGCCCTCATTATGCCAACTTTCAATTTCGTACGCTTTGTGGCTGTCCATTGTTGGTAACGCCTCCTACCAGCCCCTCCCGACCCACTTCCTACAGACTGCTAACTTCCAGGCGCCTGCGCACCTGACGCAGCCGTCTCAACGGTCCAGACTTGAGATTCTTTTGGCATTCGGCTGGTTCTGACACAATCCAAAAGTTTCAGGCCCAGCCACAGCCACAGCCGCTGTCGCACCACATCGTGAGCATCGATTTATTGGCTCGCCATTTTTATGTAACAACTTTTTGGGGGCAAAGCAATTGACTAGCGGCGCATACTTTATGGCAACCATTACCCTACTCAGTTAACTCTTGGGCCCATAACCAATTAGGTTTGGCGGCTACGTGGCTGCACACGTGTCGCCGGCTACCGTGAAAAAGCCCAAGCCCAACTGCAGTTGTCCAACCGTTCGTGTTGGGCACTTTTCGCCAATCGGGTCAGCAGCAAATCGGTCAGTCTGTCAAAAAATCAATGCACTTTAATATTGGTTATGCAAGCCAGCGACACGGTTTTCAAACAATGCTTAAAGCTTGGATTGATCTGCACTACAGAAATGCTTACCCATATAGCTGGAACGAGTATGCTCTAGCAACAAATACCATACAGTTCATCAAGTTTTTATTGTGAATTTCTTGCAGACTCAAGCGCTGTTTATTGTTATAAAATTATGCTTATAGCATTAGTTTCGCATGTTTTTTTATCTACATTTTTTAGGGTATGCTATAGCTGAGATATAGCTTAAGAAGCAGTTATTAAAACTGGTAGCAAAGATCGTTGATTGGTGTCCCCTCCCCACTTGATCCGGCCACAAACGCTGTACAGCAAAACAAATAGACAACAGAAATTCATGCATTTGAACCTGTTGACTTTTAGCTGGTATGCTTTTGTTGGAAACTTGCCAATTTTCATGGGCGGCATTAAATCAAAATACGGTCTTTGTGCCATCGATTCGTTCGGCAACTCTGAATGGTCGGTGATCAATCAATTGCCACAAAAAGTGACTCGCTGCAAATTCCGTAATAGAGCTGCAACTGTTGGGCGGCTCTATTGCAGCAATATGGCTTAGACACCGCACCGAGTGTAAAATGTAAGCCATGCCAAATTGATATATCTTCGTTAGCCAATTTCGACGGGCGATCTTCGCGGCGTTCTATAAGTGATGCATTAGAGCCAAATTGCAGACTAACCAAATTAAGTGGAACCATTGCAAACTCGCTGTATTTAGTGTCTATGAGCTCATCACGACGGATAGCAGGAAACACATTATTAACTGGTTTTTAGCTGGCGATGCTTCATTTAAGAGCAGGGTGTTAAATCAGAACCAGCATCGGAATTGAAACCGCATGTCTATCGGTTTTAATTCAGGATCGGAATCGGATTCAGAACCTAATAACCCCAAACACCATAGCGTGTCTGTGCTTAAGCTGATGTACGATAACTTATATTTCGTATAACAAGAAAGATCGGCTATTTTGGGTACGCCATAGTTAAAATACCCTTGAAGACCTCAGTCCAACTGTTGACGTGTTAGTTTCATTAAACATTTAAAGAAATCAACCGAGCTATAGATATGATTCTCCGATGTTGATATTTTTATTATTTGCCACCTGTAACCTGCTGATATTTTACTGATATCTGAGAATTCCGCAGTCAGTTACGTCCGACTGGAACGTTTTCACTTAAAATCCAGAACTCAATACCAATACGGTTAAAAAGAGTTTGCAAAAATATTGGAATCTTTACCGGTATTTATATAATTTAAGTACCAGAATCAGAATCGGAACCTAAATTCGTTTCAGTTTGACCCGTTTGATTTAGATTCAAAAATTTCAATTCGAAAATTCTGTTTATATTTTGCATTTATTTGCAGCTTAAAACTAACCAAAAAAAATTATTAATATTAAATGAAAAACATTCAGTTAAAAAAAAACTTAAATGTAGTTGAACCACATTTAAATTGTTAGCTTTTTGGCTCCCTGTTTGAACTTGGCTTGAAGGCTTTTGCTGGATAGTGGTCATTTATTTACCAGCCCTGGTTCCAGCCGCCGGAAGAGTGACCACCTTGGGAACCACCATAACCGCCGGAGGAGTAACCGCCGCCAGAGGAGTAACCGCCGCCATGATCACCACCATAGCTGCCCGAACCTCCCTGGTTGACGACTTTGACAATGATAACCTTAGTGGGCGCTGAGTGTCCGCCAGAGTAACCACCAGAATTGCCTCCTGAGTAGCCGCCTGAATATCCGCCAGAATGGCCACCTGAGTAACCTCCGGAGTAGCCTCCAGATTGTCCACCAGAGTAGCCACCGCCGCCGTATCCGCCGCCACCACCACCACCTCCCAGCTTGCCACCGAGTCCACCGCCAAGTCCACCAAATCCGCCACCGCCACGCCCTCCACCACCGCCAAGTCCACCCAATTTGCTTTGTAGCAGCTGAATAATGCCGCCGGCACCACCGCCACCACCGCCGCCACCACCGCCACCACCGCCAAGAAGACTTTCAAAAGATGCCTGACTGGAGGCCAGCAGCGCAACGAGGATAACAAAAATGCAGGTAAATGGTTTCATCTTTCAATATATTAGGATCTCGATCACGGTTTTGATTTCGATGATGCCCAAGACAAGCGGAAGCGTTGACTAATTCTACAGCAGTGAATTCAACGCTCATTTATACCAAAAAATTTGTCGAAACTAATACTCGAATTTACGAATATCGAATAGCGTAAATAACACAAAAGCATCAATGGCAGCATCAGCATAGACATTAGTCTGACTTTTGAATTGAAGTTAAAGCACGTGCTCTTAGTAGAGATGGTGTTTTTCGACAACAAACTGACCGAGTTAACACAATATGCACCACATGAATGAAAACCACATTGTTGCTGTAATGCTCGTATTGTGGATTAACACAAAAGGGTGTTCAAAATAATTGATATGTATTTAGTCATGAACGAAATCAGCATTTTTACTCTAAATGATATACAATTAATTGAATCAATGTATTTTATTTTTAATTTAGTAAAGCTAACGCTTTGTATTGTATTGTTTTAGTCGTGAGCAGGCCTGAAAACACGAAAAGTCGTCACCTCTGGCCCAATGCTTTGACAATTTGTTGCTTTTGATCGTTTAAGCAATTAAAAGTATTAAAAATACACATTTTCATATTTGTATGTGCTACGATGTTGAAGATTTGTATTTGTTTTTGCCAAGCTGGCCGACGGGCCTTTTGTTTGCTGATTGTCACCGATAACTAAGTATGCAAATCTTTACGCATGCGCGACTTAGTCTTGGGCATTGTTAATGCCCTGTAAGCCAAAATGTGTGAAATAAGAGTATACTAAATTGTATTCACTCATTATCAAATCTGGTATGCGATTGTGTACAAATGAGTGTTAATTTAATTGCCAGGCTCTCATATATGAAGATTTAACAAAGTTTCTTACACGACAAATTACATTATTATATTATTCAAACTATTGTGTAACTATCGAATAGGAAACACAAGAGGTCAAAGTTTGTAAATACCCAAGTAACTTTTGTCAAAAGTGTAGAACCAAGAGAACAGTTTTCATTAATAAGGCATGTGAGCCACTCCAGGGTATATACTAGTTGAGCATAATCGCCTTGCTCGTTGTGGTCAAGCCTTCGTTGACAACGCTGCTCGTCGATTCATTGGCCAACAAGTCAAACAAATTAACGGCGTTTGATCACATAAAAAGATAGAGAAAAAAACACCATCCACAATGGATCAACAGTTTGTCAAACAGTCCACTACATCGCGAGCTTGCCCAACTGGTAAACGATATTTTGACAGATAGTCTTCAAGTAGCTGCTCAGGTGTTCTGCTCATTTGGAGTTCAAGGCCTCACACGATAAGCGTGTTAAGTGGCCGGCAAAGTTGGCAAAGAGGTAAACTGTAACGCGGAATCGGTCAATCAGGAAGCTAGCTTGAAAGTTTCCAAGCCGCTTCAATTGGCAGCATAAGGCTTAGCCTAGTATCTAAACGTTCCCACCAACATCATCGCCTATAAATAGTGGCTATCTAGAACCGGTTCTTCGCCATGGCTCATGTTTTGGCACATATTTACATAGGCAATAGACTGGGCTGTAGGCTATACAAACATATATCGGAACATACTATGCATATTCTATATACATGTGAACACACCCATACATTTACACATATATGTATATTTGTAGATATTGGTACTAAGAAAATACAAATAATACTTTAGTTAGAACTCGCAAGCTTCCAAAGTTCAATGCACTATGGCCTAATCAAAATTTATGCTAAGCTCGAATCCTCGAATCGAAATTATTCGATAGCGTTTTTCATTAGCACACTCCGAGTTTCGTTAACTAAAACATACATATGTATGTATGTATTCTTTAGCAATAAATTCAGTATCTATATAGCAAAAATAATGTTCTGGCTTGGAATATTATTATGAATATTTCATAATTATTCCTTTGTATTAAAATAATTAAACACTTTAATATTTATTAATCGAACTTTTTTTTTGTCTTAATTTATGTTATTTTAGCAAACTGGAATCGAAAAAATTAAAAACGAATAAATAAGTGAATTCTGTAGTATAAAGTATGCTTAAAACTTCTGAAAAAATGGTTATAGCAGCTATACGACAAGTATATGAGTTGAAACCAATCTTGCCATCCTGAGAAGTTTCTTATAATTACTTAATATTCGGAGATGATATCTATGCTTATTTGATTTAAATTATCATAAAATATTACTCATATATTAAGAGGTACAACAATTTGAAACTACTGAAATTCTTGCAACCCGTGTTTAACTATCTACTTATGCGGTCACCATTGTATATTTTTACTTTTTTTTTCAAATCTTTTGATTTGAATTGTGGAAGCGATGCAGCACTATTCTTAACCAGTTTTGGGGCTCACGCGCCGCCGCACCAATATGAAAAGATAGAGTAAAAAACATCATGTGCCTTTGTTTTTCAGTAGGTTGATTAGATCGAGATACAAATGTTTTAAGATTCATTCTTTGGGCTTAGAGGTAACACGTTCTGCTACAATAGAATAATACTCATTGCTACTACGACAGATGGAATAAAGATTTTTCCCATCGCATTGTCATGAAATTAAAATATTTAATTATTTACCAACGCTAATGAAATTACAAGCGTAGTGGAAGAAGTGAATGTAAAGTTGCTTGTTATTTTTGTTTGTTTTTGTTTTTGTGGTGTCATCTTAATAACCATAAATATGCGAGTGTTGCTTATGGTTTCTAAAATGTATATAGTACTATTTATAAACACTACATTGTATAAAGTTCCTTATTTCTTATTTATGAAAACATCAGGTCCGAATTTTCGGTTTGACTCCGTCGTAGTTTTTAGGTTCAAACTGATTTGCTTTTAGGAAATATCTTTTCATTGTAATAAACTCTTATGTTTAGATTAACGTATAATTAACATATTGAGCGAACCTCGTATGTACTGAGCATTATCATTGTAGGATTGCAGTATTCTTGACGCTCATAAACTATAGCTGGCATAAAGTTATAATTATACTTAATGCAGCCTTGCTTAATGTGGCATGCGAACAGAGAGCATACGTATATGCATAAACAAGTTGGTGTGTTTGAATGCACGTACAAATGTATATAAATGGAATTGATTTGCATAAGCGGCTGCAGTTGCTGACTTTCCATAGCAATTAGCAGTACATAAATAATCATCTATATATGTAAATATATACCGATAAATGCTTATGTATGTATATCTTTGTCTTTTTGTAAGTAGTTAGAGATGTCTTATACATTTTTGCAAACTGAGCTCAGCAGTTAATTCATGAGAATGCAACACGTATAAATTGAAATAGATAAAGGTAGCCGGTGCAAACATAAAAATGGATATTTAATGCGAGATTAATTCACCACATTAATCCTCTTCAAAGACAATTACAGAAACATCTTGTATATTCACATTCAATTATTATACCATTGCCGTGCTATGTAATGTATAAAATAGATATATGTATATATAACATAAAAATATAATATACACATACATCTCAATTACAGATCTTGAGACACTAAATTGAAATATGGACAAACATATCAATATATAACATTATTTTCCAAATATTTATAATTTTTCTTTAACTGTTCCTTCTAACTTTGAGAAAACTGGAAATAATTTACTAATAAAATTTTTCTTTGATTTTCACATATTTTCCTTTGACAAAACTTTGCTAAGAAATGTAAATTAAAAAAAATTTTGTTTATGGCATGTCTTCTTGTAGATTGAAGACTGGACTTAGGGGTGATGACATACTTATATATAATCGTAACCTCTCAAGCTCTCTTCGTATCAGGCGTGAATTGTTTGGTTGCTTCATAGAGTTACGAAATAATTGGTCTTCCTCAATGCCACAATGTAAAGTTTACTCTATCTGACGCAGACATGCAATACGGCAAATATTTACTAGATGGCAATCCAGTTGAACACATCCAAAAATACAAAATGCAAATACACAAAACACATTCAAAATCGTTAACAATTTTGATTTGTTTGTGTAATTAAATTGATCTCAGGCACAAAATGTAAAAACTACACAACTGCTAACGGCTTGGCCAAGGTTCTGAGCACGTCTCATGCAAGACACATCGACGCCAAAGCAGACGAGCCACAAAACAAAATCCACAAAGCAATATCGACACATACGCACACAACTGATTTCAATAGCAAGCAAATACCAAAAATAAATCAGACAAAAGCAAACGGCGGAAGCTAAAATTCAAACCGCAAAGATAAATTAGCGCACACGTGGAGTGAGGGGGGCAATAAATTAACAGCACGAGAAATATCGAAAAACAGTAAGCACAACAACAAAAGCAGTTAACAATTGTGAATTGCATTTAATTGTGGTTAAATTTGCAAGTAAATAGTTTTGGTGCCTGATGTGCAGCCAGTTAATCAGCCTTATCCTTTATGACCCCTTGTCTTGTGACACTGAGCTGTTGAACCGGTCAGCCAGCTTCTCTCATCTGGCTGTGCATGCCGTTGTGCAGCCAAGAGTAATCACTCAACTTTCGCTATTCACAGCCAAAACAGTGCTTTGACATTGAACTTATTTAACCCTTGCCTGAAGGCGATACAAATCTCACGAGAGATGGTTAAGCAAACAGGTTTTACCTTGAGCGAAAGACTTCATTTCAGCAACGAACTTGCTGGCACTCGAACTAGCGCCCTCTATAGCTCAGTTCAACTAACGATCGTGGGCTAGCAAGCTGCAACATGGGCGCCATCTGTGGTCAGTAATTTTCATAAAGAAAAGAATGGTGAGTGACTTGGGTAATGAATTTCTATCGGAAAGTGATTCTAATCAAAAAGGACACCTGCAAACTGTTCAATGTTTTACAGTTTAACAGTTTGTTCATGTAATAGTGTGTCGACGCGCATAGCTCGGGTGCTAGCGATGCCAACCTGTTGCACAGTGGCGCGCTCTAGCGTTCAAGCCCGACAAACAAATAGCTTCATAAGCTTTTTCTTGACTTTAAACTTTAATACAATCGGATATCAACTATGTGGCAACACTATAAGAACATAAATGCCTTTTCCGTTTGATTTAGTTACTTATTTATTCAGTTATTTGTATTCAATCTCTTGCGAACAAAACAATTTTAATCGTTCAACCAACCAGCACCACCGTGTGAGCCACTGCCACCAGATGAGCCGGATCCATGTTTCACAGAATAATCGAATGCGGCCGGGTTGCCCCAGGCATTGCCACCGCCACCTCCAGCGCCATAGCCTCCAGCACCACCACCAGCACCAGCACCAGCTCCTTGCCAGCCGCCAGCACCGCCTCCAGCGCTACCACCAGCTCCTGCTCCTTGCCAGCCACCAGCACCGCCTCCAGCGCTACCACCAGCTCCTGCTCCTGCTCCTTGCCAGCCGCCACCACCGCCAGCTCCGCCACCATAGCCTCCAGCACCACCACCAGCTCCTGCTCCTTGCCAGCCGCCAGCACCGCCTCCAGCGCTACCACCATCTCCTGCTCCTTGCCAGCCGCCAGCACCACCTCCACCGCCATAGCCTCCAGCGCCACCACCACCGCCTGCTCCCTTCCAGCCGCCAGCACCTCCTGTTCCACCGCCATAGCCGCCGCTTCCACCACCTCCGCCAGCACCACCAATGTGCACCTTTGTATTACCGTGAGCCTGTGACACATGCGAGGTGAGTCCAGCGCCATTTCTGAAACCACCATGGCCGCCACCATGGCCGCCACCGCCGCCGCCACCATGGCCGCCGCCACCATGGCCGCCACCGCCTCCGCCACCACCGCCATGTCCTCCTCCTGGCAGATAGCCACCACCACCGCCGCCACGCTGTCCAGCGTTAGCCAGCGCCAAGGTGGCCAGCAAGCAGACAAATACCTGAAAATGTCAAAGTTAGTTGGCACAACAGAGTATCCTTTTCCACGTCCTTTTACCTTCATGTTGAAAATGGGATTAGTTGGTTGAACTAGTTTTAGTAGTTGCTGTTATCGTAGCTCTCAGGTTGCTGCTGCAAAAGCTTGTGATACTTCTTGCCTGCCACGCAGTACAATTTATAGCTGAAAACTCAGTTCGATTTAGCTAATGATCAAACATCATAAAAGAAGAAACAAAAATCAAAAGGAAAAAAAAGTAAACTTGAAACATAAGTTTTATAGTTGTAGTGTCGAAGATTGAATAGCATTGCAGACATGTATAATATTCTAGGTTCATCCAAACGACGTCTCAATACCGTTTTTAAATTTTGAAATTTTTTTGTGAAATTTAGATAACAAGTCTGCAAGTCTGTGTGTAATCATTGGCGTGCCTAAGATACTCAACATTTCTTATTATACTCGGATGGTAGAAGAGCATATGGGTTTTGTGCAATGTCCGTAACTTTTTTCGGTGCCCTTGAAGCTAGCGACTTTAAACTTGAAATATATATTCATAGTCACAAAATGCGCTAAAACTTGGTGCTACGGTTGGAAAACCGATAAGATCGATTAGCGCAAATTAATTAAAGTAAAAAGCTCACCAGATGTTGGCCGCTGGTAACCTTATTCAAAGAGCGTCATATGTATTTCCGGTAAAAAAGGTAGAAAACCAGGACAATCATCTGAAGAAGAAATTTGTGGTTTCGCCCACTTTCGACTCCTATAAGTTGCTGAAAACGTCATCACACACGGTTTTAGAGGTAGAGGCATCAGATCTAAAATTGTGGTGGGATGGCAGTGGGTGGCCGTGCCTCGACTATAATGTACCTTAATGACAGCCATTCTTATCACACATGTTGTCAGTTGTAATAACGCAATATAACAAAGTAGTCAAATCTTAATAATATTTGCATAGCGGAGCTTATAATTAGCAGGTCTGGTCAAGATATCCATTCTTACAAAAATTCTCTTCTTACAGCAACTAAATTTTCAATCTATATTCTATATATTTGCAACATTTCAGGTGTATAACATATTTATTGGATTCAAAAACAAATAATTTCTCAAGTCTAATCAATATAGCTTCAAACGGAAGGAGATTCGACAGACCTTAAGTCTGCCACCATCATCACTAACGATTTCGCGATAAATATCGATTCTATGTGGTCGTAGAAGTGTCCAGTTTTGTCCAGACATTGGTGCTATCTGGCACTAGTAATCTTGCATCCATAAAGCACATCCATCGTCAAGCGGTTGCACTGAATTTTTGGACCACGTCCACTCCCTATTCAAAATCGCTTATGTTACCAAAGTTGGAAGGTAGATTACTAAGAACCTCTTTCAAATATCGGTATTTCTTGGCTACACCCACCCTATTCTGTGGCACCTGTTGTCAGACGTTCGACTGCAACGTTCGCACTTGTTTTGGTTTCCTTTTTGCCTTAAAGCGACGTAGCAATTGAATATGTGTCATAAATGCACTTTCAGTTTGATTTAAGTAATCATTTATTCGTTTATTTGCATTCAATTTCAGTTAAACAACTTATATTTAATCGTTCCACCAACCAGCACCACCGGCAGAACCGCCGCCAGCAGATGAACCGGAACCGGCGCCATGATTCACGGAATATTCGAAGGCGGCCGGGTTACCCCAGGCATTGCCACCACCACCACCAGCTCCGCCACCATAGCCTCCAGCGCTACCACCAGCTCCTGCTCCTTGCCAGCCGCCACCACCGCCGCGTCCACCACCAGCTCCTGCTCCTTGCCAGCCACCACCACCGCCAGCTCCGCCACCATAGCCTCCAGCGCTACCACCAGCTCCTGCTCCTTGCCAGCCACCACCACCGCCAGCTCCGCCACCATAGCCTCCAGCGCTACCACCAGCTCCTGCTCCTTGCCAGCCGCCTGCACCGCCTCCAGCTCTACCACCAGCTCCTGCTCCTTGCCAGCCGCCAGCACCACCTCCACCGCCATAGCCTCCAGCGCTACCACCACCGCCTGCTCCTTTCCAGCCACCAGCACCACCTCCTCCACCACCATACCCGCCGCGACCTCCATGCGAGGTGAGTCCAGCGCCATTTCTAAAGCCACCGCCGCCGCCACCATGGCCGCCACCGCCGCCGCCACCACCCCCATGTCCTCCTCCTGGCAGATAGCCACCACCACCGCCGCCACGCTGTCCAGCGTTAGCCAGCGCCAAGGTGGCCAGCAAGCAGACAAATACCTGAAAATGTCAAAGTTAGTTGGCACAACAGAGTATCCTTTTCCACGTCCTTTTACCTTCATGTTGAAAATGGGATTAGTTGGTTGAACTAGTTCTAGTAGTTGTTGTTATCGTAGCTCTCAGGTTGCTGCTCCAAAAGCTTGTGATGCTTCTTGCCTGTCACGCAGCACAATTTATAGCTGAAAATTCCCTTCGATTTTGTTAATTATCTTCCACTTCTGTGGCAAACATCATAAAACAAAAGCAAACAAAAAAAATACAGATAATTAAAAAATAAAACTAATTTTAGAACTTTTAACTAAAAACTGAAACGAAAAGTACGTTTTATAGTTGTAGTGTCGAAGATTGAATAGCAAACGACGTCTCAATACCGTTTTTAAAATTGAAATTTTTTTGTGAAATTTAGATAACAAGTCTGCAAGTCTGTGTGTACTCATTGGCGGGCCTAAGATACTCAATATTTCTTATTATACTCTGATGGTAGAAGAGCATATGGGTTTTGTGCAATGTCCGTAACTTTTTTCGGTGCCCTTGAAGCTAGCGACTTTAAACTTGAAATATATATTCATAGTCACATAATGCGCTAAAACTTGGTGCTACGGTTGGAAAACCGATAAGATCGATTAGCGCAAATTAATTAAAGTAAAAAGCTCACCAGATGTTGGCCACTGGTAACCTTATTCAAAGAGCGTCATATGTATTTCCGGTAAAAAGGTAGAAGGCCAGGACAATCATCTGAAGAAGAAATTTGTGGTTACGCCCACTTTCGACTCCTATAAGTTGCTGAAAACGTTATCACACACAGTTTTAGAGGTAGAGTCATCAGATCTAAAATTGTGGTGGGATGGCATAGGGTGGCCGTGCCTCGACCATAATGTACCTTAATGACAGCCATTCTTATCACACATGTTGTCAGTTGCAATAAAGCAATATAATATTATAATATAATAATATTTGCATAGCGGAGCTTATAATTAGCAGGTTTGGTCAAGATATCCATTCTTACAAAAACTCTCTTCTTACAGCAACAAAATGTTCAATGGATATGCTATATATTTGCAACATTTCAGGTGTATAACATATTTATTGAACTGGTTGGGCTCCCATCAAAAACAAACAATTTCTCAAGTCTAATCAATATAGCTTCAAACGGAAGGAGATTCGACAGACCTTAAGTCTGCCACCATCATCACTAACGATTTCGCGATAAATATCGATTCTATGTGGTCGTAGAAGTGTCCAGTTTTGTCCAGACATTGGTGCTATCTGGCACTAGTAATCTTGCATCCATAAAGCACATCCATCGTCAAGCGGTTGCACTGAATTTTTGGACCACGTCCACTCCCTATTCAAAATCGCTTATGTTACCAAAGTTGGAAGGTAGATTACTAAGAACCTCCTTCAAATATCGGTATTTCTTGGCTACACCCACCCTATTCTGTGGCACCTGTTGTCAGACGTTCGACTGCAACGTTCGCACTTGTTTTGGTTTCCTTTTTGCCTTAAAGCGACGTAGCAATTGAATATGTGTCATAAATGCACTTTCAGTTTGATTTAAGTAATCATTTATTCGTTTATTTGCATTCAATTTCAGTTAAACAACTTATATTTAATCGTTCCACCAACCAGCACCACCGGCAGAACCGCCGCCAGCAGATGAACCGGAACCGGCGCCATGATTCACGGAATATTCGAAGGCGGCCGGGTTACCCCAGGCATTGCCACCACCACCACCAGCTCCGCCACCATAGCCTCCAGCGCTACCACCAGCTCCTGCTCCTTGCCAGCCGCCACCACCGCCGCGTCCACCACCAGCTCTTGCTCCTTGCCAGCCGCCACCACCGCCGCGTCCACCACCAGCTCCTGCTCCTTGCCAGCCGCCACCACCGCCGCGTCCACCACCAGTTCCTGCTCCTTTCCAGCCACCACCACCGCCAGCTCCGCCACCATAGCCTCCAGCGCTACCACCAGCTCCTGCTCCTTGCCAGCCGCCTGCACCGCCTCCAGCGCTACCACCGGCTCCTGCTCCTTGCCAGCCGCCAGCACCACCTCCACCGCCATAGCCTCCAGCGCCACCACCACCGCCTGCTCCTTTCCAGCCACCAGCACCACCTCCTCCACCGCCATACCCGCCACGTCCACCACCTCCGCCAGCACCACCAATGTGCACCTTTGTGTTACCGTGAGCCTGTGACACATGCGAGGTGAGTCCAGCGCCATTTCTAAAACCACCGCCGCCGCCACCATGGCCGCCACCACCGCCATGTCCTCCTCCAGGCAGATAGCCACCACCACCGCCGCCACGCTGTCCAGCGTTAGCCAGCGCCAAGGTGGCCAGCAAGCAGACAAATACCTGAAAATGTCAAAGTTAGTTGGCACAACAGAGTATCCTTTTCCACGTCCTTTTACCTTCATGTTGAAAATGGGATTAGTTGGTTGAACTAGTTCTAGTAGTTGTTGTTATCGTAGCTCTCAGGTTGCTGCTCCAAAAGCTTGTGATGCTTCTTGCCTGTCACGCAGCACAATTTATAGCTGAAAATTCCCTTCGATTTTGTTAATTATCTTCAACTTCTGTGGCAAACATCATAAAACAAAAGCAAACAAAAAAAATACAGATAATTACAAAATAAAACTAATTTTAGAACTTTTGACTAAAAACTGAAACGAAAAGTACGTTTTATAGTTGTAGTGTCGAAGATTGAATAGCATTGCAGACATGTATAATATTCTAGGTTCATCCAAACGATGTCACAATATCTTTGCAGAGGGTAGTATAATTTTGTTGTGAATTTTGTAAGGTGTTAATGGAGAAGACTCCGACGCTTGAAGTAAATATATATTCTTGATCTGCATCAATGACAGAGTCGCATAACCATATTCTGTTGGTCTGAACTAAAAATAATAATTGCTGCGTTGGATCGAATCACTATATCACAGAGATGCCGAAAGATACATTTTTGCTTACTAATAATAATAAAAATCAATCTTATTAAATTCTTGCTACCGATGTTGGGGATTATAATTAGCAGATGGAGATTGCAATTTGGTCAAGATATGTTATATTTGCAACACTTCAAGATCATAACATATATAATAAGCGACTTCTGAGCATGGTGTTATGGATCTGGAAATAAACATACTATATATATGTGGTCGCAGATGTCTTCGTCGATGGGACAAGTTGAACGACGAATTTAAAATACTCCCCAAAAGGGCAAATATGTATGTACATTAATATTCTTTGGCTTTGCTTTGTGTTGTTGCTCATCGTTCAATTCTAGAAAAGCGCCTGCCATTTCCGAGTTGCTTCGCTCCGTGGGTTGCCTTTAATTAAAAATTGGAAGTCAATTTAATGAAGAAAAAAATAATTGATTGCTGGTTAGAAGACGGTAATTATACGGCAATTTGCCTGCGGCAGACTTTGCGTAATGTGGCGCTCTGCTTAGCTTAAAAGCGAGACCGAGTGGACGCACTGCGTCCAGTTGATGCGCTGACAGCGTGCCCAAAGTTCCGGCTTCAGATATGCGCATTTCGCAAATGCCGCGTGGGTCGAAGGCAAATAACAGCTGCAAAAAGTGCAGTTTTTACCGTTTTCATTGTTTTTGTTTTTAATTTTTTTTTGTTTGTTTGTTGTTGTTGCTGTTTTTTGAAAGTGAGCTCATCGCAAAAGCGCCAACAGCTTTAATTATGCAATGAAATTGCATAAAGGTTTGGCAAACTTTCTGAAAATTATAGAAAGGAAACCACAACAACTGCAATTGCAGTAAATGTTGCAGCTAAGTTCCGCAAATCTCTACTCTGGGAATGCAATACCAACCATGTTAATAGTCCTAAAATATAAGTGCTTGCATATTTATCTCGATCTGGTCCCTATCTGGAGAATGTCGTGGGTAGAGAATCTATTCGTAGCCTTGTTCTGGACATGTCGACATCGTTCTGATGAAAAAAAAAACGTTTGTTTGTCGTATGCTGCCTTTTTAACTTCTAATCAGCAACAGTATCGTTCTGAATAGTATTTACCGGGTTTTGTTCTATATCTTTAAATTAGAATATCAGCTTATTGGGTCAAGGACCCTCGTTAACGTTAAGGGAATCAACGGCTTCGAATGCTCTTTTCGCTCAGGATTAAACTACAATTACAAATCGGCAAAAAACATTCTACTTATTGCTTTACTCGTTCATGTCTACGCAGAGCCAATTATTTATGATTTAGAGCTTTAGAGCTATCAAAGAGCCAATGTCTTCTAAAAAGTTGTAAGGAAGTTTATTAATGGACGGAAAAAAGTTCTCGGCCCCAAAAAGGGCAAAAAACAGTATTTTACACAGTTTTAGAGCTACAGTCAAAAAACCTTGTTCGCTGTCTTAGCCATGCCCTAAAAATTACTACACCACTGCCACCGTCGCCAGTAATATTGTTCCAGCTGTTTTCAGCTGGTCTTACACTGGTATCAAAGAGCCACTTAGAGGCTCTGGCCAGCTCATAAAAAAGGTAAAGGTAGTGCTAGCTTCCTAATAACTAATTAGCAGTATTACTTAATGGCTGCACTAGACACATTTGTTGAGACTAATCCAAATATATTTCTGAGCAATCGAAATGCAAGCGCTTGCCGCTTGAGCATGGCGAAAAAGCTCGTAGATAATGGTTTAATTGGGTGCTCGCATACAAAACATGCCACTCGCCACTTTCTTCAGCTCTCAAATCTGGGAGAAAGAGTCTTGTCACTCTCTCTCTCACTCTCTTTCTCTGCCACAGACAAACTCTATCCGCTTACGCTGTTGACTGCAGCTGGCAGATGATTGTCTACTGCTGGTAGGCATATTGACAGCCGGCTTGGGGCGCTCTTTCTCTTTCTCTTTCTCTTTATCTTTCTCTCTGTGAGTGCTCTCTCTTGCCGGTGCCAGCGACAGATTTAACTGTTTGCCTAGCCGGGCTTCATTGGTGCTGCAGCAGATTTGGCCAAATCATTCCGTTGGGAAGTTGTAACTGGGAAACGTGTTCAACGGATTCAACACGCAGCTCCATTCGTCGCGTCTTCGTCGTTGTCGTTGTCGCGCCTCGAGCTGCAGCAAGCGCGCGCATTTCGTGTTCGTTAGTTGTCCATTTGACTTATTGCCTTCACGTTTGTGCAACTAATAAAAAAAAAATAAAAAAATTTATAAATAAGATACACACGAGGAGTCCTTGACCCTAAGACGTTGCAAGCGGCCGTATTATTTGCTCGTGCGTGTCATATTTTGTATTGTGTATTTGTTTTGTTTTGATTTTTTTCTATTTATGCAACATTATTCAACAAATATTTGCAAATGCAGCTGAAAAATGTTTTTTGTGATCTGAAGCCGTCAAGTATTCAAAATAGTTGCCTGCTTGTGCTTTCCAATTAATCGACAGCAACAAACAAAAGAAATAGCAACAAATAAGTGCAGCAATCGGTTTCTTTTATTTACAAACAATTGGCGCAGTTCAATTTTAATTATAAGGTTAGTCCCAAATATATACACGTATATCGATGTGTTACAAGTTCAATGTACTGCAAATAAACAAAAATAACACAGCAACAAATATTTTCATAATAATATATTATTTAATGAAAAAATAAAATATTTAAATATAAATGGAATTTGAATATATACAAAAATATTCCAAAGTAAAATAAACTAATAAATTTACGTGTTAATTATTAATATTGTCATAATCGTACAATATTAGAATTGTAAAAAATAAGAAAAAAAAGTTATATTATCATTATTCCATTGCTGATATTATGATAGTAACGAATATCACAAATTTTAACTACTTATAAAAGTTATAAACTATAATCTTGAATATAAATATTTGTTCACAATAACAATTTTTAATTTGTAAATTTTGTCACATTCCGTTTTATTGGACGTAAATACATCATAAACATGAAAAATGCTTAGGCCAGTCTTGCACCTAAGGCTTTTAATGCTTAGCTGATAATAGTAGTTGAATATCAACATGATTGCTGTGCAATTTTTTATGAAAGTCCAAACAACGAAATCGTCTAGCTACTCTTCGTGGTCTATTAATTGTCGGCCAGCTGATTTTCTTTTTAATATAAATTATATTTGGCGTTGGGGGTATTACTTTTTATGTGCATTTAATGCTATAATACGAGTCAAAGATAAATACTAGTATGCGCGTAGTGAGAGAGTGAAGCCAGCAAAGCGCAACAGGCAATGCCCCACGGCACCTGACCACAGACTGGACATCCAGCTAGCTTCCTGTCGCCTCCAATTGAAATCGAAATTTAAACGAAAACAATTCGCGTGCCTTTTAATGCGATTTGTTTCACGCATTTGGGCCCAATACATGTGGTGCAGTTTTGCCAAGTTTACCACAGTGATTAGTGGCATTGTAAAATTGCTGTGTTTGCTTTTATTTTTTTTATTTTTTTATTTTCTATTGCATACAGAACAAAAGACTTAGGCAACGAACTTGAAGTAGTATGCAGCTAAATGTTAGTTGGAACAATGCGCTTGCGGTTTTGTTTTTGGGCAAACACATTGCGTGGCTTTCTCTACTCTTGACAAGCCCCATGCCGATTCTAAGTGCCATTGCTAATAAACCAACAGTATCAGTATCACCAACAACAACAACAACAACGATGTGTTGAGGCAGGGCTTGTGTGTGTCTTTTTTCTTTTTGTGTGTTGGGAGCTGGAGACGAAATCGCATGCTTGCTCACTTGGAAAACGGCAGCAGTTGCTGGCTGCGAAATCTAACTGAAATGGTATTAATTGCCACTTGCTCACACACGCACTGACATACACACACACACACACGCACACAAGTGCAACTAGTTGACTTTCATTGTCTTTGGCATTTGCGGTTTGCCGTTTGTTTAGCTAGTTGGCTTATTATGCCGTATGCTTTATGTCTAATGCTTGGATGCCTTTGTCTTTGACTGTGACTTCGACTCGAGGTTTACATACGCGTCAAGTTAATCACACTTTTAACTCCATTTCACATAATACTAATTTCATAATTTGAACCGCCACACCAACCAACGCATTGCCAATGGTGCCCCCAGAGACAGGCACATTGAGTTGTCATTTGCTGTTTGCCGCTCGCATTTTCACTTTTTCCACGACGACACTGATTACAATAAATCTCCTTTGCGTCAAGTTTACATTTAATTTAGCATAAGTGGAACTACATATATATATAATTTTTATTTTTAAGGTTTTGCTTTATATGCTGCATGGCCATTTCTCAGTCAAGAAGAGCAGCAAGCTATAAGGCTGCTGGGAAACGTTTCAAGTGGGCGGCTGCTACTGGAATTCTGCAAACTTCGTGCCCATTCCTGGGCGTTCATATGCCTATAAGCACAGTCAAGATAGCGGATCATGATTGCATAGAATTGCATGAAACCGTCGACACAACCATTCGAGACGTGTCTCAGCTCCGATTGTCTATGTGGTTACTCATTCCACGAACCTACTTAAGTTACTTGGGTGCATGCAGTGATTCCCTTATCATGTTCGTAGTTTATATTTTATATAAACAGCAAATAATTTGCCTGACGAGGTTGACAACTTCTTTAGACGGCTTATCTCTACAAATAGGTTCAAAATCTCATCACTAAACATAATCTACATGCCAGGGAACTATCTAATCTCTAAGTTTTTTCGACTGTGAGGCGAGTAGAAATATGCCTATTTGTTTTCAGTCAACTCGTTGAACTATATTTGTAATTATGCTCACTATAGTCTTATTTTCGAAATATATATATCAGTAAATAATTTAATGAAGAGTATTAGAGAATCTTATTGCAAACTGCTTCAATTTTTTCACATAACCCTAGCTGCAAGGCAAGGTATGAAATATTCGGTACTCCCCTTTGGGTCTTATTATATTGTGTGGCACCTGTGGTAAAGGTGTCTGTTGTGGTTGAGTTTGTTAGTTTGGTTGCCTTCGTTGTACGTGCACATCTGTCGGCAAATGAAATAGTACGTACCATATAATCAGAGCGCTGTGGCAACCCAAAAAGCCAGTCACAAATGACAAGCAACAGCAACAAAAGCGTCTGGAAAATAACAGTTGAAACAGCACTACAAAATGTATATTTATCAGGTGGGCTAAGAATGAAAGTCAGTTGATGTTGTCATTGTTGCTGTTTTTGTTGTCAGTACTGACAACATACAAAACAGCTATAAAATATTTGTCAGCTTAATGTCGCATACTTTCATCCATGCTGCTGCTGAGCACGGGTCCGATTAGATGGTACATTGATGGAGCGGTGCAAATGGAGCAGGTTCTATTGTCCAAAGCAAGGCGACAATTTATTTATTGCTGCACATTTGTCTACTGCGATGGGCAGTTGGGTCTGTGGACTCGTCGCTTTTCATAGTTTTCAACAATTCGGCAAGGCAATTAACATAATTATTAATGCTCGAATGCATTTCCCACTCTTTTCGTCGCCGCATTTGTCACACGAATTATGCATTAAATAATTCATCGTCTCTGGTATTGGTGTTGGTCTTGGTCTCTGCTTTCTGCTCGCTTTCGATTCGAAATTGGAATCGGAGTCGTTTAGATAAAACGCCCATCTCAATTGTGTCTTTCTTTTTGTTCCCCCTCCCATTTATTTTTTTGTGATTTGTAACATTTCAACATTTTCACAGCAATTCTGGACCATTGTTGTATGTGGTCCGTGGTGTCTATGAAGCATTCACCTTCGGCACGGCCATAAAACTCAGTCCAAAATATTTTTAGCAGAAGAATAGAGCTGTCTTCTGAGCCTCATCATCATTTTGGGCATATGCCGAAAATACAATGACAAATCGATGGCGGGCAACAAATAAATATTGTGCACATTTATACACAAATTCGTATTTGTGGTTGTTTTGTCCGGGGATCGAAAGTGAAATTTGTAGCCGAGGCATTTCATATTGTTTGCGATAGCAAAACTATAATACTAATAATAATAAACATAATAATATATAAATAAGCTGCGGCCCAATAAGTCACAACAATGGGCTCAGGCGGCGAGTCATGTGTTAAACTCGCTTATTATAAAGTGGTATTAACTTTCCAACGATAAAAATCAAGCGCAAATCAGGGCCAGCGATGCGCTCAGGCTTACGGGGGATTTGTTGGCAAGCAAAGCCTTTCGATTTTCTTATAAAAACTCTTTACTAGCTAATAAACAAAACAAAATTTAAGCTGGAACGAAACATCACAAATAGTACAGAGGATTAAAGCAGTTCTCAGGGTGTACAAAAATTATCTGAATAAATAAATAAATGATGTAGCTGATTTCTATTTAACTTTGCAAGTGGATTACATAATGACAGACAGAAAGACGAGGTAAATGTTTTCAAAATATATATATATATATATTTCCTTGAAATCTCAACAAATTTATAAGCTTTTCTGTTGTTTAATAGCACAATCAATATAGATAATATATTTTCTATAATATCTAGGCTTTAGCTCAAGTGTTCTTTTTTGTATACTCTGATATAGTTCGAATCCCGACGGCAACCAGCAAAAGACACATTTAAATTTCAAGAAGAGGTCATATCAAAAAACAACTACAGTAAATATTATTAGCGATATCCCCAAATACATACAGACAAACAGAATATATGTATATTTACTTAATGGTGTTGATGATGTTTCCATCTGCCCGTGACATACATTTCCACAACTTCATAATACCACTCTTACCCATTTTTAATGGAGACAGGGACTTATAATTAACAAGTAGATAGAAATTCTCTAAAAATAAAAATCTCCTGCCTAGCTGGCTTTTAAAAAACCCATTAAAAAAGTAGTTGTCCAAATCGGCTCAGCAACCTGTATTCTTTATTGCTGATGCATTCATCACCTCTCACAATTTTCCGTGAAGTGATCTTTCACTCTAAAGCTACATACACAGACGTAAGTATGTATGTATGTAGGTATGCAAATAAACTTGAATCTACATGACCCGAGAGCATCGGACATGCCTAAGCATTGTAGCATGGCACGCATGCAGTTGCCACTCAACTGAACCGGACAACCTGCCACACTAAAACCAGAAACGAGATGTGTCAGGCACTTGACATTAGCGGAAGGAGGATGTTATGATTGGCACGCCCCATAGTTTGTTGGTCTTTTTACATTGTTTCGTTATTCGTTTTACATAATTACGTATTGATTTGTTTACGACTCCCGAATGGCAAACACATGAAATAAAAAACAAAGCAAATGTTATAAAAAATCGACAATTTTACAGTTTGTCTTTTGGCATTTAAATGGCCATTCGATTTTGCGGCTCAATATACAAAACAAATTTCGCTGAAGCGAACTAAGCAGCTGGCCAGACAACAGTGGCAACTGGGGAATGTGCAGGGGAGGTGTACAAAGTCAAATGAAAAAAAAAATACCTCTAAAAATCTAATGCCGAAGGCAAACTCAAGCCCTACTCCAAACTATTATAAAGCAACAGCTTCTGAAGTATTCAGTAGATTATTAATTCTTACTGTATTAATTGCCAGTCTGACTTCCACAGTGATGACATACCCAATAATGTTGCAAGCCATTAGCGAACATCGATTCATATATATGTTATGCATAGCTAATTTTCTTATTGATTGATCGTTATGCGCCATCTTCAACACTTCCGCACAGCTGCGACGTCGACGCCAACGCCAGCTTCAACGGTGACGTTTTGGACCAGAGTCATCAGCAGATCTTTCGCAAGCCTTGTCTTGCCTTGCCTTGCTCTGGCAATTTCCGGCTGTTGCTGCTGCTGCTGCTGCTGCTGTCTCTGACCGATTACAGACAAAATACAGTCGACTGACTGTTGGTTGCCACTTTCGGGCGTCACGATTTGTTGTTTGTTTGGCTTTTACTTTCGTCCACATACGCGTATTTGGCCAATACTCGTTGTACGTAAGTGGCAAGTTAGTAAGTCGCACAATGCGCTTCACTTTTACTGTTGCGCCTTTCAAAGGTTTTCGTCATGGGCCAACGTAAGCAAATTGCGCATAATTTAAGCTGCGCCCAATAATATTTTAAAGCCGAATTAGATATATACACTGTAGAGATGCAAAACTATTTAAATTGGGCCTTTTTCAAAAATTAGATGAACTCGCCATAATGTACAAAAATAGCCGAACCACTTCTGAGAAGAACCACTTCTTGCATAGTGCCTGAAATTGTATTCAATCAACTAAAATGTATAGGACTTTTTAACAACGTACTCCAGCTGAGGATCTACAATATTACAAAAATATGTCTATGAAGCCTCATGAATAACATTTGATTACTGGGAGCAGATAACTTTGGAGTCATTAAACAAATTGGCATTCGAACCAAAACAATTTAAAACTTAAGATTATTTCAGTAAAGTTACTTTAAATGGAAATATTCTAATCCTGATAGATGGGGCGAACAAATTCCAAGCCACAAATTGAATATGGCTAATTTGAAACTAAAGTGTCGTTGATTTGTTTCACTGACAATCTTACATACTTACTTATAAGCAAACTATCTGATTTCAAGCAGCAACTATTATATATATTTTGACTACAACAATAGCATACCCATGCATACTTACCGATATTCTTAATTATATTCACTCAATGCTAAACATAATTTTGGCAATTGAAAATATGTATTTTGAAAACGTTTAATTCACAAATCAGTTGCCACAGCTTGTGAGTGTGGCTCATTCCGGTTTGTTTCGTATCATAATCAGAGGCATGCTGCAAAGCCCCATAGGGGTATAATGTGGCAAGCACACGCACACACACACACTGGCGCAGAAGTTTCAACAATCTTGCGCAGCTCCGTGGAACGCATAATCGTTGAAAACGCTTTTAATGACATAATTAGGCGTTGTTTTGTGAACTCGCAGTCGAGAAGCTGAGACGCTGGGAAAGGTGTTATGGCAGCGGAGGAGGGAACCAGCAAATGAAATACCTAAAACTAAATGAAAAATAAAAAATTAATTAGCTGCCAGCTTGCCAGTCAAAGCAAGCAAAGCGCCGACAAGAAATCGGCGAGGTGGTGGGGAATCAGCAGGCAGTAGACGGTAGGTATTAGGGGAGAAAAACGAAAAGACATTTGGCATTTTGGCCAGGTAGCCGCCCAGGCTGATTGATTTGACCCGGCTACACTTTCACCGTCGCTCAGCGTTGGTACGGTTTGCTCCTAATGCAACCGCAGGCAGTGCCGCACTCAAGTTTGCTGGCGTGACAGGTTAACCCTCAGCCTCCCCAGCCATTGTCTGTCTGCAGCAGATGCACCTCCATGCCCCGAGTAAGAGCAAGAGTATAAGTATCTATTATGATTATTCCCAGTTTGGAATTACCAATAAGGCATTTCGTGATGCGACAACATCGGCAACATGTCGTGCCCATTGCTCTCGCTGCTGCTGCTGCTGCTGCTATTGCTGTTGCTGTTGCTGCTGCTGCTCTGGCTTATGTTGCTCTGTCTGATGTCATCATTCACATTGGCATTTGGGGGCAGGTGAGCCCCGCAGGCCTGTGAAATCAATTTGTGTAATTATGTAACTGTACCTGCAGCTCCAATCTTCACAGGTACACGGCTATCAATCAGCTTTTTCGTCAGTCTTGTCGCTGTTCATCATCGTCAGTTGCTTCATTAACACACACACGCACACGCACAGAGCAGCAGCAGAAGGCACAGACATTTCTCAACCCACTAAAAGCTAGAGAATAATATAATTTGTTAGGTCACGGACTGTAAATAATGTCTATTCTCAGTTTGTTAAACAAAAAATCATCCGATTCGAATAGCCGTACAAATAAAAGAAAATATTGTGTATGGCCTGAAGTAAGTCAAGTCAAGTAAAAATCAAAAGTATATAAATAGTCATACAATTATAATACAACTTTAGCTCTAAGGAATAAAACAAGTAAGAGCTCTTAGATGCTGTCGCCGAGAGTGCTCAATTACAAGATACAAGATACCCGGTATTTGTTTACTCCAACCAGCAAGAATCGACTGTATTTGTTAAATGAAAATTCTTGAATTGAGCTGTACATTTGTAGCCTGAAATAGCCTGAAAGATTATAAATATTCGATTTCATGGCCAGCAAGCTGCGATTGATCATTGGTCGTGTCCGCCAATCACGAACATATGCGAATACAGTTAACCGGCCTATGCATCAGTTGGGAACATCTACGATTAACGGCCAGGTGGATAACCACAAAACCACAAGTCCCAATAAGCAATGAGCTATTGGGATAATGCAAACAACGACTCGCTGGCTAGCTCGGTCCGGAGGCTGACCTGCAAATCTGGAGGCTGAACATCAATTGGCTCCGATGGCCCATTATGAATTGCAGGCAGTTGAACCGCCGCGAGAGTTCAAAATCAAAGCCAATTGTTAATCGCACAAGTGCACTCACTCATTCACATTCAAGCACTCGAACACTCGAATCAAGTGCAACAGCAGTTAATGCAGTCGTGCGCTAATAGCTGCACAATAAACCTGGCTAACAAGTAGAAGTGGCAACCGGCGTCGTTGACAACAGGTTGAATGCACTTCAGTCCAGGCTGCCATGCACCGGTTCGGCGGGTGGCTGGATAGCTTGATGGCTTCATACTACACAATTTATGCAATTTACCACTTGCCACTTGCAGTTGTGGGTCAGCAGAGGTTCCGGCCACGATGACAGGGACAGTTCCAGCGTACCTTTGACAGATTCAGTTCTCCTTCGACCAATAAATACGCATACTCGAATCATATTCATCTGATTTAATGATGATTCAAATGTCACACAGATATTTAGCTCATCTGAAAACATATAAATTTGATGATGACTTTTTTTGCCCATATATGAGCATATATCTTACCAATGCTCGAAGCTATATGATATGGTTATCCGATCCGGCCAAGCCTGCGTCATATGTACCACTGCGTACTGTATGGTATAGTCCAATGCTATATATATCATATGTAAATATGGATATGACCCAAATATGGTTCCTTGCAGCCCATCTCAAAAGTGATGCCGAGCAGCCTACAGATGATGAACCAACTGACGAATAATGGCCATAGCTCATATCATATGTAGAGCAATACTTGTGGGTACTTGTGGAAACTGGTCTGCTACTTGCTTGTAATTGAAAGGTGGCTTCAACACACAACAATAACAATACCAATAACAAGAAAAAAGAAATACAGACTGCTGAGACAAACAACAAATTAATTTCACTTTCTTTGATGCATTTGTTGTTTGCTGCAAATTGGATGTCTTGCCAATGCATAAGATAGAGCGAGAGCGAGACAAAGAGAGGGAGAGAGATATAGAGAGTGATAGCGAGAAAGAGAGAGAGAGAGAGAGAGCCACAACTACAGCTCAGGTTTATTGACTGTGCCCATGCGGCCACAATGTCTGCAACAAGTTGCCTATGCAATTACGAACTATTGTTGGTGTTGTTGTTATCTTTTGCGCCTCAATGGGCTACACTTGGCTTGGGGGGCTGGGCCCCAAGTCGATGCGAATGAACAACAGCAACTGTAACTGCAATTGCAGCAACTGCAACGCAGCAGGTAAATTGCCACAATGCCAGGTGAAGCTGCATGCCTCGCTGCGCCGCGGGGTGACACTGACACCAACAGCGACAGCGACACTGCCACTGACACTGTAAAGGTACCAGCAACAGCATTCCACTTGTGGCACACATATTTTTACCCAGCCATTAAAGCGCTGCCACAATAACAGGCAAAGACCCAGTAGCAGTAAGAAAGAAAAACGAGAAAATGTTGCTCTTTAAGCAATAGACAGCCAACATTTATTAAGTTTAATTTGATACCATGCAATTAGTTTTTTAGTTTTTGGTAATTTATGTGCCTCACTTTGTCGCCTCTATTTGGTCACTCCAGATCATAGCCTATGTGGTTTTCAATAAATATTATTTAGATGTGACTTTTACAGTTACAATTACATTTATTTTTTCTTAACTCTACGAGCTCAAGTTGTATGCATGCAGCTAACTACACAAAGATAATCACAACAACATTTATACTCAGCGGCTGTATGGCCGTGGTTTGAAATCTTTGTTTGCTTTTACTGTTAATACTGATGCTTAGATTCAGTCAAAACTCGACTTACTGGCTGATATCTGATTCTTGAATATTAGTCAAAACTTGCTGACTTGTTGTTATCTGATTCTCTAATATTAGTCAAGATGCGACTTGTTCGGATTTCACGAATAAAATACTTAATTCTGAAACACAAAAGTTGGTTATGATTTACGTGTTATTGTTTTTTATACCCTTTCAAAGTGTATTTTCATTTTTTTCGTACAATCATGGACTCCATCCAGAATGTGCTCTCTAAATTCGTTACACACATCGTAAAAATTATGTTTTTTTCTAAATGGACCATTGCTTTTAATAAGTATCTTTTTAATGCCTTGTTGGAATCAACATCATTATGCAAATACTTAATAATTCCATTCCCTCATTTCACAATTGTTGTCAGCTAAGGAAAAGTTTTTATGTGATTATCTTCTAAAAAAACACGTTGTCTTTGCAATAGTCTTAGGCTACCAAGGTCCGTATCGGAGTTGTATACCAATTTCACATATACAATGAACAATTTTCATATAAATAGTGTATATAGCTAGAAAAAAAATAATTTAATAAAAAAAATCAGGATTAGAACTAGGGTGCTAAAAATCATTTCAATTTTAATTGTTTTCAGACTTACTAGGACTCCATACGAAGTGGTTACATATCCCATATGCACGCAAATTTCACAAGCATTATTCAAATATGTATAATGTAGAAGAAAAGCAGTTCCGCTAAGTCACTCACTTCCCCTTGAATCGCTAAATATTTATATTCAAGTGTATTACCAAATATATATATATATATATATATATATATAGTAGCAGACCCTGTAACCAGTATTAACCTATGCCAACTACGCATTATACATATAGATATATAAAATGTGTATGTTTGTGTTTGTGTGTTGTGTAAAGTTGAAATGTATTTCGCATGCCTCATTCACATTTTCTGGCTGTTGTACTTGTTGAGATCAGTGTATTCGTGCAGACCAATATGCCCATTTTGAATGGATAAATCGAGTACGTGATAAATGCACAGAGCATATGTAAATAATAAATAATATTGATGAGTTCATGCGACACTTATTTAAATACCAGATCGTTGTCCGACAGGCCAGAGTAGGCATGATCGAGTTCCAATAGCCTTTGCACATAGCTAACCGATGGACACCAAGCTGTGTCCACAATGCGGCTGCCAATCAACTTGGCGAACTCCCTGTCAATGTGGCTGCGTAGCTGAAGCAATTTTTTTCCCGATTCGGTGGCCAGTTGGATGCGCAACCAGGAGTCGAGTATGAGATGCGACTGCTCGACATAGTCGGCGGCAATGTCTTCGGAAAATGTGGTCTCGATGCTCTCCAATTTGATAGACTTGCCACACTGCAGAGCGACCATCAGTGTGCTCACCAGGGTCGCGTGCTCAATGTTTGATGAGAGGCCGGCCGTGCCCGACTTCTCCACGTAGATGATCCATTCGCTCAGGATACTCCTGTGCTTCTTGGAGAAGCAGATGCTCAGACAGGAGTTCCTAGACAACTGAACGCGTGGATCGCCCTCTTCGATGAGTCGCGTTGATTTCGACTTATCCAGATAGACCAGTTTCGGATAAAGACCAGCGGCAAGGGCCAGACGCACCATATTCAAATTGTTATTGAATTGATTGGCTGCCTTCATGTCCCTGATCTTAAAGATGCGCTTGACTGTTGAACGAAGCGTGTGCACCGCGGAATCGAACAACTCCATCGATTTGCCGCATAGGCAGTTCCTCTCGCAGAACTTGTTGGCTTCGCCGACGCCCTTCTTCAAGGCGTCTTTATATTCGTGATATAGCTCCAATATGCCAATGGAGTCACTATAGCCCTCAACGCTGAAAAAGTCGCGCGATTTACGCTGCTGATAGCGCGACGATCGGTCGCTGGACAACGTGAATGGATTACGCACCGAATAATAGGCAGTTATGATTGTTAAACTGCCGGTGCATTGATAATAGACACCGTAGACAAGACACTTGCCCAGCTGCACATCCAGCGGCAATTCGGATATGATGTAACCTAGCTCGGTGACACTCTCATCCGAGTCGAGGAGCACGCTCAGCAACTTTAGCTTGGCACACGACTGAGCAACGGCCAGCGACTGCGGTGGATCCAATGCCTGTGCCAGAAACTGTTGGATGTCCTGCGTGGGCATCGCAATTTTGGCCAGCAGGCAGACCTCGTCAAGCGTTTGCCGCATAATTTCCGGAATGGGGAAGCGACTGAATGATTCATACGTGTCATTGCTATACAGCCGATAGCAGATGCCATCACAACGGCGGCCGGCGCGTCCCGTGCGCTGTTGTGCATCCGCCTTGGATACCCAGACGCAGGCCAGTTGCGAGGCGCCCGTTGTCGCATCGTATGTCTTCATTTTGACCCGTCCAGTATCGATAACATAGAGCAGATCGGGAATGGTTATCGAAGTTTGGCCAATGTTCGTGCTCAGCACAATCTTGAGCTGCACATTCGGATACTCAGTGAAGACATCCTTCTGGCTACGGCTATCGACCTGGCTGTGCATCATCAGAATTTTGATCATATTACTGGGCAGAGACTCGGACATTATGTCCATTAGCTTGGTCATGTCCTGATAACCAGGCAGATAGATAATCACGGCACCCTTCGATCCCCTCATCAGCAGCATCTGCACCAGCGAGACGACCAGTGCGTTATCAATGATATCCCCGCTCATGTGTTGCGCCGTTCCATAAGCATTTAATATATCTTTTGTCGTTGCATTATCCGCATTGTCCGCATTGGAACCCAGGTAGCGGAGCATCTCTGGCGTCATGTAACCGGATATTTTGAGTACATCTTCCAGGGCGTAGGTGCGCACATTGAAGCTGCGTCCCTCCACATCAATAATGGGGGCATTGCCAAAATATTGGGAGAGCGCCTCCAGATCCATGGTGGCCGACATTATAATCAATTTGAGCGACTTGTTGCGTTGCAGCTCCAGCTTGCTGGCCAGCAATAGAAAATCTGTATCCAGGTCGCGATCGTGCACCTCATCGACGACCAGATGGGTGGTGCTTGCAAAAAACTCGGGCCCATTCATGGCCAGTGTGCGCAACAGGCAGCCACTGGTGGCAACTGACAGCACTGTGTTATTGCTGCATTTGCCTGTGATGAGATTGAGTTGAGCGAGATAAAAGATTGCAATTGCGATTGTAAGGAATCAATACTCACTCTCCATGCGTATGATGTAGCCGACGGTGTCGCCGAGGCTCTCATTGCGCTCCTCGGCAATGCGCCCGGACACACTGATTGCTGCAACGCGTCGCGGCTGGCTAACCACAATGCGGATCGGCTGATTCGTTGCGGTGGCATTCTCCAGCAAATATTGCGGCAATTGGGTGGATTTACCTGAGCCCGTCGCCCCATTCACGATGAGCACCTGCATGGCGAGAAGAACTTGTGTTAGCTTGAAACATCATCATTGGGCATCATTTTCAGCGGTCTGCATTTACCTGCGATATTTCGAGTAGCTGGAAGATTTTGTCACGCTTCATGAAGATGGGCAAATCGCGTCGCTCGGCGTCCAGGCGGGGATTTGTATCGCGTGGGCGAGGCGGTATGCGGGGCATTCCCAACAGCCCGCCACTTTGGAGCACCCGGCCATGACGCTGCTGGCGCTGCTGCATCGCCAGCGGGCGGCTTCGCAGCTCCAGATTTTTGGTAGCGCAGTCTAAGATCGAGTTGCACTCCGTGGAGAAGAACAGTCTGATTTGCTGGCGACGCAACATGCTCGATGTGCTTTCGCCGCGACTGAGAGTTAAGATTCTGTCGCCGGCACTGCTTCGACTGCGCGTCCTCAATCCGTGATGGCGGGCTAACAGATGAATCTCCTTGCGCTGCAGATCGGTGAAGCCGCTGAGTTCCTTTGTCTCCTCGTCACTCTTTAGGAAATCAAACACAATTTGCTGTAGCAGTTTCAGCTCGTCAACGGAAATTTTTTTCGGCTCGGACTTGTTGGATTTTTTCATTGATTCTGACTTGGATGATTTGGGCTTCTGTGTCGCATTTGGCACTTCGACAGGAACACTTTTGTTGTTCTTGTTCTTCTTCCGACGATTTTTAACAGACTTGATTTTGCTATTTGTCATGGTAATGTCACAGTGTTCAGTACTTTGAAATATTGTTCAATTTTGACTTTCCTCCAAACACGAAATAAATTGTGTTTTTAAGCACTGACGCCTGGGACAACTGAATACTATAGCAGTCAGTTTGTGAATTACTGCACACGATTAATTCAAATCGATTATTGGTCTCATTGCCATCAAATATCGCAGACACAGCTGCGAGTGGAGAGCTTTCTAAAAGCTTGGCATCAAATTGTGTAATTAATATTTTGTGGTAACGATTAATGATAACGCCATGGGCTATTTATAATTAATTAATCAGTTTATGTAGGATTCAAAACCAATTTGAATAATATTTGGGTAAACAAAAAAAGCTGCAATTATTTCTCTTAGTAAGCAGTTTTCCATATTAGCAATTTAAATTAAACAGCTGTTGACTTTACAAATTTTCATATAAAAAAAAATTAATTTTTACTCGTGTGTACAATTTTTTGAATTTGCTATTTCTGATTAATTTCATCTTTTGTCTTAACATTTTGTTGCTCCTCATCGCTGCTTTCCTCATCGTCATCAGCTTCTGAATCATCGCCATCTTCATCGTCGTCGTTATCGTAATCGTCATCGTCTTCAAAATCATCGTCCTCCTCGGCGAGATTCAGCTGCTTGATCTTCTCCAGCAGCTGTTCCCGCGTGTGTCTGACACGCGTCGCCTTCTCGCGCGCCTTCCGATCCTCCTCCTCCTCCTCCTCCCGCAGCTCGTGAGTATCTTCCGTCTCCTCTTTGCGCCCCTTGGCCATGAATCTGAGGAAAGCGCGTCGCTTACGCTCCGAGAAGGATTTGATCAGACGATCCATTTCGACCTGCAACTTTTGCTCCTCCTCCGGCGTTGGCTCTGCTGCCTCAATGTCCACCTGGTCGGCGCTCCGCAGGCACTTGGCGCACACGTGATCCTTGAGAGCGCAGTCGCGACAGATGACATGGTAGGCCTTGCGCACGGTGCGCTGCTGGCAGCGTGCGCACGTCTTGGCCTGCGTGAGGGGCTTGTATTTCTTGTACTTGATCTTCCACTCGATGACCTCCTTGCACCGCTGGCACACGGTCGACACGTGCATCTTATTGAGTCGCATCTGTTGTGGAGTCTTGTCATGCAAATCATTCTTGAACACATGGCGATTTTTGTGCTTTTGGGCTCGGGTGCGAGTCGCGTTCCCCCGCTGTGAACTCATCTTTCTGTTTGTGATCAAGATGAATGGGGAAACATCTTACAAAATAAAGATATCTCATTTCTTACCCAAGTTGTATTTCTTATAAACAATTATGAACAATGTTTATTGCTGTTGCGTAGAGTTATCGATAATATTAAAAATAAAAGATGCGCAATTCTTCCTTCAGGCTGTCTGCTATGAGAGCACTGTAGAGACTGTCATCTATAAAAAATGTTCTGATTTGCTTTCAGAACTGCTGCTCTGATTGCCAAAACTGAATTTGACGCTGTTTGTATTGAATTTATTGCGATTTTGCTGGAATTTGCAGCAATTAATATATTTCGTGAATGCGATGAATTGCGACTGCCTGGTCACACCGAATGATTGCTGATTGCCACAATATGCATGACAAAAAGCTGCATGGCATCAGCTTTTGTCGACTAGCGGTTGGTGCCATGCGCGATTTAAATTTTAAATGTAAATTTTGTATAACATTTTTGATTCACCTACTATTATTAATTCTTTCTGTTTTTTTTATTATTGCAGACGTTCGGCAGCTGGGTAACGCGCTCATGCAGTCGCAATGCGCGATCTCAAGCAGCGCCTCTTTGATCTTTTGCGCTCTGGCGGTATATCCGTAGGCGACAACAACAACAACAGTAACAATAATAATAATAACAATAACAATGGTGTGCCACAATCGCAAACGCTGCAACAGCAGCAGCAGCAGCAGCATCAGCTGATGTACTCACCTCTTCATCCCAAGCCAAAACCGAAGAAACTCCACGAATATACTGCAGCCGATTGCAATGCGGCATTTTTGCGTAAATACCACGATCTGAGCATTAGCCGGGAGCTGGAGCGGGAACGCGATAGGGATAGGGACAGGGATGGATTTGGGCTTGGACTTGGGCTTGGGGAGCACGAGCTGGAGCTGGAGCCGAATGGCGCCGCCAGTGTGATCTATTTCAATGAGAATCTATCGATGACCAGCAAGTACAATGTGCGCCAAGTGCCCCTCGGACTCAGCCGCTATCCCTCCTGTCCGCTGAGCGGATTTGGCATGGCGCCGCAGCGGGCAGCAGATGGGAGCGCGGGCAGCAGCCTCGCCGAGGATACGGAGAGTGATCCGTATAATTTTGGTTCGGACGAGGATCGGAGTAGCAATGCGCATACGCTCAAGTTGCGCTGCCACCAGCTGCACATGGATACCGATGCGGAAGTGGACTTGGATGCGGATATTGATGTCGAAGCGGATGCTGATATGGAAGCTGAACTGGATGATGATGAACTGGATGATGATGATGATGACGATGATCAGGCCGAATCGCAGCTGGACTCATTCTGCACTCTGTGCACCTCGACGTTTAGCTACAACAAATGTTGCCGCTTCTGCGACAACTCAATGTGCGGCTCCAAGTGCAACTCGGAGCGCGGCTCGCATGCCAGTCGCCTCAGCTGCAACAATCGCACCCTCGATGCCGAGCTTGACTTTGGCGCCCAGCTGCTGCACCAGCTGCCCCACAACCACCACCATCATCAGCAGCAGCGTTTTGGGGGCAACATGAAACTTAGTGCGCAGTCTTTGCCACAGCAGCCAGTTGCTGCAACAGCAGCTGCCATCAGGTATGTATAAATAAATATGATATATTTACGATTTAATTATTATATATACGATGACCTCCCTTTCAGGGTCAGTCAACTAATTGATGTATATATACAGTTTACAGCTAATTAAACTAAATTAAAAGTTTTACACTCACCAGGTCGATTGTGGTCCAAGTTTGAACGTGCTTGCTTTTATGATCCAATGCGAAACTTTTTCGCATCTTCAAATTTGTTGTTCTAATCGAAGGAACTTTCTAGCGTATTCTACTAACTTCGCTTTTGTTGACTCAAAAGGATCACTTTTGGCCAATAACACAATACAATTAATCGGTTGCTGATGAAACTTATTTTTTAATCCTTGGCCCCGTAGTAATGTCATTGGCCCATTTAATATTATTTGATAGCCCAGTTAAGACATTATTATAATAAATATATTAAAATCCTACCTTTTGCAAAAAATTCCAGTTTTCTTAATTTTATGCAACTCACACATATCTTAAGAAACAATGTCGCCATACTTACCAATTAATATATTGTATTTGGGTCATGATATTAAAATTTTTGTATTTAATTAATTTACAAGGGATTGTCCTCACATCAATTTTATTGTTGCTAAACTAAGGAAAACTTTCTACAATCAGAATCAGAATGTTTCTATCCGTTGTATAGGAATTATTAATACAACTTCAGAATATTATTAAATTTACTTCGAATGTAAATATATTCTTTTTATAATAATCATCATCGTTATTGCTATGATCGGTAATTTGGCTGTTAATGAAGTTTTTTCAAATTTCGAATCAATTCAAATTCAAATGAAAACAAACTCAATTTTATGCTTTATGAACTGTACTGATTTTTATCTATCATACATTTATTTAGCATCTACTTACAGTATATGTTGGACTTACATTCTTACGTAGTGGAAACATATATTTAAACATTTGTATATAGTATGCGTGTATGTGTGTGTGCATGCCAGTTTTATATCTACTGATGTGCACACATGTAAATACCCGTTAATGTATGTGTGTGTGTATGCATGTGTAGTCGAAGAAACGTAAATACCGTTAGGCAGAGAGCTTAACAAAAGCAGCTAGCTAGAAGCGCATGACGCGGCAGCGGTCATAAAAAGCAATAAAAAACATAAACTTGATTGAATAAAATTAAGTTAACAAGTAAAAGTGCTGGAGTCGAGAGGGTTAACTAGCACATACCCTGCAATCCCTCATATGTACATATTTGCTCTAGTCTAGTTTGTATATCATAGAATTAGCCAATAGAAAATGCTTTCCATCCAAAAAGAATCGGATTTAATCAATCTAACTTATAAATCGTAGCAGAGATCATCAGTTGAATACCTATCAATCATATATGTTTTCTTGAAATACGCGCACATTTAAATGGACTACAGGGTATATCAAGTCAAGATAAGAAATTAAAAAAAAAAACCAGAGCAGCGAGTGCAAGCGGGCAAGAAAGAGCCTCTCCAGCACTGTGCAAAAATCGAGTAAGCGCCTCTCAAACACACACACACGCACACAACCACAAAATAACCATAACAAAACTCCGAAGTAAACAAACAAGCAAAAGCTTTTGAGCTTTCTCGCTTGCCGCTTCTGCGTATGCGATTCAAGCGCTTTTCAGCGCAGCCTGAACTGCGACTGCGGCGGTGACGGCGACAGCGGCTTTTACATTTCTTTGGCGACCGGTGGCCAGAGTCGGAGTTGGAGACTCGCAGACCGCATACTGAAAGAGCCGCGAATCAAACAAGCGTCGACCATTGTTCGCATAGCACGTGCCGCGCTCTCCTCTTTTATCTGCGATTCTCGCCAGAAGCAGCAAAAGCAACAGCAACAACAACAATAACTAACGCGAATTAACCGTTGCTTAAAAATGTTGCATCAATTGTTGTGTTAGACGTGCATACATACACATATCTCCTCGTCCAATTTGTTATTGTTATTAGTTATTATTTTTTTTATTTTTTTGTTCCGAAACTTGCTGATCAGCATCGATATTGATTCGATATACATACATAGATATATATGTGTTGAACCCATACATACAAAATGGACATACAAACACATACATAAGTGCGTGTGCATGTACGTGTTGCGTGTGTGTGTTGCCACTGTGCGTCTGCAAAGAGCTGCATGGATAAAAAAGACGAAATATTGAGTAAGCTATAACTTAATAATACAAATTCACCATTGAATATTTCATATTTTGTAAATGAAAGTGAAGTAAAACTAAAAATATTATTAATGTGTGCCTCACATGATCTATTGGCAGATCATCTCGTATTCAGCTGTTGATTTTCCAATGCTATGCTATGCTCCGAATTCTTTTTCTCTTAATTTTCCACTTCTTTGGGAAGGCAGCGATTTCTAAACATAATTAGACCATATGTAAGCCATATCAAGTTATACAACTCCCCACAGAAGTTGATTGGGCCACTGACTGCGATAATTGCACTCGCTGTACATGAGAGATGCGGCTTATAATTAACAATTTACATTTATTAGCTATAATAAAGGATTTCATTGTACTGAAGCAGCTTACTTAACTCTCCTTTCTATAATATGCTATATACTTATAGTATACTTATACTATATACTATATTCTATATACTAAGCTATATTCTTTTTTATTATACATCATATTACATACTATATATATATTTCGACATTGCTATTGTTGCAAGCCTGCTGCACCGTTTCCTAGAAATGTGCTTCGCGCCTTCTCGCTTGGATTCAGCCCAAAAAGAGTTTCTAATGGGACTCAAATCTGGAGAGTGACTTGGCCAATGAATTATGTTGACATGAAACCATTCCCTCACATATAAGTCGATCGATCTACTTCCATATCTATATCTATATCTATATCGATATATCTATATCTATAACTATATCTGTATCTATAACTATATCTATATCCATACCCATGCCCCGAGAAGCGCATTAAATTGTATTTTGTTTCGGTGTTGCTCACGCTTGTTGCCCCACACCGCATGCCAGCAGTGTACAGCTCCGCACACCACTTACCACGCAGCACCATCCACTATCTGCGAGCTGCCACCTGCCACAAGCCACTTGCCACGCTGTCTAATCTTAAGAGTGGGCTGGTGATTATTGCCTTAGACTTAGACGTTACTTTAATTATTTTTCTTTGCATTTCTGTTTCATTGTCTTGTTTGTTGGTTTTGTTTTTCTTTTTGTTTATGTTGCAGCTATTGCCACATTTTAAGTTGCCCACAATTCGTTTGGTGTTGTTGTTGCTATTGCCCCACAAACAAGCAAGTTAAGGAAACGGCAAAGAAGCAAACATCAAACATCAAGCATTGAGAATTAGTTTTATGTTTTATTTTGGAAATTTGAAGAATATTTTTAGTTAGCATTGAATAGCGGTTTCAAATAAAGTTTCTCTTATGAATTGTATGGCAAACTTTCAAACACTATTTACAGATAAAACGGTAGCACAACTCATAGATATGGGGGAAAAGTGCTTACAACCAATTTAAGCAAGTCGTTTGAATTAATTAAGATACTTTGGAGTGTAGCTGGAGAATCCATTTCATGGATGTGGCACATTGAGACTGATGATTATACTGTAATTGTAATGAATTTACTACCCAAATACTTGGGAATAGCGGAACTGACATCGACACGAGATCAAATAGTCTACTAAACATATTCAACAGACCTTTGGGATAATCTTTTTTATACAAAACTAAAAACATGACTAGAATAGAATGAACAATTATTTGAATATTATTCTTTTCAGTGGTTTAAGACAACTTGAAATAAGAACTTGACAACTGGCAGAGTTTGAAAGCATATCTATCAAAGAGATCAATCAGATAACAACTGTGATATATATAAAGAAAAATATATTTTGCTTAGCATTATAGACAAGTATATTGGAACAGCATGAATTAATGTGATTAACAGTTAAAAATGACTTGAAGCGTATCCAAAATAGCCAAAATTTGAGTGTGTGAGAGTGAGAGAGAAGAATCTCAATTATATATATACATATATGCATATATATATATATAAATATATATATATATATATATATCAATTGATAGAGATGAACAGATGTAAGGTGCCGGAGTGGTAAAGATAGGGGAGATAAGTGGATTGCTAATCCGCATGAGCATAGCATAATCTTCGGCTCTCAATCGCCCTTTCACATTCCTCACATGCTGTGCCCAAAAAATTGCGACGCATCGAAAGTCAAAATTATAAATGTTGCAGCCTCGCGTTGCACATGCACTGCAGTCCATTCAACTCGCGTGAATGGCGGATTAAAAAGCGAACATGAAAAGTAAAATAACACAACAAATAAATACAAAATGTGAGCGAAGTGTTTGTGGCGGATTAGGCAAACCCAACAAAATACGAACAACAACTAAATGGCCAACTGGCCAAATGGCTAACTGGTCAAATGGGAATACCGGCCAACACTCAATCGTATTTAGCCATAGTTATTGCTATTGTTATTGTTACTCGCGTTGCGTTAATTGGCGACGCTTTCTGCTTGAAATCTGAAATCTGCAATGCACTTTAGAAATGGATGCATCTAAAGTGGTTCACATATATATATATATATTTATGTATATATAAATATATATATTTAAAGAAAATACGAAAACCTGCGTAAGCAGCAAAGAAAAAGTGAAATTTTTTGCCAGCCTGAGTTTGCAGCTGCAACTCGTTTTGGCCCGATTCGAATCGAATCGCATATCATTTAAGCAAACTGAGTCGAATCATGCCGCAGACTGTCCAAACTCTGCACCCTCCACACCCTGCACACTGGACACCTAACCCCCTTCCCCCTCTCCCTCCCTTATACCTGTTTGCCTTTGGCGGCATCCTTTTGCTTTCGTTCGAAGCGTTCCAGACGCAGAGGCGCGGGCGAGTTGGCAATGGCCATTTACGTTAATTGTGGTTAGCAAATCTCTCGGTCAACAACCGGCTCAGGTTTTGTGGCTTGTGGCTGCTGTTTCAGTTGTTGCCACGGCAACTTTCCACCAATGTCAATTAAGTATTAAGGCAAAGCGTTTACTTACGACATGTTTAAGTTGCCACCTGACTAGAAATCGACGCCGATGTCGGTGGCAACGTCTTGCATTTTCATTTTCCATATTAAAATGCAACGTTTTCCAATGTTTTTATTGCAGTGGCTGTTGCTGTCATAATTTGACACTTGTTCACCAGCTCTTGCTTCCACTACCAACCTCAAGTCCAATAGCCTGTTTAGTCTCTTTATCCAACTATTTTGTTGGAAATTTAAATTTAAGTTTCAGGATTTGAAAACAACTAAGGGACTAGATAATAGATAGCAAATTTGAGATGATCAAGCTCAAGCTTTGTCTAATCTAATCTGGAGATCTGAGAAGATTCAGCTTTGATAACACTGTCTGATCCACTCTTATCTGATATGATGTAGTTTGTGGGTTTGCAAATGTTGCTGCAGATCAGCCACGGATGTGGCACCTGTCACATACATGGGTTGTTAGTCTTCAATGCTCTCCTATCTATCTGTATGTGCACTTCTGCATGAGAGACCAGCAGCGGCAACTTGCTTGTCTTGTTGCCACTTTGTTTTGCCCATTTGTTTGTCTTGTTGTTGTTGATGTTGTTGTTGCTGTTTGGCAAATACTTTGTTTGGTTTGGACTTTCACGGCATTCGCTTGGGGCCGCAGTTGTTGAGCTGATTGAATGATTGACTGAATGCCTCTAATGTATGTGCATATGAATGATCTTTAGTGGCTCACTATTTGCCAAGCGATTGTCACTGGCTGACTGGCTAACTAGCCGGAGCTTTAGCAGAGCTTTCATTGGAACGGAAGCATCCGAAGATCTAACGTTTTGCCATCTAACTGGAATTTTGGTGGGAACAACTCTATGCATATTAGGCGGAAGCTTTTTGATCGTTCAACTTCCTCTCAGTGGGGGGGTTATCTTGAACGGTTCGGTTGGTGGTTCAGTTCAAAGTTTAAAAGCTCGCACAATTTCTTTCACTTTTGCTTTCTTTTATTTTCTTTTCTTCTGTTTTCGTGCGCGGAAAGTGAAAATGTTCAGCCCAAAAATAAAGCGTTGATCGATTCTAAAAGCTCATTTGAATTTGAATGAATGAGTGGCAACTGTCGGACGACGCCGTCGCGATCAAATACGAAGACGTCAACGAAGCAAACGATGTTAACTATTGCTGGCGATACCGTTATGCAGCGATCAATGCTAGCGGTGTTCTGCTTTTGATAACAAAGCCCAAAAGTAAAAGTGTCGATGCCCCAGCAACTTGACAAACTTTGGCTCCATTGGCAAGAGGAAGAATGAAAACTACAAATTTTGTTTGTACTACATATGATGGATGTGAATATATGCATATTGATATATCTCTTTTTACGCATCTATATAATAAAAAATGCGATATTCTCATTTTTGATTAGCTACATGTACACATGTGTATATATATTCATATATGTATTTACAAATTTATTTATGTGTATGCTGAAATTGGATACTCGATCTCCCTTCAATTTTCTATCGTTTTACCTCTGACGACTTTATTAAGTTCAGGGCGCAGCTTTAACGATCATCTATGGCCGCTGGCAGTTGTAGTAAAAAAGAAATTGTATCCACATTTGATTGCTTGAGTGAACGATGCACCCAAAGTCATTAAAATATTTCTTGTTTATCTCAAAGAGCGCTAGCTGCAATTTATCAAATCTACCATTAGCCCATCGAATTAAATCTACATTAAAGTTTACATTGTCTACTAATGAATTTATTTCATACACATATGGTGTGCTTATTAACTTATTGTGTGATCTCTTCTGGAGATTTTGTGGACGGTTCGCTTGCATATTTCTCAAGCAAATACAAGTAAGATTTCACAGATTTTACAGGTTTTTATAGATTTTACATAGCTGACTCAGTAGGTCATTAATAATAATTGCTTTTATTATTAACAAATTTGGTTAAATGGTATTTATACAAGTTAAAATACTCAAATAAAAATCAATCCGATAAGATTATGATATTGAATTTGGTTGCTTGGGAGTCGTTCCTCTGCATAATTCGTTTTCCTATATATACATATATGTATATCAAGATCATCCGAATCGTATATAGGTACATAGTCGTCGAATCAAATACAGCAATTACAACTTCGCTATGAATTTGACAAGACGCTGACTAAGATCAAATGTCTACACACATATGTGGCACACATCATATCATATATATATATATAGTATATTTATAGATATATATATTCTTGACCAGTCTGCTTACATGTAAACTCTGTCTTTTATTTGCTGTGACCATTACACATGTACATAGATTGTGTGCATCTTTGTATCCACAACATCAAATGGTTGCGGCTACTCATGAATTATTCATATAATTGCATAATATATACTCGTACACACATATTTACATGCATATACATGCACATTTGCTTTATTTACTATATATATTCTAATTTAAAATACTTCTTTGAGTGAATTACTCTATGAATTCGATTAACCATTGCAGCCGGCAGAGGGCGCTGCAACGGAAACTCAACGGATGTTTTAGTTTTTGTAATCGAAACGATCGCAAACGGTAGATGGCGGTGCAATCGTACTTAAAGATAGTTTTAGTCTTTGTAAACTTAAAAGATAATCGAAAATCCCCTTGTAACAGCAAAGCCAACGTTCGGGCTGGACAACATGTGTGTGTGTGTGTGTGTATATTGTGCATATATTTTATGGACAGTGATCAACAAGCGGCAAAACTTGCAGAACTTTTGCATGTGGCCCAACTCAGGCATGACGCTGATTCTTGAACAGTCTCAGTGCCGAGATGGTCAGTCAGTTAGTAAGTTGGTTAGTCAATACAATGAGCACAGGGTGTGCTCAAGTGGGCAACTGAGTTGCTTCAGAGTTTGGAGCCGCTGCTATCGCTTGGTTTTGAGCCAAAGTCAAGCCATGGGCCCATGGGATGCGCCCACCATCCCAAAACCACCCCCTTCCCGTCCGGAAGCGGGGCGTGAGTCATGCTCAAGCAGCGTAAAGAATTTTCATGATTTCTGGTTCAATGGCTCTCCACAACTCCACACAACTCCACACAGCTCCACAGTTGCGCAGCCCAACACATCGCTTGGTGAATGTCACCGATGAAACAAGCGCTTTGTATCTGTAAATGTGTCTGTTTCTGTATATGTATCTGTATCTGTATCTGGGTCTCTGTCTCTGTCGCTTGCGTCTATTTCTGTGTATTTGACAGTCCTCGACCTTCGTTGAATGAAAACCATTTCATTTTCGTCGTTTGCGTTTTAAGTGGTTTTAATTGCATAATCGTTTGCTCATCTCGGGCTGCTTTGTAAGGGCGACCCTGCAAAATTCAAATTGAGATGAAAATGAAATTGAAAATGAAAATGTCAAAGATGACGTTCATTAGTCAGTTGGTCTGACTTTGGGGCAATCTGTTGACATTTTCGGCCTACTATTAAGGCCTCTTCATCATTGGCAGGCCAAAAAACAAGTTTCAGCTAACAAACAGCAGCAACGGCAACAGCAACAACTGAAATGCGACTTAGAAAGGCGGCCACACCATAAATATAAACATCTGCCGCATGCATTTATAATGCAAATATCTATAACAAAATCTATTGTAGTAAATCTGTTTTGGCATCGACTCTACCGCATTTCATGTATTTCCATTATCTATATTTAAATTGCCACCAATCGAAGGTTGTTGCTCGGCGCAACCATTCACAACAATCATAAACAGTCTTGTGACATACGACACACAATAGGTATTAAGATAGATTTATAAATCTAATATGTATCAATATCATCTCAGTTCATTCTCTGTACACATATATTTTTGTACACAGCAAAAGCAAAAACTATTTTGATTTTAAACTGAAGCATTTCGCAATAACTTTGTTGAGTTGCCTTATCAAAATATTGTTATGTATGAAAAGTCTTACTGAAATGTAATTTCTATGGATAAAGGTAAGCTGTACATGTGTAAATATGAGATTTTTTGATAGACTCACATATCGAATGTGTTTTTTGTACTTTTTAAATCCAGTTGCATTGCCCCTACTTAATTGGACATCAAGACAAGGGAAAGATCCTCAAACCTCTACTTGGTCTCTTACTGGTGTACTTGTTGAAGATCCCCAATAAAGACAGTTTCTTCAATATGTATAACTATTTTTACCCAATTCCAGTACCATTAAACCTTTGTGCAAAATGACGTATTGAAGTAACTCCCCGATGCATTTTCCCATGAAACTCATGAAACTTTGTTCTTAACTTAATTGCTTAACCCAATTTTGATTTGTATAATGTCGTGCTGATTATGGCAGCGGCATGTTCGGCAAATTGTTCATAAAAAGTGAATAACCATCGAATGTTGTTGCATTGAGTTTTCTCTATAATAATTAATTATTAGATGATCAACAATTTTTTATGTTCGCTCGATGTCAATTAGCTGAGAATAGAATTGTGAACTCGCAATTTTGAATGGGGCATGCAACAACAATGTTAATCGGCCCGGCGGCGTCCCCCAATGCTGAACTGCTGCTGCTGCTGCTGTTGTTGTTATTATTATTATTGTTTCTGTTATTGTTGCTGCTGGTGCTGCCGCTGCTGTTGCTGTTGTTATTGTTATTGTTGACGCGTGCGCAGCGAGTGAAACATTTGAAATGAGCGCCGCGAGGGCTGCGCAGTCAGTTGGCAGCTGTGTAGTCGGCAGCGCAGTTGCGTCGATCTGGTGACAGGGCAGCATGGCGTGAAAAATAAATACATATGTATGTAAATAACAATAAAAGCGCACAATATGCGCTGTCGCTGTCGCTGGCGCTGTCTCTCAATGTTGAGCAAACATCAAAATCAACAAAAATACACCAGCAACCTCAGCAGCAACAATAATAAAATGTTGTATTAGCTTAAAATACGCTTACATACACTTAATCATCGCAAAAGCGTCAACAGTGACAGCGACGCCAGCATCGCAGTTTTGCATAGGGCGCGCACAGAAAATCGCCTTCAACCCCGTTACCAACATTTTGCCAGCTTTGACTTTGGCTTTGGGAGTCGCAGTGGCAGTCGCAGCTCGGAGTCGCAGCTAGTTTTGAATTTTGACCAGCAGCATTTGCGACGACGACGTCACGGCGCACAGACGTCGGACGGGCAAAAACGGAAACTGAAAAGCGACGGCGACGTCGACGGTGACGGCGACAGCGACGGCAACAATTATTAAAAAGTAATCAGGAAATTGCGACAACGACAAGCACAAGAACAAAACAAATGTGAGAGCCCAAAACACGCGAACAGGAACGAGAACGGGAACATTAGGCATTAAACAGAAAGAGAAAGAGAACGCGAACTCCAATTCCAATTCCAATTTGAATTTGAATTTCCAGCCAATCGAGTTGAGCTCGAGCTCGAATATGCCCAGCGTCGGGGCACTGTCCACGGGTCTGTCGGCGCGACCGGTCATCGTGTGGAACGGCGCACAGTATACGGCAAGCAGCAGGGAACTGGAATTGGAGCTGCTGCGACGTGATTACGGGCTGGATGAGCGTATGCTGGAGGCGACGCTAGTGCCGCGCTACAAACGCCACAAGCCGCAGGCCAGCGCCAAAAACGCCCACGTTCGTCGCTCACCAACTGTCACATCCGCATCGGCATCATCTGATTGGATATTGCGGCAGGGCAACAGCAGCGTTGCCCAAATCAACTTTCACCCCTGGACGGAGCTGGGTGAGCGCAAATTCTCGCACTTCGATCTGGTGCCCTGGCGGCGTACGCGCAGCGCCTTGGATCTTAGCTCCGCGGCAGATTATAGTGGACGCAGCTGCAGCAACAACGAGACGACGACAACAACACAAATTGCACAGAAGTCGCTGCGTGGACTCGAGAAGCTCGAGTTGCGCCACAATCGACGGCGCCTGCAACGCGCCCGTTCCACGCAACAGGGTCTGCGTCGACTGGTGCGCGTCCGGCTGATCTTCTCGATTGAGCTGCGGCACAAGCGCATGGAGCTGCTGCGCCAGAGTGCGCTGCCCATGCGTGTTTTCGAGCAGCGTTTCGCGCTCACCGAGAACGAGAGCGCCGCCTACGAGCGCATCCTGCTGGACGCCAACGCTGGCGTTGAGCAGCACGTTGGCTACTTTAGCAGGCGGCAGACCGATCAGCAGGCGGCAGACGACAAGCAGCTGGTTGTGGATTTTGCCAGCGAAACGGAAGTCGAAGCCGAAGAAGTCGACGAGGGTGAGGCACAATACGCAACGATAGCAGCGGCGCCACAAGCGGCTCCATCTGCGGCAGCAACGCGAAGGCGAAAAGAAGAAGAGGAAGTGACTGTTGCTGCGGAGAAGGGTGAAGTGCCATGTGTCAAGTGTCGCGATATTGCCATCAAGCTGAGGTAAACGCCAAGTGAATTCCCAAAAAGTAGACAAAACTTTTTTGGTTTTTTTTCTTCTTTTTTTTTTATTGTGTGTGCAGTGATGAACTAAAAACCGATTTAAAAGACGAAAACTATAATGAGGTTTAGTTAAATATTTGCGTATACTCTGTTAAAGTTTTAAAACAAAATGAAAGCGACAGCACCAAACCCAAAAGTCACATTGTGATTGGGTTGGGATCAACGGCCGACTGAGGCCAATTAGCAATTTCTCATTTCTCGTTGTCAGAATGATGAAATTATATTTGATGATATACACATATGTGTAATATATAGCTTGTTGGGACTAGCTAAATGCTGAATATAACCAATTTGGTCCATAGGTATCTTTTATCTCCACACTCTTCTCTCCTCCTACTTGATTTGGATAGCTCCTTCTTATCAAGTCATAAATAAATATTCCTTAAAATCAAAATGACATGTTTGATTACATTTCACCTTTGAATATTTATATTCATTAATCAGAAATATAAACAAACTATAATGACAGGGTATCGCCGTTGTCGAGCACTCTTCACTGCCACTTAAAACAAAAAATTGTGTTTTGCACAAAACTTTTCATAGTCATTTGGGTTTTTGTGCATTTTTCACATTTTCCACATTTTCGTACATTTGACTGACCAAGTGGCCCGCATACCGCGTGGCCAAATTTCATTCTCAGCTAGCTTTGTGTGTGTAAGTGTATATGTGTGTGTTTGTGTGTGTGTGTGCCTGTCCGCCCTCGTTTGTCACCTGCTATGAGCACCTCGTGTCGACAAACTAATTCAAGACTGTTGACGCAATAAATTTAAAGAAAGTGGCTGGTGGCATTAGTTCAGTTTCTTTCTTCGTTTAACTGAGGCACAGACAGATAAACAGACAGACAGACAACGACAACAAGCAAGTGAACAGACCACTTATTCTTCTCTGCGACCCCGTCAAACACTCCAGCAGTCAATTAATTTGTAAAGAGTCAAGTTTACGACTCTTGCTCGAGTTTTGTTGCCCTCTGTGCGAAGCGGCGCCCAATTCCGCTTGGGTTTGCCCTGGGGCAGGTGCTGTTGAAATGAGTCAGCAGTTGGCCGTCGCTTCAGTTGTGACCCCGTTAGTTCGTTAATTCACAAAAGGCGAACATTTGCTTAGCCAAATTCAATGTTTTCACAACTTACAACTTGAAAGCATCGGTTGCTGTTTGTTTACTGCGCTTAGCGGGCTTTGTGAATAAGCCGACAAGCTGCTGCTGCATCAAGTTTGCAAGTTTGTGTCTTGAGTCTTTTGTTCGCAGCTGCAAAGGCTGCTTCATAATTTTCATCTGAGCATTACGTTCACTACCCGTTTCGAAAGTATGCTACGTTTTTTTCTGCGTCTATATGTATATATCTAACTTAACTCTATATATATATATATATATATATTTATAATATATTCATCTTGCTTATTGATTTCTGGCGATTTGCTATCCGTGGGATTTCGGAAAACTCGATCTTTTAACACGAAAAATGTGAAAAATTAGTTTAATACTTATTTGTTCATTCGATTGGTTCAAACTCATCGTTAAAGATATTTATGAAAATTGCTTACCAATTTTTTTCAGGAAACACCCTCAAATAGGACTCTAGTCTGTGTTTGGCAAAAGTTAAATTCTACATTGATTATTAGTGTGACTTTATCTATCTGTATGCTTTACATAAATGTATAAGTTAATTCATTTAATCTATGCACTATATCATAAAGCTATAGGAACAGTCGGTCAAGAGATGAGTACTTGTATGAAAAAAAATGCAAGTTTTATAATGTGTCTTACACATCGGAATAAAATCATAATCAGCTTACTACTATATCATATAGCAATACAATCTAAAAGTTAGCAAGTATGTGTAAGAGCCGTTCTTTCTAGCTATATGCCTTTTCGTTGGTAATATCTTACTGATCCTTGCTGATCCACAGCTAGGCCCATCTGCATTTATGTAGCTACTGGTGTTGATAATTGTTTCTTTTTTTCTGTGGCTTACAAAATGGTTCGAGGAGAACATCCATCTGAAAGTAGTTGTTGTTAAAATTGTTGTTACTCGTATAGTAATCAGGTTAATAGATGATCATGCTCACATAAGTTTGGCTGGATTTTAAGTGACTGTTACATGGCAGCATGAAACAAATTTGTGGTGTTCGAAGCTTAAGCGTCAATTTAAGCAAAGCTTAGCTTAGCAGTGCGACTTATAAAGGCAGCTATGATATTACTTGCAGTTGTCATAGTGCGACCTGCTAGTTAAACTATTAACTAAACGAATTCAAGACAAATAAAGGCTTAACTCCATTTAATTTGCTCTCTCTTGCAGAACCATCAATGACTATGCGCTCAACTCGAATGTAAACTTAAAGCACAAAAACAACAAGAACAGCAACAACAACAGCAGCAACAACAACAGTCACATCAATATCATCAACTACAACAACAATAAACTGAACAAGCTGCACAGCATCAACGTTAGTCAGAACAACAACCATAATAACAATAAGCACAACAAGCGAAACCAGAGCAACCAGAGCAATCTGAACAGAATGCATGCCCATCAGCTGGACTCGTATCTGGCTGGGATGCCCATCGGCATGAGCATGTCGGGCCCAATGCATCCGGGGAACATTTCTGGCAACGAAAGACCCAATGGAGGCGCATTGGCATTGCATTATGCAGCGGCCAGGGGCTGCCTGGACTGTGTCCAGTTGCTGGTTGCCGCATCTGTAGATATTTGGTAAGTATCTGAATCTGAATCTGAATCTAAATCTGAATCTGCTGTTAACTGGGCCGATGATTTAAAAGCAAAAGTCGCACAGCTCTCGATTCGAGTCGAAGTGGGGTGAAAGCTTTGTTCTTTATTGCTTTATCAACATCATTATTGGGGTGAACGGGTGAGGCGGGCATGTTGTGTTAGCGAGGGATGGGGACGGATTGGAAGTGGAGGGGAGAGGGAGGGGTGTTTGGTAATTTCAAATGTCGGCCATGCGGTGGAACGGTGCTTATTTAAATGATTGCGACAAGGAGTGGCGACTCCAAAACGGAATCGGTTCACATTGGCGACTTCTCTCCACTTAACTGACTGCTGTCGACTTTTGCCGTAATTTGCGGCCTGCTAATGCAGTTTTATTGCATTCACTTGCCCCATTTGATTAGCGTCTTGCCAACTGTTGACATTTCTCTGTTTGCCGTTACATGTACCAGAAGCTTTCCAAACTGAATTGGTTAAATAATAAAATTAGTCTGCAAATCGACCAATTGCCAAGTCACGAAGTCAAAAGAAGGCAAAAAGTCAAAACCAATGAGACAAATTAAGATATTGATATTAGTATTTTTTTATTATTGAGATGCTTCAAACAGTGACGGATTATTTTTTATGGAACATCGTACAGGGTGTAACAAAAACAACAACGACTATAAAACCAATCAATCGGAAAATATTGTTTACGCTTCTGATTCGTAAGCGGCTTAAGCGTTGTGGATTTGGTCGTTAATCGTAGAAGCTGCTTGCTGTTCGACTGCCATTAGAATTATCCGGGCGTCGATCGCTTGACTCATTAAATTTGTGACAGCCAGCCACATTTCTCCGATTCGTGGGCTGGGTCTCAACATGCACATCTGAAGCGAGATCAGCACCTCAAACCAATGTATTCATTTGTGCATTAACAAGTCATCGAAGGCGCGTAATGAGCCCCGTCGCCTTGACAGGCAATCAATCAAATTGAACGTTGCAATTAAATGCGCTAATTAAGACTGATGAGCTCTCAATTGGAGTTGCAAGCGATGGGAGGACGAGACGCCATCGGACGCAAGTGGAAGTGGAACACATGGAGCAATTGCGGGGCTGGCTGCATGAACACCGATCGAGATCGCTTTCCAGCTGCCCACTTGCTGTTCAACTTTGGTCAGTGCTCACCTACATACCACAGAGGAGCACGCGATATAAACGTTGATTCATTAAACTCCAGCCACTTCAGTCTCCATGGTGTTCAAGGCGACCCGGCCAGCTAGTAGCTGGCTAGCTAACCAGATTGCTTCTTTTGCCATCGAACTAGATGCCAGGAAGAGTTTGGCGCTAAGAGGGAGAAAGAGCCAGAGAGAGAGAGAGGTCCAGAGAGAGAGAGAGTGTGTGAGAGGCAGAATAAAAAGAAAGAGAGAGAGGGGAGCGGTGCAAAGTACCGTTGCAACTAGTTGGCATTTGTAAGTGGAGCAGCAACTGCACAAGGAATTCAACTGCTTGGCCTCATCTCTGGTCTGCTCGGGTCTGATCGGATCGGGTATGGTCTAGCTTGGCCTGATCTAGGCTCAGCTGCGCTCGGGTCAGCTCTGGTCGTCCGACTAACAGCCGGCAACTGATTCTCTTCTTAAATATTGTTATAAAGAACACCAGTTTAATTGGCATGACAACTGACACAGCGGCACACATGCTAGCACATGTGGTTGCCAACAATAACAACAACAACAACAATAATAACTAGCACCATCACTTCGATTGCGAAAGCTGCAGCATGAGTTATCAATCAAGAACCAAGTATCTTTTTCGTATTAATAATAATATATAGAAAGGAAGAAACATGTAGGCAATTCTGACAACGAACAAATCAATCCTTAAATGTATCTCTTGTTTCTATTCACGAACTTATATAGCTCCTTAAAATTATTAAAGTAGCCTTTTTAATATTATTCACAACTCTTTCGCCTATTTAAAGTGTATATTAAATTTGTTAATATTGAATGAAATTTCGTATTATTCAAACTTGTGGTTCTCTTAAAAGAAAAGAAACAATCGATAACATTTGTGACTTATTTAGAATACACTCGGAATACTATCAAGAGTTGATATTTGTCACTACTTGTGATCAAAACACCCACTAAAAATTCCGATTTTTCTCAAATAACCCACGCTGAGAGCAATCGCATAAGAAACCATTGGATAATAATCGTATACGAAACATTTGTTCGTCGCTTTTGACTATGGCTATATGGCTATGGTTATGACTCTGGCCAGGAAAACGCTTGTGGCAAAGCTGGTTTCAAAGCTTCTTGGGGCACCGTTTGCCGTTTTTTGCTGCTGCTGCTCTTGCTACATCGTAGCAAGTATTGGCGCTGCTGCTGCTGCCGCTGCTGCTGCTGTCGTTTCTGGTTGTTGTTTTGCTGGCCGCTGGCCGCGATGTCTTCTATTCGCGTTTGGTTACTCGAAGCGAACGGTGCTTTCGTCTGGCATCAGCTGCCGTGTCGTCCGTCGCCGTCTGCCTTTTCCATTGGCATCGCTGTTACCGTTTGCCCAAGCGCTGACTGACCGATCGTACAACCGTTACCAGCAGCAACAACACCAACAACAACCACGAGATGCGGCCATAGACGAATTTAAATTTGTTTGTTGTTGTTTAGTGGCTTGAGTAAAGTTAATTTGCAGCTTATGCTCAATGCAGCGATTGCCGTGGACGTAGCGTTGCCGTGCGGCCACGCCTTTCGTGCCACCCGCCCACTCGATGCCGTTGAAAGTTTGCGCCGCGCCGCGTTGGTCCACAAACAACAACAACAACAACAAGAACAACAACGAGCGCAACAAAAAACAAAATTTCGCGCTTCAAAGTGTTTCGACTGCAGTTAACGAATCGGAACGCGAATTAATTAACAGTTTCAGTGTACCAAAGAACTGCAAGCCACAACTACAGCAACTACAGCAACCATATCAACAACAACCACATCAACAACAACAACAACAACAACGTTCAGCAAACAGTAGAAACAAGCTGTGCGCTCACAAGCCGCAACCATGAAAAGGTAGCCCCAGCGTCAGTTTCAATAATCAATTGGCCAAGCGATGAGCATCTGCCCCCCAAAAAGACGAAGAGCCAAAGACTTACTTGGATCCACACAGCAAATGTTGCATTGTTTTCCCTTTATATTCATTTGAACTTTTTTTTATGGTGATCTCAACAATACGTGTGTGCGGGTGTGTGTCTGTGTGTATGTGTGTGTGTGTGCCGAAAATTATGGCTAGCTTCTACACACAAAACACAGAAAAAACAAAATTTAAAAACAAAACAATCAAAATGAAAATGTGAAAAATCTTTGTCTGTTGGCAAAATTGGCGGCGTGTTTTTTTTTTAGCATGGAATCAAACTAAAAACAAAACGCGCACGAGACGTCGAAAAAAAACCTGAAAAGAAACTTTGAATAAGAAAAGTCAATTAGTTGACCAGTCCCTAAATTAATAACAGTAAAATCGAGCAAATAACAAAAAAAAAACTAATCGAAGATACATTTATAGCATAATGCTACTCCCTTACTCAACTGGCTAATGAAAATCAATCAATCATGACCTGGAATCACTGTAAAATAGTTGATACTGAGATCTTTATAGATAAATATTAGATGAGAGTCGAATCTTCTCGTCGAACTCTTCGTTAACAGAAATATATTAATAAACAGGTGGCTAAATAAGTAAATAGAACAGAAATAAAACAGATGGGTAAACACATTGTTAGCTCAAAGTTTAGGCAAATTTTAAGTATTTCTTGGACAAAGAAAGTTAGTCAAATTGAAGCATTTGCTGGCTTAAGAAACAGCCTGGCAGTTACGCGCTTATTAGCTCGATTAGGCGACTAATCGGTTTTTGGAATGCGTCTTTCAACGACGTAAATATATATGTTCTGTCCACATTGGCATTGGCATTGTTGTTTGTTGGCGTATTTGTGTCGAGCATCACTTTCATTCTGCCTACTGCTGCGCCGACTTTGACAGAGGCGCGCAAATGCTCAATTAAAAGCGCCCAAGACCTCTACAGATCCGATCCGTGGCATTCTCGCATTGTCGTCTGTGAAGCATGTTTGTTTCTTTGCAACACGGCAGCTGGCGACAATTATCGCTCTTTCTAGACTTATGTTGAGATTGATTGCCGTTTGTGCTTTGTACGAACTGCGATTAAAAAAATATTAAAAAACAATAGGAAAAATTAAATAAATACAAATGAAAGAAAAATATAATTATTTAATTGCAACTGCAAAATGAGCACAACAAAATTGGGATTACTTGAGTTGTACTCGTTATTTACTGTATTTTCACCTACATTGCCAAAGCAGAAGAGGCAGCTGCAGCCGCCACAGTAGCTAGAGAAGCCGCCGAGGCGCATTAATAAACACGCGATTGGCAAACGGACAGCAGAGCAGAGCAGAGGGGTTGGCGGGGCGTGGATGGAGGTGTGAAAACTGTCGGGTGTGCTAAAAACATTATATACATATACGTTAGCGCCGAGAAATATGAGAAAAATATCGTGTTACCAATTCGAACGTAACCGACTGCGTACTACTCTGATATCTGAAATCAGTGTAATAACCGCTGAGAAAAGCTGGAAAGTAACCGTTTGGGGTCGGTATGGTAACTAAGGGTTGGCATCGATCTACTTTTCAAATGAGATGATTCCAGCTAAAGAAGATGATTACCAAGAGCCTGTCGACCAATTTCCTACGATCGATTTCCCCCTGATAGCGAAATCTCGATCTAAACATTTTATTTCACGCAGACAAGTTTTAGGTCAGACAGACAAACATTGCACAAAACCAATATACTCTTCCACCATTAAAATATCAGAGAATAAAAATCAACTTTAATTGGTTTACAATTCATTGCTGTAGCGAAAAGCTGGAAAATGTAACAAGTTGCCAAGTCGCTAGCGAAGAAAGCAACTAAAGCGCCTGCTCCAATCTTGAGAGTCGCGCATGGACTCGAAACTTCAGTTCAAGCTGAGGCTGAGGCTGGAGTCGAGCGTTTGGTGTGCAATATCCATGAAGTGGTCCGCTGTTGAGCAGATCAGTCGGTTGCCTACGCCAGCGTCGGCAACATGAATTAGGGAAAGCACAGTGGGGCACAACTAAATTGCTTGCAAAATTCATTTGCACAGTTGTAGATCAAAAATCGTGCTAATATAAAATATATCCATACAATTTACTAGAACTTTGGGCCTTCCATAAATAGTTGCCAATAATTGAATTTTGCCAACTATTTATTGTAAATGACCTTCTGTACAATTTGTAGCTTAGCTTTCGTCCCACTGTGCTATAACTAAAAACATGGCCAAATGGTAACAAATGCGCATCACAGCCCGCAGCTGCCTATGGCAGAGCTGAGACGAGGCCTCTGCTCCGTCCGGGCGTAACACGCAGAGAAACGACTCTGTCTGCGTTTTTAACGTGTGGTCTGCTCTGCATTGCAGTTGTTTTTTTCTGTTTTCTGTTTTTATGTTTTGCTGTTTTTCTATATCATTTTTTTCTTCTGTCTCTGTATTTTGCGCATTTTAACGCTAATTTCACCCCGAAAACAAAAACTGGTGTAAGAAGAAGCAGGGGAAGAAGCAAAACAAAAGAAAACAAAATGCGCTAGAAGTCTGTTGGGGCAAGCAGGCGATGGCTCAATCGCAAGGCAGCCACATTAAGAGTCAGTTGCAGCTGCTGTGGCTCGGTTCAAACCGCAGACGAATTTTGTCAACTCTTTGATTTTTCGATTCTCAGTCGCTCAGTTAGGGTGGCTGGCGGGTGACACAACCAACTGAAAAGACTTAGGCTAGCCAGTGCTCAAGCTCGATATGCAGATTAACGGATGCGGAGAACAGTGATAAGTCAAAAATTTGAAGATGCAACGGAAAACAATGAATACATTCACATCGATATGAATATGCAAGTGATTTGTCTTTTAACCGTTTTTATACATTTTTTTTTGTTTATTGTGTGTGTGTCTCTGTGTGTGTCTCTCCCTCTCTCTCTCTCTCTCCCTGTGTGTGTGTGTAACGGTATTGGGGAAAACTCAAAACAACAGCGATACGAAAACCAGTTGATTCTACTGTATTATCACAGACGCGACGAGAAATCGAAAGTCAAATACTACATACAACCACTACTACTCCGTACATAGGTGGTGAATACATACATACATATGTATAACTGAACTGAACTGCGCGTAGGTAAGCAAAGGCATCCAAAAGAGCATTTCCAATAGCACAACAACAACAACAACTGCACAGCTATCCCGCCCGCTATCGTGGTGCACATCAATTGCCCATCGCCACTCCCCCATTTTGTCTACTCGTGCAACGTCTCGTAGCGCAACGTCTATTCCATGCACCAAACACGCCGCACTCAAGCCACTCAAGTCCCTATACACACACACACACACCCAATACACTGGCACACTTTCTGCTGCAATCCCTGCAAAAACCGATCACGAAATCCAACTCTGTAGCTATTTTTCAACTATCAACGTTAAGAAGGGCCTGCTGGGCCGCATGACCACAAGTCTGACCTCGTACCGTCGCAGCAAGCAGAAGAGCAAGTCCAACAATGACATACACACCATCATCTCAACGGAGGTGAACTGCGTAACTACTGCCATACTCAGCAGCAGCAACAGCAACGGCAACAGCAACAATAACAATAACAATAAAAAGAGGAGCGACAGCAGCAGCAGCGTCAGCAGCAGCCATAGCAACTGCCCCGATCCGGATACGGAGCACGTGGCAGACACAGCAGCCGCACTCAATCCAAATCACAACCAAAATCATCAGCACAACAACAGCAGCAGCAATCAGGAGGACATCAATCCCAGCGAACATCTAAGCGATCTCTCTATCGAACGTATGATGGAGGCGCATCAGAGAAAGGTGTCCAGTACTATGGGCGCCAACAGTGACTCGAATGGGGATGAGAGTGCGCCCATGTTGGCCACTGGGGCTGGTCAGGGTCGCAAGGAGCAAAACAATCGGCGCAGCGTCGTGAGGTGAGACAGCAGCAATGCTGGCAGCCCAACAAAAATACGACTGTTTTCTTTTTCTTCTTCTTCACCGGATAAGATGTGTACATATTCTAACATATACTATCATCTATCATAAACTTAACAACTCGGGAATTTCATTGGCAATTTGATATAAAGCGTCACGGCTTATTAAAACTTGAAGAGAAAGTACAAATATAAATATTTCTTTCTGATTGTAATTAATTTATCAATAGCTTAAATTTACAATTTGTATCCCAGAAACCCAAATTCTTTTAACATAGAGATATAGATGTAGCAGAAGGATTTGAGATTTACCTTATTCCAATAACTTTAAAGTTGCTTGCATTTTTTGGAAAAAATGAATGACTTTCGGAAAGATCATTCTTGTTTTATCAGAAAAAATACTTTTTGAGATAAAATCTGTTTATTTTCCACAAAATAAGATTACGAAAATTCGATTGCCTTTGAGTTCTTTAAGTTTAAATTTAATTGATCTTTGAAAGCGGTTACCAAAATTGGTTACTCAGTGCACAAGCTGTACAAGAAGAAGACATGCAGTCTCTTTTAGGGATGTTACCTAGAATCTACTAACCAAATAGGATGGTACTTTGGGAAATATATGGGTTATATCGCCACGTTATCGATTTTCCAGTTCAGTAACAATTAGCCTGACGCCGATACAAACGAAGATATATTCAAAGCTTCAAGGACGGACATTGCACAAAATTAATATACTCTTTTTACTTCGGTATCAGAGTATATAAATAAAATACAAAACTTAGCTGACAACCATTGAAAGTTGGCAGCCTAACGCAATCTGTCAACTTGTTGCTCAGTTTTGCGTCTTCTTTTCTTGCTGGCATTGATGATACTTTAAATTGGTATCCATCTCTATGTGCATCTATCTCTATATTTATATGGTGATCATTAGTAGATATTTGTTTTTTTTTTTGCGTGCACCAGCAACTTGGGAGATGCCAAAGAGGCAAGCGGTACGGGTCACAGGGGCACGGGGCGGGCTGTGTTGACTTTTTGCTCATTAGTGACTTGCAAGCGATTTGGTTAGCCTTGTGGCACACACAAGGCCTTAAGCTGTAACCGAATGTTACTAATAAAATCGGCTCCTTACATACATGCTTTATATGTGTGTACATATGTATATATATATATATATATATATGTATATATATTTATTTATATTTATATATTATTGCAGCGCCAATACGCAAATGGACAATGATGTCACGCCCGTTTATCTGGCCGCCCAGGAGGGGCATTTGGAGGTGCTCAAGTTTCTGGTGCTTGAAGCCGGCGGTTCTCTGTATGTGCGCGCACGCGACGGCATGGCACCGATCCATGCCGCTTCACAAATGGGCTGCTTGGATTGCCTCAAATGGATGGTGAGTACACTCATTCATACACTCATAGTCATACCCACATACACACATAGCCACACGCCGCACTCGTTTACGCTTGCCAAACTTTAGTAAACATTTGCAATTGCCAAATGCCAAATGCCAAAATCCAAACCAAAAGTGTCAACAAATGAGGTCGCCAACAACAGCAACACTGAACTCGTTTCAACCACAAGGAGCTTAGGAGTCTTCTGATCGCTGTCCGCTGTTCTTGTCCTGATTTCAATGCGTATCTAACAGTTCCAGCTCTTTGCGAGTACGAGTTTCAGCACTTGCCACAAGTCCAGAGTCAAGTCCAATGTTCTCTTTCTATTTATATATTCACTGGCATTCAATACTCGCAATGATGCTGTGTTCCTCTGGCATGCACTGCCTCTTTCTGTCTCTTTAGCGATCTCGCGTGAGCAGCACAGCATAAGCTAGTCGTCTTGGCAGGCCGACTTTGGGTGCCTGTTATAAATCACCTTTCTAAAGTGAGCTAAATAGTTATGCATTGCCAGTGCAGCACACACACACACACACACACACACGCTAATGTGGAAAGTGGTTTGCTTGGAGACTTTGCCTGGGAAGAGTTCACATTCAGCTAGCCATGCAGCCAAGCTAGTGACTAGTCTCAATGCTTACAGATCCCAATAGATCCTCGTAGATCTTTATAAGCTCAATTTTCATTTTAGTTTATTTAACATTTATCTATTGCTAACATGGAGCTTAAGCTATAGCGTAGCTATAACGTACAGCTTGTAATGCTTGCCATCGCTGACAGGGAATTTGATAAACTCTCAATGAACATAGCTGTTGCTTGGAAAGAAAGCGATTTTATAACAGGTTTATCAATGTTTTAATTAATATCCTTGGATTAAAATTGTAGATCAAAGATTCACATTCATTATCATTATATAGTTTCCCACGTAATAACCGGTCCTGTTTGTATTGTGTTTACAGGTGCAGGAACAGGGCGTGGATCCCAATTTACGTGATGGTGATGGTGCCACGCCACTGCATTTTGCCGCCTCTCGTGGCCATCTGTCTGTGGTGCGCTGGCTGCTCAACCATGGTGCTAAATTGTCGCTGGACAAATATGGCAAATCGCCAATTAATGATGCGGCTGAAAATCAACAAGTGGAGGTGAGTAGCTGACCAACTTGCCAAATGGCCAATTTTATTGCGTTGTTGTCTGACCGTTGAAAACTCTACCATTGCGCCTTATTTGTCAACAGTGTCTCAATGTATTGGTGCAGCACGGCACCACCGTGGATTACAACAATAAGAACAATTCGCAGCGTCACAAGTCGCAGCACCAACATCAGCAGCAGCAGCAGCAGCAACATCAACACCAACAGCAACATCAACACCAACAGCAGCAGCAGCAACAACAGCAACATTTGAGCAGCAGCTGCAACTCGAATACGAATTCCAGCAAGCAGACGAGCCGCAGCAACACTATCAAATCGAAATCCTCATCCACGCTCAGCTCCGATGTGGAACCATTTTATTTGCATCCGCCTGCTGTGACCGCAGCCGCTGCTGCTGCCGGCGTTGGCATTGGCGGCATTGGCGGCCTTGGCGTTGGCATCACGCGCAAAAACAGCGACGCTTTGTACTCGCAGCAGTCGCGCAGCTCATCGGAGAAGCTTTATGGGTGCAACGGGGCATCGGGCGGCAGCGTGGTGGGCGGCACAAGCACGGGCGGCGGCGCACTGCTGCCAAACGATGGGCTGTATGTGAACCCAATGCGAAATGGTGGAATGTACGCGACACCGTCGCCGAATGGCAGCTTATCGGGCGAGTCGTTCTTCCTGCACGATCCGCAGGAGATCATCTATAATCGGGTGCGCGATTTGTTCGTCGACTCGGACTGCAGCAGCGTGAAGCAGCACCAGATGCCGCACCCGTTGCACCCATTGCACTCGATGCAGTCAAAGGTTAACAGCAATGCGATCATGACCATTCAGGCCGATGTCCATTCCAGTTCCAGTGGCGCCGGCAGCGGATCCGATGAGTCCGTCTCCATCTCGTCCAGCTTCAACTCGCCAAAGAGCAGCAGTCATCACCACAGCAACAGCAACAGTCACAGTCACAAGCATCCTCAGCATTCGCATTCGCATCAGATGCGCAGTCAGAGCTTCAATCGGCATGGCAGCAGCAGCAACATAAGCAGCGGCGGCATGGCCAAAAGTAATGCGAACAACAACAGCAATAGCAACGGCAACAACAATAACAATAACAGCAGCAGCAGCAGCAGCAACAATAATAGCAATGGGAGCAACAATATCAGCTATAAGCAACAAAAGAGCATCAGCAGCAACATAAGCAACAGCAATGCCAATCAGAATGGCGATCATGACTACGAGGATATTTATTTGGTGCGCGAAGAGTCCCGCAAGCAAAATCAGCAACATCAGCAGCAGCAGCAGCAGCATCATCAGCTGCAGCAACAGCAACAAATGCAGCAACAGCAACAAATGCAGCAGCAGCAACAAATGCAGCAACAGCAACAAATGCAGCAACAGCAGCAGCAGCAACAGTTGCAACACAAATACAATGTGGGCAGATCGCGGTCTCGCGACAGTGGCTCCCACTCACGCTCCGCCAGCGCCAGCTCTACGCGCAGCACGGACGTGGTCTTGCAGTACAGCAATCATGTAAGTAGCAGCCAATCAATGGATTTCTTCAACAAGTACAACAAAAGCACAATTATTATTTGAAATGTGTTCTACTATATTGTTTAATTGTAGTAGTTTTGTATGGTTTTCGATACCGAATGTAGACGAGTTAATGACATAATGTCCGGCTTGCTATTCGTCCGTCGGTTCGTCTGTATTTTCAAGTTAGACTCACCACATTTCATAGAATTGAAATAAATTTCCTGGCACGCCCATACCCCCTATTAATACATTGAATATGCAGATTTATTTTTGTGGACAGTTCTAATTTTGAAACGTGTAAACTTCTCTCTTTACTGCTGTCCCAGCATTTGAACAACAAGCGCAACAACTACAACAACAGCAGCGGCAGCAATGGCAATGGCAACAACAACAACAGCAACAACAACAACAACATGAGTATGTTGAATCGCAACAAATCACATTCGATGATTGGTCTACACAGCAGCAAGTACGATTCAAGCACAAAGGACAATTATAGCGGCAAGAATGTGAATCTTAACCAGAATCTGAAGAATCAGCTGCTCAATGGTGGCATCAAAAGCGACACATACGAGAGCGTCTGCCCGCCAGAGGATGTCGCCGAACGCACCAAGCAGACCCACAAGAACTCCATGATACGCAACAACTTGGCGGATGCGGGCATGCTTAGCAGTAACCCTAACATATCCATGCACAATAACAACAACAATAACAACAACAACAACAACAGCAACAGTATCAGCAATAATGGCATCGGCATCGGCATCAGCAGCAATAGCAACAGCAACAGCACAAGCAACATTAATCAAATCAACAACAGCACCAACACCAGCAACAACATGAGCAATAGAAATCTGAAGCGTGTCTCATCGGCGCCACCAATGCAGAATTTAGCAGTGGGTAAGTTCTAGCGAAATAATCAATCAATCTATATACACTGTTTTCTATATTATATCAGACATCTGCCATGTATTTTTGCAAGACTACTTCATTTATCGGCATTACAAAATTGTTTGGTCTTTCTGTCTCTTGTAGTTAATGGGCCTCCGCCGCCGCCTTTGCCACCGCCGTTGCGTGCTGCGGTGCAACGCAACAACTTAAATCCCGAACACTCTAGTAACAACGGCAATAACATATACATGAAGAATCACTTTGGTGCGACACCAGCAACACCAGCGACAGCAACAACTGTTGACTCAGCTGGCGGACACGAGACGGTCGACTCGGATTCGGGCCTGGAGGTGGTCGAGGAGCCTAGCTTGCGACCTTCGGAACTGGTGCGGGGCAATCACAATCGCACCATGTCCACTATATCAGGTATGTGGCACAAATGACCTTGCAGAATATAATGAGTGCGCTTGTGATATTATTACAATTATATCAAATCATATGCTTCAATCTTAAACTCCTTAATATAACATAAGTGGACGTCTTTTATTTTTATCGCATTCCAAACAATTGATTAAAAGTTTTGAAAGCTGCAGCATTATGTGTATTGGCAGCAACAACAAAAAAATATATTATTTTCATCGATTCTAACATCAGCAAAGAACTCTTCTCACTGGACCGATTGTAAAGTAAAAGTTGCTTGTGATATAATGTAAGGTAAACATTTCCAATGGAAGGGGTTGAATCGTTAACATAAAGAGTAAAGTTACAAACAAATCCAAATCGTATGGGCGCAAATTATCATTGGAATTAAATTCATATCTCTCAGCTGGCTAAGTTGGCTTTGGTGTCAATCTAACTTAGACATTTCAGTACACGTTGTGCTCACAAATCATTTTGATTTAAAAAAAAGAAGAAATTAATAGGTTTTTATTACGAGGACGCCGGCATATAAGACTTGCCCGCTATGAGTGATGATAGTTTCCGCCAACACTGGGCAGACCTGATGCCCTGCAGCGATTCAGATGATTCTATGGAAGTTCAGATGGAGCCAATGTCGACAGAAGCAAGAAGCAGCATCAATTTAGATGGTTCGATGGAAGATCAGATGTCGCCCGAGGTGGATAAACTATCCAACACGATGCCAGAAAATCTTAACGCAGGCAATTCGATGACCACTGAAAGTTTCAATCAGTATTGTGCAGACGATTCGATGAAAGTTCACATCGGTAACATCATTGAGAATCTGCTCGAAACTCTGCCAGAGAACCTTAACTCTGGCAACTCAATGGTCACTAAACAATTCAGTCAGCACTTTGATGACGATTCGATAAAAGTTAAGATTTCGCCAGTGTCGGCTACGGCGAAGACGCAGGAAATTAATAACGTAGAGAATCTGTCGGACACGCTGCCAGAGAATTTGAATGTGAAAAACAAATATATCATCTACAGCGCTGGTAATTCGACGCTCCTCATGGACTCACTGAACACAGAGCTGGCCACGGACACTCAGCTGGAGCTGCTCGATCGCCACTTGATGGACGTGAAGGTCGCAAATGCAGATAAGCCGCTCTGGCCCAATCCCGCCGTGATAACTTTGGGCATGGGCAAAATCGATACAAATTCGGATGTGGAAAGCACCAGTTCGACGGCAGCTACCAATTTGCACAAGAATGCCAAAAGCCCCTCCAGAATACATAATACAAAGTCGTCGCGCTACATGAAGCGCTCCAAGTCGAATCTGAAGTAGCCTGTTTTGGCTCCAATGAGTTTCACTAACATAGCTGCATTGTTCCATGGTTACATTAGTTCTATAGTTTAAATTTTGTCAGATCAGTAAAACAGAGCGTTGCCCTAACGCACGCCATCTTAATCATCTGCTGAACTCTTGTGTGACTGACAGCTGACGGGGTCTTTGACTCTGGCCAGAGTTGGGAGGGAGGGGTTGACAGAGATGGCTGGGGTGATCAAGTTGCCGGCCACATCGATTGATCAATAACGGCACAAAACAACTGGAATTGCCCAATAACCAGACGCGCTGGCTAAGCGCCAACCAACTTTGGTCAACATTTTGCTTCCCATTTGGCAAATTGGCAGTAACAAAGGTGCTTCAATAACAACAACTTAAACTTAACGAGACGGCAATCTTCTGATTCAAAAGTGGCTTAAGCGGAAACTGCTTGAGTAGTCGGACTTGATAGATTATACACAAGCACCAACAAAACGGAGTATATAATCCAAAACACTATAATTACGAAATTAACCAAATTAGCGCCCCAGCAAATAATCCTGTTGTTGTAGAATTTGTTGGCAGCAGCAAACACCATCGATTAGAAATGACTTAGATGAAGCTAGCTTTGTGTGGATTGTATGTATTTATATCCGTTTTAAGTCTTAAACGTTGGTATTTTTATGCGCCTTCCTAAAAAATGTTTAGGGTGTACCGAGTGTATTAACCTGACGAGTACAATAAATGCCAGGTATTTGACTTGCATTGCCTAACAATATTCATTTGTGAATGGTATATGCACTCGCTTGAGGTCTGTCAGATAACTGGTTATACAAATTATTCAAATAGACATCCAAACAAAACTCAACAAACGTTCACACGTAGCCAACCAGCAAAAGCTTGAGGAGCAAAAACGGAAAAATAATGTTGCACAACAAAGAAGTGGAAGTTGTGTTGCCGCAATAAGCATTTGGTGAAAAAAAGAGCCAACATCGGGAAAATAAACCAAGGGACAAATTTCATTGTCATTGAATGCTTTTGTAAATGCATTGAAGCGACCAGCTCTAATGGGCATGAAATTGTGTGAAACCCAATATGGTAGCCACCCCATTCCACATGCTACATGCCCCATGCCACTTATCGGCTTCTGCATACCAAGCTAGACAGGTTGTAGATCAGGAGTGCTCGATCCCGAGCAGGAAGTGCATACGCTAGGCAGTTTTGCAAAGCACCTCTGTCTACATTTAAGCCGCAACTTCTGCTTCCCTGCGTATGCTTAAGGTGCACCACAATGCTGCCCATTATGGCCTTGGATCATGTGGCATGTGGCATGTGGCAGCCAATCCGCCCGCGCGAAACTTTTTCTCCATTGAAAGTGAACGTGTTTTCGCACTGGCATTGACAAGACTTCACGATTCCGCAGCTCGGAGACTCCACGACTCAAAGACTCGTTGTTGCAGTTGTATTTGTTGTTGCAGTTGTGGTTATGGCTGCAGTTGTGGTTATGGTTGCTCTTGTGGTGACTGTTGGCGTTTTGGGTGAATAACTTTGGCAATCACTTGAACTCGCATCAGGCTACCAGCGACGCTCGCCCAGTCAACATCGTCATCGTCCACACGCTCCACGTTCACAAGTTTCGATTTTAAATTTGTTAATCTTTCTTTTTCGGTGTTGCTCAATGAAGGCACTTTGCAGGCATTGAGCATGTGATTTATATTTGAACTTGTGCCTTGTGTCAATCGCTTATATAGAATGAACATGCCGGGCTCGGTGAAGATCCATAAGAATTCGCGTCGGAATTACTTTACGCTAAGCTTTCACCGATTCGATATATTTCGGTGTAAGTGCGATCGATACTAAAACAGCCTGTGTACAAATTACTATAATTGAATCAATGCATTGTTGTGCAATGTTGTAAATATGACAAGCTCATACATATATGATATGATAGCGGATCATATTGAAACTGCTTTGCAATCAGCAAATTAGATATATTTTATTATTTCTAGTGATCTGATTATCTTATGTGTGATTTTGTAATTATACAAAATATCTTGTAAATATTATCCTTAAGTCCCCTCTCGTCAAGGCAGACAGCATTTTTCACTTTCCACTTCCCCTTGACATAACATAAAGCTCTATTACAATTCAATTAACATCGCAATTTCACCATAAACAGCGAACCTGTTGACAGGCCACAAACCAGATCCAAAGTCAAGCCAAATGAAGCCAATCCCAAAACCAGAGAAAAGCCAACATCCAGATCAAGTCAGACTACTCTACAAATTGATAAAGTTCAAAAGAAAAAAGTAAAATGGTTGGCAAGCGCAAATATCATTGGTCAATTAACGTTAGTTTTTCATTCGATGCCACAAACTGGCCAGACCCGATCCCATTCATTTCGACTGCTCTGACCATATACAATGCCATCGAAAATTGTCACGACGACCTGCCTGCGAAATGGAAGCCACATTCAAGCAGCAGCTTTCCAGTTCTGCCTCCCAGTCGGTGAAACGAGTTTCAAGTCGCGTTCACAAAGCCGTGAAAGTTGCATTGCCGAGGATCCATAACATTGTTGTGAATGAGGAGGTGGAGGAGCAGCGTCGCATGGGGCTTTTGAGCGGTGGCCAATTAAATGGGAACTGGGAACATGTGTACCACTTGGCTTAGATGGTAGATGTCCACTTATAATGTGGGCTGTCGCTTTGGTTGTGTATCATGTTTCAGTTGTTCAGTTCAAGCTTTGAGTCAAATTATATAGCTGGTACCGCTAAATTGACCTCTCTCGATACTTGTTGCTGTTTACTTAGCAAAACGGGTACATTTGAGTGGTCCCCGTAAATTTGATTGGTGAAAAACTAAGTTTTTGTTCAAGAATAACTTTTTATTATTGCTGAATTTATCAAGCATTATCTACCAAATTTTCACGTTAGTTAGGTTTAGCAAACTCTCCAACGGCTTTCCTTAAGTCGATCAATTTTGGTATCTGACCAAAGTTTGACAATATTCTTAATCTTTTAATGAATCTCTTACCTATAACTGTTGTGGACCGAATCGCTTCAAGGTACGGGTTCAGTGGCTGCAATTGCATTTATGGCTGCATTTTGGGTCACTTCATTTGATTAAGACGTAGTCGAAATCCATTAGCCATTCAGCAGTTCGGTGAAAGGCGTCGCACGCTGCATACGCAATGAGTTTTGAGTGTTGTTTTTGTTACTGTTGCGGCTCAAGTTGGCGTGACCAAAGAGCTGGGATAACTGCTAACCCACAATAAGTAGTTAACGCAGACGAGACTTAAATTTTATAAATAAATTTGTTCAATTTCAGCGAACAAGAAAGCCAAGCTTCTCAATGGCAATGGCAGCGCCAGCGCCAGCGGCAACGGCAACAGCAACGGTACTGGAAGCGCGTCAGCCGACGCAGCAGCAGCAGCAGCAGTTGGCTCCGTTGACAATGGGGAGGGGCACTATCATCAGCAGCAGTCTGCGGGCAGCATCTATGGCTATGCGGAGGGACCGGGCGGCAAGCAGCGCAACAACAGCATCAGTAACAGCAACAGCAACAGCAACTGTCAGCTGCCCTTGCACTATCAACAGCCACAGCAGCAGCAGCAATTGTTGTACTCACCGAGCATCTATGGAGTGGGATCTTCCGCCGAAGATCACTATGAGCTGCAGCAGTCACAGTATGGCGGAATTTATGCCAGCGAGGGTGCAGCTAGCATCGCTGGCGTTCGGTCTGGGGGCCCCAATTTGGTCAACAAACAGCTGGTGTTGCCGTTTGTGCCGCCCAGTTTTCCCAACAAATCACAAGACGGCGTCACGCATCTCATCAAGCCGTCGGAGTATTTGAAGAGCATTAGCGATAAGCGTTCATGTCCATCCTCGGCCCGGTAAGTTAAGAAAGCCACGTTAGCTTCGCACCCAACTTCGACGTCGACTCAAACTGCATTTGTTGTAGTTGTAGTTGGAGTTGTTATTGTTATTGTTATTGTTTTAATTTAGCTGCACATCTCGTGCGGCGGCAACATAAGTAATTACCACCAAAAGTGGCAGAAGTACAGTTGCCTTAATTAAGCAGCAGACAATGCAGCGCATACTCGCTGGCTCGCTGCCTCGGTGGGGCAATTAACACAGCACCACTTGCCAGCCTGCCACTTCCTCAGCGGCTCAAGAGTGCATGAAATTTTATGCGTGCTGCATGCCAGCCCCATTTTTTCGCCAACTAATTCGCCTTGCTCCGTTCAGTTGCAATCCAAAGATGATACTGCGCACACGACACGCCTGGTGCAGGTCCGGCACACCGCACCACAAAAAGATCACAGCACACACAAATACACACACCATACACACTATGCACCAAGCAGCCACCCACTCAGACGTGTATTCATCAATTAAGTATTGTCCCCTTACAGCTCCACAGACACGGAGGACTACATGCAGATACAGATTGCTCAGCAACAGCATCAGCATCATCATCACCAGCATCCTCATCAGCATCCGCATCATTCGCATACGCTGGGCATGGGTGAGCAGCCGCCGTTGCCACCGCCTCCGCCACCATTGCCGCACCACATGATGCAGCCGCCAATGCCAATGTTACTGCCTGCAATGGCCGGCGATGCCACCAGCAAGTCCCAGAAGCCCAAGAAGCCCCATGGCTCAGCAGCGCCCAACAGCCAGGATACGGCCACACGCAAACAGCATCAGCCGCTGTCCGCAATATCTATACAGGATTTGAACAGCGTACAGGTTCGTTTTGTGATTGAAATCAAAGTGAAAGGCATTAGATGCTTAAGGTGTCAAGTTGAGACCGTAGTTATGTAGTTATCGTATAGAATTGATCGATTATGGACTGCAAGACTGATCGCTTAAATGATTTCTGATCGCTTTGCGTTACAGTTGCGTCGCACCGACACACAGAAGGTGCCAAAGCCGTACCAGATGCCGGCGCGCAGTCTGAGCATGCAGTGCCTGACAACCAGCACGGATACGTATCTGAAAACCGACCTGATAGCCGAGCTGAAGATATCAAAAGACATACCCGGTATCAAGAAGATGAAGGTGGAGCAGCAGATGGCCAATCGCATGGACTCGGAGCACTATATGGAGATAACGAAACAGTTCACGGCCAACAACTATGTGGATCAGGTGAGTCACGATGCCGATGCGCTCTTAACTGTGTATCTGGCGAGGGGGGATGGGAAAGAGAAGTAGATTGTCATGCGTGTCAAAGATCTACTTACAGATACCAGAAAAGGATCAGGCCGGCAATGCCATACCCGACTGGAAGCGTCAGATGATGGCTAAGAAGGCGGCTGAGCGTGCCAAAAAGGACTTTGAGGATCGCATGGCCCTCGAGGCGGAATCGCGTCGTCTCTCCCAAATACCGCAATGGAAACGCGATCTGTTGGCGCGTCGTGAAGAAACTGAGAACAAGCTGAAGTAAGTTTTGGGTGGGTTGGGTGATCGGGGTCTACAGTGGGCTGAATGAGTGATTGAGTGGCTCAGCTAGGCAGTTGTCGCCCTCCTCTCTCTGACTTGTGCTCGCTGTCTGTGCCATTTTGCAGAGCGGCCATCTACACGCCCAAAGTGGAGGAGAACAACCGCGTTGCAGACACCTGGCGTCTCAAGAACCGCGCCATGTCCATCGACAACATTAATCTGGCCACCTGTGGCGGCGGCCTCAACGTCGAGCAGCATTACCAGCAGCTGCAGCTGCTCCAACAGCAGGTGCAACTGGCTAATCCGCAGGGTAACAACAAGGAAAATTACAGCGATGTCTCCCCAGCATCCAAGGCCGGCGATAGTGAGCCACCGCTGTCGCCGCCGCCACCACCACCCCAGCAGCAGCAGGATGAACAAGACAATGGCGAGGAGAAGCAGAATGACAATGACAACATCATTCCTTGGCGCGCCCAGCTGCGCAAGACCAACAGTCGCCTGAGCTTGGTCTGAACTCGGCATCTTTGCGTTTAAGTCTCTTATATTGCATTTTTTTTTTTTTTCCATTTCCCTCAATTCGAAAATATTAAACTTAGCGAGAGTGCAATTTATAAAAATATATACTTCAATATGCGAGTGAAATACATTTAAATATTTGCATGTCTATAGATTTAAGTATATTTTAATTTTGATTTGCTGCTCCGGAGGAGAAACAAGCGTCTCTTCAACCAGCTCAAAATCCAAGGCAAGCTTTAGACCCAAAAAAAAATAAATAAAAGGAAAGAAAGATATTATGAATGTACTATATAGAAATCTTAATATTGTTAATCAATAACAAACAATCGATTTGCATTGGTATTCGTAATAATTTCAACTTTTGCTATGAATTCCATTTTGGTGTTATTCGAGTATCGATTATCGATTATTATTATGAACTTACGATTTTATTTAACTATCAGATTGAATTTAAAACATCGATTGATAATTATTAGTAATTTAAGATTATATTTTTTTTTGCATTGTTATTTGTTTTTATACTGGCTCAATAATATGACTAAAATATAACTATAAATATTAAGAACGGAGTAAAATATTTATTCAGCTGATTTTTTTTAAAGGATTCAGAATAAAGCATATATCAATAAAACACAATACAAGATTTCTTCATTTTAAATTTAAAAGTCAAATATACAATTAAATAGAAGCAGATCGATAACATAAGAAAAATAACACTTTTGAAATTTGAAGCGGTATAATTGCCATAATTAAGCGGGTTTCTCTTTGCTTGAATGTTATTTCTATTATTGGTCGGCTGATTTGTCAGGCTGTTGTTGTTAATATCATGCAGCATACTTTTTGGCTTCAACACTTTAATTGTCGTTATCAATACATGAATTGGTATTTCACAGATACCAGATACTACTATTTAAAAATTGGTGTATTCTTTATTACTTTTTATTTCATCATGTACATTCTTAGGACAATTGTAAATTTACATTTCTTATTTTAATATACTTAAATCATCTCATAGATCAGTAGTACATTCGAATTATAGATTTAAATTACAGATATATATTCGATATCGTGAAGTACACGTGTATTTAGTCAAAAAGCATTTAAGAACATTATTGTGCTGTCAGTTAATTGTTAACTCACTTGTGGACCCTACTTTAATAACGATAAAGTCAAGTGTCAATCATTGATATTTTAAATCGGTTTCAAATTCAATTTGTACCCAATTGAACTTTATTAATAGAGAGATATACTGATTAATTCGTCATGTATTTTTAGATGTATATGTATGATTGTATGCATGGTTACAAGTTTGCTTTGATAAACAATTTGTTCATACATAATCATTTATACTGACGGGTACATAGAGAATAGGAGCAAACACTTCACGATTGGACACTTCACAGCGATAGGAAAATCGTTATAAAAGTGGATAGTCGTTGGTGGATTCAATCATTCTGCAACCACAGTTCTGATTGCTAAGCACTATGAAAACTATAACAATCTGCCTATTGCTGGTCGTGGGGGGCACCTGCCTGCTAAGCACGAATGTAAGTTAGCAACTTGTGTTAAGAAACAAAAAACAACTACACAAAACGACCTCTTTTCATAATTTAGGCCAACGCAACTGCTGGCGATTCAACCAACTTCGAGGACATAGAACTGGACACTTTAATTGCTGAGTTGGACGACGATTATGTGGATGTCCAGGAGTATGGCTTCATCAGATCGGTGCGCAAAGTGCTCAGGAAGGCGCTGAAATCACTGCGTGGCGTCAACTGCATTGTAAAGGAGGTAACTGAGATCCTGACCGCCGCCACCGACTACGTGGATGCTATTGATGCTTGCGGCACAGCTGTGCCCAAGGATGTGGCTGCAATTGTCAACTCCTGCAAGGCCATCATAACCATCTGCAACAATATTATCCATTTGAATAGCCAGTTGTGTAACACCGATGACAGCGATTCCAACCAAATGTCCTCCAGGAAGTGCACTTATCAGGTGTTCAAGGCAACCATGAAACTCGCTAGAAAAATCAACACCACTCTTAAGCAGATCGCCAAACTCCCCTCCGATACGAACTCCTGCTTTGCAACTGCTACCGACCAGGTGAAGGACGCCTTTAACAATTTCTTGCCCAATATCAACGCTTGCGTCGATGCAATGTAAATTTAATAAAAATAAATATTCAACTATTAATTGCAATCTTAAAGTGGAATTTTTATTTAATAGTAATATTCCTTGAAATCTGGAGATATTTTTTGTCAACTATCTAGAGTCAAAACTTACGTGTTCACATCTAAATTTTAGTCAGGTGTTCTAAATAGTCCCAATTCATCAAGTTCAATTCATTTTGGGTGACAAAGGTGTAGTATAGGAAAAGGTAACAAAAGTCATTGTTTAAGTTTATCTCAATAGTTGTAGTAATAGCAATACATAACTTAAATAAATTTCACAATAATAATTCCTTTGGTACTAATGCCTATATATTATCAAAAGCTTTGTTGATTTCTATTTTGTATTTATATGCAGGTGCATGAGCTCATAGAATTAACAACAACAATAAAAACTAATTTGAGAAACTAATGGAACTTTGTCAGCTGTGTTGTTTTATCTATAACTTAAGTCCTAAAGTATGTGAACACAAAACTAGTTGATATTGTTTTAAACCTTTTCTTTCTGATACTGGAAGCTAAAGCGAATCTTGAATTTAAACATCGGTCGACATGTTGTTCGTCCGTCCGTGTTATCGATAATACAAAAATAAAATTACAATCCTCAAAAACCTATCGTAAGTAAGTAAATCGATAAGAGTATATATCTCTCACAATTTGAAAGCGAAAGTCACCAAACTTGTGAGGTGCCACAATACCATCTAAATCTTATTGTGAATGAATCAACGCAATGCCAGAAACTAGAAATTCTATCTGGAAACTAAAAGAAGAACCAGAGACTAGGAAGACTATTTAGCCCTTAAACGAATAAAATAACAGCACAATGAAGTTAGGAATGACATCAGTAATTAATGGTATCCATTGCTGATTTGAATTTGAATAAATTAAAATAATTGAAAATAATGTATATTATATCAAAGATCTGACGCAGCTTGAAAATACTAAGTCTGTTCTTAAGTAATCCAATCTTTTAAATTGCAATCGCAAAATCCAAAACTATTTCTTAGATTGAAACTTGCGCTTCCCTAAAAATTCCAAGACCAGTTGATATTTAAAACAAAATTTGTATATGCTCATTTAATATGTATTGAAAAAAAAGAAAGAAAATGTAATTAAAAAGAGTAGCAATTAGTTGCTGGTAAGCTTAGAGCAAGTCTTCATGTTGGCGGGGAACTGTGTATAGTAGTTGGTGAGAGTCGTTGTGGCGTTGCTCACACAGGTGACAGCATTGGGACCAGTTTGGGGTATCTTCTTGGCCAGCGAGATGGCTTTCTTCACCTGTATATAGAGCTTGAAGACCTGGGTTAGTGTCTTGCCAGCGCAGCTGCTGCTGATGCTCGGATTCGTGGAGTCATCGGTGCTGGCGCAAATGTTGGTCTTGAGATTGATGATATTGTTGACGCTGTTAATGATATTCACATTGGCATTGATCAGATTGGTCACATCCTGGGCAGCGGCAACGCCACAGCCCACGACATCGGCATTGTATTGCAGGGCACTAGCCTTGATGCCCAGAACCCATTTAATAATGCAGTTGAAGCCCTTCACGGTGCGCAGACCACCCTTGATGGCCCACCAAGTGCTCGAAAATATGCTGAACATTTCTGGTTCGATGACCTCACCATCGGCATTAGCGAAATCACTGGCATCGTATACCAGGCCCGTGTCCGGGTCCACCAACGTCGGCTGCCAGATGGCGGCATTGGCCTATTTGGTCAAGACACACATTAATCCCCAGTATCACTCATTCTGTAGATCAAATACTTACACTGAGCACGCAGACTGCTGCAAACAGGGCGAATAATGTGAACTTCATGTTGAGGTGTTCGAACGCTTTCTCTTTGGACAACACCGTTAATTGGGTCTTTTTATAGTGTTTGCCGTAGATACTGGTTAAAGGGCCATCGCTTATGCATATTCCGATAACGTCGAGAATTCACTTTTTTATCTAACTGTCTATCTAATCCCCCATACACGTTTCATTATATTTATATAAGTGCATTAGCACTGGCTACTTTGGGGCTACTTCGCATATCAGTTAATGACTTGATAACAGTCCCATTAATCTTAGTCGGCCAAAAGCGGCGCAATTAATTTATAAGCATTAGAAATATGTGTACATATTACACTCCGTAAGATTGAAAGTCACGATGATTTATTTTAAATTTTACAATTCTGAAATGAATTACTTGCTTTTTGGGGCGCAAATATCCATATCGGATACAATATATTTACATAGATATGATCTATCTTATATGATTAATATCGACAGACGAGAATGACTAAAAAATAGGTTAAGAGTCATAAGACGTCTAAATATGATATATTACAAGGATCAAGGAACAACAACGCCAATCAAACAAAGCTGACAATTTTAAATATGCAATTTGAGCAGATGATGGTGGTTGGGAGCATCCGACAGCAAAGTACTAGCATTATTAGTCTAATTTATTTGCATAATGGGAAGGGAATCGACAGGAACAGTAGCGAGCATGAGAGGACACTAGTAGAGAGAGCTCGAAGACACTAGTAGAGAGAGCTCGAATACCTCGAGAAGATAATACGAAGATTCTTTCCGTAAATTAAGTCAAACCTAAATGTTTGTAAATGTATGCAAATATAAATGCAAGTGTAGGCATATCAAGTTATAATCGGTAATTGTTTCGGGACCAATTAGACAACGGCATGGCTAATATGTTTTTGCATTAAAATCTGCGCATTATGCCCACTGTTCGCCGATCGATCACGAGAGACTCACTGTGCTACAGGAGACTCCAGCTACGTAAGCCTTACACATGTATTCAAGTGCTTGGATGAGGGGGTGTGCAAAGTATGGGGAATTTGGTGGAGCCGTTAAGTTGGCGTTGAATAAGTAGAATAGACCACAATTTTATTCCAGTTCTGTCAATGACCTAAATGAATAAAAAAAAAACCAAAAAATAGAAGAATACGCCAATAATATCGCGACTTGGAGGTATCCTCAACCAGGCTACCAATTAAATTGAATCGATAAAAACTCAGGCTTATATGTAAAACCTGAATTGGTAAAACTGTGAAAGTTCTTCTTCTATTAATTAATCGATTTACCCCAATAAAACGCATTTTATTTTGAGCTTGAAATACCAAAAAAATTTAGTTTATTTCTTTTATAATAGAGTATTCGAAAATGTATTGATTATATTTTCCTCAAATTTTGTGTATTAGATATTCATACATTATTTTTGAATAGGAGACGATAACATGTTATGTAGAGAATGTAGCTATCATCTGCGCAAAATAATGGAAATTTAATTACTTAAGCTGGTTAATTTTGAGTCTTTAGTTCGCGCTTGCTGTTGTTGTTGTTGTTTTTGTTGTTGATGTGGTTGCTGATAATATTTCAAGTTAGGGGCTTCGGAATTACAGCAGATAAGGTCGAGGGTGCCACAATTCATGTGTGTGTTCGTGTGTGTGTGTGTGTGTGTGTGTGTGTGTGTGTGCGAGAGAGAGTTAAGCTTGTTTATTTAAAGTAATTAGTTAGTTATTTCTTGATTTTGTTGTTGTTAATGTTCTTCCTTCGATAAAGTGGTAAGTTGATCGTGAAGACTGCAGCAGATTTGGTCGGTTGTGCAACGTGAAGTGTGCACGTGTGAGCGTGTATCTTAAGTTAAGGATAAACTGCTTAAGTCAAGCTCTTTTTAAGTTAATTACATCAATAAAGTTAAATATGTGTCTATTTGTGGGTGTGTGTGTGTGTGTGTGAGTGTGAGTGGGTGTGCCAGTAACTTGCTATTTGGCCTTTTGTCGTTGACCCGTTCTGCATATTCAATCCGTTCTATATATGATACATACATAAGACGTATGTATGTATGTCTGCGACTCTTTAGCTTGCCAATTTCCATTTGTTGCTGTTATTGCAATATTTAGCTGTTGCTCGTTATCTTTTCGTAACTGCGTTATTCGTGTTTAGTTTCTCGAAATCGTTCCAAAAATTCAGTTTTATAATCTTTAATTGTAAAGGTATAATTTAAATTTGTAATGCTACTTCAATTTCTCTTTTCTTTTTTCTTAAGTAAAATTGAATCAAATTCCTCAGTGCTTGCAGTGCATATCGTACTTAGTTTTGTTTTGCTTTATGTCTGTTAATGTTGTACTTAGGGACTACCAAAAAATTGTAACCATTTATATTATGTATACAGCTATAAGTACAAGTATTATATTATATTATTTATCTGTATATTATATTACAATGCGTAGAGCATGTACATTTCTAGCAAATAGCGCCAAGTTGAAGTATATCTTGATTTATTTACAATTTACAATTAAGCAGTTTAGAACTCTTCGATAGAAATACTTTCAGACTTGCGTAGATTTTTTTTTACTTTTGTAGCATATAGTTTATAATTTGGGAACAAATTATTATTTTCTTTGGTTTCGTTGTATTCCAATGAAAAAGAATTTGCACAGCTGAAAATAAATAAGAATTCTAGGGGACAAAATTAAATTTGTTAATTTAAAATAGGATTAAGTTGAAAACTGAATAAATTCGAAAATGATGTTGTAAATCAAATTGAAAGCATGCATTTATTTTGGAAATAAGATATATTTATTCTCTCAGTGTATGGGAGTGTGTGTGTGTGTGTTTCTTTAAGCATAAATAAATAAATAAAAATTAGTTTAAGGTATTCACTAGACGCATAATTTAGATGAATGTATATAAGTATGCACACATTTATAGTAGTGTTATATATATACTATTTTCTTCCTCTTTACAATCCCATCAACTGGGTAGTTGTTGTTGGTTTCTTTCTTTCTAGTTCTTGTTTCAGTTGCTTCCTTTACAATTTTTTTTGCCTTAGTTACTAGGGTTTCATAAGACTTGCGTTTCATGTTGTTTTCCATTTTGTTCAACAATTCTCTTATATGCATAAAAAAAATATATATAAATATATATATATATGTATATATGTATATATATATATATATATATATATATATATGTATATATACATATGTGTGTATTTATATATGCTATGTATTGATGTATTTAGCTTCTATATTGTTATATGTACATGTATATCATCGTATTCAGCATGTACATATGTACACGCAAATAAAAATATACACACCCGTACATATATACTTATCTAGCTGTTGCTTCGCTTAAATGTAAAACATTCATCAGGTTGTATGCGTGTTGTGTATGTCTGTTATGTGTGTGGCTTTATGTGTGTGTGTGTGTGTGTGGGAGTGTGTGTTTGTGTTGTCAAGGCATTGTATGTTGTCATAATAAGAATATGTTGCTTGCTTATATGGTGCTGAATTCTTTCGCTTTGTTTCGATTCGTAATTTATACAAAATGCACGAAAATATACTTGTATTCCTTAGTTTGGCTTGGACCCGGTTGTTCTCCGAACAGGTGAATATTTAACCCACTTACAAAGTGTCTGTGTACACACAATTACACATTTATATAACGCTTGTCAGCACTGTTAGTTGTTAACACTGCAGTCGCTCATTGCACTTGTTCATTTCAGTTTTAGTTAATCCTCAAACTACAATTTCAATATCTTCTGATCAGATTACTTAGGGATAGCAAAGCGGCAAGTACACAATTATATTTCAAACATTTTGGAAATTTAATTTTTTGATTTTTTTTTTCGAGTTATTTCTGTGTTCAATTTGCAAACGCATTGTGCTGTTCTCTAAATTCACTAGATTGCCATTAAATGCTTGAGACAATCTCATTTGAACGATTTATGGCTAGCTTTGGGAACACATCTCCGGGGCATTTAGCTGGTTGCCCCCAAGGGCTGCCACACATCGTTTAATTGGGAAATCGCATTAGGCATACCACATATAATTTTGCATGAAATCCAAAACATACTACCCTCTCTCTGGCAAAAACTAGCGGCGCCACCAGCAGCCAATCAGGAAATGCTCGAGCCAAGAGCTCTGGTCGCCGGCGGCAGCGAAAGTTTTTGCAGCGATCCAAGACTTATTTCTAGTTTAATTCCAATTAGAATTACTTGATTCAAATACAAATATAGTTTATAGTTGCAGTTAAAGTTTTGTTTGCTTAGGCGCTAAATATGCTAGCTAACTAGTTAATTACGTTGCCTTATGTTCAATAGTGAGATTTAATTTTGTTCATTGTTTTTTTGTTTTCACAATATCTTTAACCAATTGTGTTGCAAATTTTGAAACGTAATTGACCTTAGCGCATTGTACAACTGAACTTAGCACTAGTAGAAGATGATCTATTGACAAAAAAAAAAAAACAACAGCAAATCTACACATACATCTGACATAAAATTAGATTATACAATTGCAACTTAGATTAGATAAGGTTTGCTTACGGTTCTATAAGTTTAATCAGAATATTCATTATGTATATGTACTTCACTTTTGATTTGGTAAAATATAATTTGTATATATATATATATATATATGTATAATCTTATAGATGTAAATCTGTACTTGCATATTATCAGATATTCCTGTTGTTCATTGTTTTTGTTGCTGTTACTGTTTTTGTTGTTTTTGCTGTTGTGGTTGTTAGTTTTGTAATAAAGTCGCTTAGAGTTCCCAATAGTCTTTATATATATATATGTATATGCTCAATTGGATATATGTTTATAAATATATATGTATATATATATACATATCTTTTATTGTTTTTGTTTCTGTTGGTTGCTTTGTTCGTAGGGTATTTGGGCTCTATAAAGCCTGAGGGTTGGGCGGGTGAGGACGGGCGCTCAAGTCTCTGTAAAGTCTTTGATTGAATTTGAAACACATCGAGAGAGGGAGATAGTGAGAGAGGCAGAGAGAGAGAGAGAGAGAGAGAGAGAGAGAGAAGAGAAAGACTAATAGTGATGAAGAGTTGCTGTATAGCCAGAGAACCAATAGACTTGGAAACACGGAACATTTTCTGGGTTGTGCATTGCTTAAAAAGAGTGTGCGCATGGGACTCTATGTATGTGTGTGTAGATGTCTGTGTGCTTTTCGGTATATGTTTAATATAGTCATATATTGGGTAACAATATTTACTGTATATACATATGTATGCTTGTCTGTGAGCTAAAGCGTGTGTTGCTGCTGCTGCTTCGCTGCTTTTGGCTTCATTTGCAATTTACAAGAGTTACGCATATGTATTAATATTTTTCAAATTTCAAAAATTTAATTGTTCTTTCTTCTGCACTTATTCAACTATATATTTAAATTTCCGTAGTATGCATTTTGTATTATGCTTATAGGTATGTGCTACTAGTATATAATTTATTTTTGAATATGCGTGCTTTTCTTGTTGTTGTTGTTGCTGTTTGTTTGTTTTGTAGTTGATCTTGTGGCTGTTGCAGATTCTGTTGTTGCTTCTCATTATTATTATATCTTGTCTAATATCAATATATCAATCATACGCCACAGTGGCCTGTTTTGCGTTTTTGCAAGTCCAGTCCAGAATATTAATAAATTGTCAGTTGTGTATTTTTGTGTGCAAGTTTTAGTATAATTAAATTTAGATATCACAATATAATCATCTTTTAAATTTGTTCGCCAAATATTTAAAACAAATGTTTTGAAAACACGCCACAATCTAAGAGCAGATTGTGTATGTGAATAGAGATGTGTTTGTGTGTGTGAGTGTTGCTTCTAAGTTGCTTCTAAGTTTCGAATAAATAAATTGTCACTTAATTACTAAGACAACGCATAAGTGTGTTGAGAATTATTTCTTGCTTAATTATACAACTAATTTTATACTTTTAGCTTGAATTATTTTCAATTTATATTTCCAGAATGCAGTTATGCATTTTGCCATTAATTGCTGTAGACACAAAAAAATATAAGTATACATATTTATGTTAAAAATAAAGAAAAATCTAACAACAACAAAAAAACAAGGCTTAACATTAAAAATAATAATTTTGCGCGCCTTGATGTAGGCAACATTTTTTGTTTTAAAAACTAACTTCGCATTTTTTGCCGAGTTTTCATTTTAGTTTACAATTAAATTCTGGTTTGCAGTTCCGAATGCATAAAACGCTCTTGACCTTGGGTAAGCAGCGGATGTGTCAGTTATCGCATTTGTAATTGAATTGGAATGTTGATATTCGCATTGAGTGTTTTTCAGTTTGAGTTTGTAAGTATTCCGTTATTCGGGAGTTTTTGATCAAGCAGGTGTTTTTTGTTTTTTTCGTCAGTCAGGTAGTTTTGATCAATCAGTTTTCAATTAATCAAGGAGAGCACACAATTTCCAATGGTTGGCAGCAAGAGAGTAAGATTTTCCGCACATTAGAATGTTAACCATTGGGATTTAGATCTCGAGTCTCAGCTGGGGTTCAATGAATATGCACCCAGCTAGCGCTCTACGAATGATGATCTTTTCGTGCTTTACATGAAGGAGCCCGAAAGCGATGTACAATTGGTTGTGGTGGTGATTGTGGTGGTGGTTTTGATGGTGGCGGTTGTGATGGCGATGGTGGTGGCTGTGGTGGGAGCGGTGGTGATGGTTGCGGTTGTAACGGTGGTAACGATGTTAGCATTGGCGTCTCCACGCAGCTTACTTTCCAAATAGGTTGCTATCTCATTAGCATTCTTGTTGAATGCCACCATCATGGCCGTGTTGCCACCGGCGTCGCGTGCCTCCAAATTGGCGCCTGCAGCGACCAGCATTACGCATACGTCACGGCAATCTTGTTCCGCTGCAATATGCAAAGCCGTCTGACCGCTAAGAAAGGAAGGCAAAGAGAAAGAGAGTGTAAGAAAAAGTATATTTTAAAAGAAGTTTAGTAAACCTTAGAGTCAGAACAGAAGTAGCTATGTGGATAATCAATCAATCATATTAGAACTTATGTACAACAAGTAAGAAATCTCTAGTCTAGTCGAGGGAGCTGAACTATTAGATTCTATGTAACCAAGATACTTTTATTCTAAATTTCTGCCACTTAAAGCTTCTGAGATCGGCGTGAGCAAAGAGAAACTCAGACTTGCGGACAGGCAGACAAACATGGCTAAATCGTCTCGGCTTTCAATGATGATCAAGAATATATTTAAAACTTCAAATTATAAATGTTGATGTTCATGGTGGAGGTGCAAAAGCTGAGGATTTTCCTGTTTACTCACCGCTCCTTGTCAGCCATGTTGATAACGCGACGTGTGGTACATGAGATGATGTATTTGACAATGTCCTTATGGTTGTACTTGCAGGCAAAGTGCAGTGCAGTCTGCCCGTTCTTGTTGACTGATTGTAATGAATTACCCTGTTCATGTAAGGCACGGAACTGGAATAGAGAGACACATCAGACATTTTTAGAGATTGAGAGTGCAACATATCGCCAGATAAGCAGACCACATCAAACAGCAACAGAGAGCTAGCACCACTTGTCAACAACTACGATGGACAACAACTATTTTATAAGGATAACGAAACGAATAATTAAAAGCTACCGTATTTAAATCGCCGCCCTGGGCCGCTAGTAGTACGGCATCGGAAGTTTGCTCCAGTATGGGGCTATTATTTGTAGGAAGTTATTCATAAATATGTGTGTGTGTGCGTGTGTGTGTGTGCGTGTGAATAGAATAGTAGAGAAAAATAAAAGAAGAAATTAAAGCATCAGATTTGGTTCGACAAGTTCCAAATGTCTTTAATATTTAGTATGAGAAGATCTCTAGATGCAGAGTGTATAAGCGATTGAAAGAGAGATATAGAGATAGATAGAAATTTAAAGATATTTGAGATAGTTTAAAGACTATAATACAGAGTACCTGAATCCACAACCAAAAACATCTTCGTTAAAACTGAATAAACGATCTTTGTTGCTGCGTGCATTAAACAACATCGAAAAAATATATTCAATATTAATTAACAGAAAAAAAGAATAGTAAAGGCAAACGAAAGGACAGCAAGAGAGTGAGAAAAGTGAGATTCAGTGTAAGATAGACAAGGTGAGTGAAAGAGTGAGATATTGAGTACTTTGTGAGAGAGAGGGAGAGAGCGTCAAGTGTTCAAGCAGATCATTGGCAGTTAAATGAGCTTTTTAAAAGCCATAGTAAGAGAGGAGAGAGAAGTGAGAGAGAGAGGAGCCGAGAGCGAAAACAGCGCTGCCAGATTGTTCTCAAAACACATTGAGTGATATAGCAAACAGCTTTTGAGCTTCTTTCTATCTTCGTCTCACTCAATTGGCTGGAATAAAGTCGGAGTTTAGCGATGCGAGGACGAAATGAGTGTGGTGATTGTTGAGGTTAAAGCAATCGCTTGATTTTACCTCTTCCACTTCAACACTTTAATGGGCTTGGAGCCAATTTGCAAGTCCTCATCTTTGTGTGAGATTCGTGTGCGAGTGTATGTGTGTGTGTGTGTGTTGGTATATTGAATTTAAAGAGAGATTTACAAATTGTTAGTACGCCATTGGCAAAAGTTCTTAGAATAAGTACGCATAACGAACAATCGAACGAAAAGAAGCAAATATAAAACAATAAACGCTTTCAAGCCAATCTGTTAATCAGTTAAGCAGATTATCTACTGAGGCAAACCTACCCGTCGCTTGCACTTTAACAACTGTGTGGTTTGAATTTTGTGTGTTGTTTGGATTTGAGTTTTGGTTGATTGGCTGACTGATTGTCTGATTGATTGGTTTGTTGTTTTTTATATATATCTTTCTTTTTTTATTTTTGGTGGGGGATTTTTGGACGAGAACGGAATACGGTTTAGTCCTTGTCGCTGTTACGCGTAACTGTTAACGTAAGCGTCGATTATATACCAAATATATAAAATACTCATATTTAATGCGTTACTTACATGTGGGCGTGGCAAGGACTAAGCTGTATTCGCTCCCATCACAACGTGAGCAATTAGGTTTCTGTCTGTGTGCGTGTGTCTGTGTGTGTGTGTGTGTGTGTGTGTGTGTGTCAGTTAGTGCCTCTATGTATGCAAAAAAGACACAACGCAAAATGCCAATCGTGTAACGCAAGACGGAACACACAAACAACGTGGGCAAACTTTGAGATTGGGCTGCTTAGTGAATTGTTTGGAAGTCTGAGGGTGGATTGGGATTGGCTCGTTGATAGACCCAGCATGGCTCAAAGCTCGAAACGCTTCTTGCGATAATGCAGGTGACAAAACATGCGCTTATCTAAGTACGGCTGCTGCTGAGCGACCTGCTGCTGGTAAAGCTGTAACCGCTGTTGCAGCGGCAGCTCTGTCGGCGGCGACAATGGTTGCGCCGAGCGTTGCCAACAGCTGGCTAACAGAAGCCTACCCGTGCTGCCGTTGCTGCGCCCCTGGGCCTGGTCCAGCTGCCTCCGCTCGGTCTGCGCCTGTCGCTGCGAGAACGCGGCAAACGAGCGCTCCTGATCCGGGGTCTGCGGCATGGTGGCTGCCTCATGGTCAAGTATGTACAGTTCATCGATGGCGATGTCGCAGATATAATGCAAGTGCTCCTGGGCTCGATCGATCCGGAAATAGTGCTCAGCGGTGCATGCTGCAATTGAACGGTGGCAACAAGTTAATTGAGGTTTTGCAAAGTGGGCACCCGCAACAGTCACAACTTACCATCGATGAAGCACCAGTCCTGGGATACTTTCGGATAGGTTATGGACTCCTCAAACTTGGCGTTCAGCATGTGGCGCACATGTTCCAGATCGCACTGAGACTCGATGTCAATCTGTCCCAGCCTGTTGGCCAGCCGGCGTAACATCTCCTTATCATAGTGATATTGTTCGTATTGCTGCATTGTTATTCTCATAATTTGCAGTTGTAGTTTCTCCAGCGGATTGATCCTATGCACAAGAGATAAATATACTATATTAATAAAGGAGTTTAACTGGAAGGTTAAGAGGCGAAAGCTATAAGGGCCAAGAGAGGTCGACTTGGAAGTAGACTCTACCCAAGAAACTCACAAATTTTCAGTTCTACCGCTTTAGTTCGAGTAGGGTTCATTTAAAAAGTGTATGGGGAAAAACTCACTGGACATTGCCGCGTCCGTGCTTGCGCTTGGACAACATAAGCGCCTGGTTGAGCAGTTCGATCTCAATAATGGATGGTTTGACGCGACAGGCCTCCCCATCGACCTGCATGGGAATGGTACGAGTGGTAATGATGCGTGCCTTGCGGCATTGGCAGATGCAGGTGCCGTGCATGCCTGCCTGCAGCATTGGCAACTGATAGGTCGTCATGCCAACCACTTCCATGAGGCCATCGTCGATAGTCGGCTTCGTCGGACCGTGCGAGTCGTTCCACGGATGTGTGCCGCCCCCATAGCTACAAGTGTATTTGGTGAGAACTAGTAAATATGAGTGGGTATTTAACAGTGCTAGCTCACCTGGGTATGTTGAGAAAGAGGACGGCATGGCAGCCGGCGTCGCGCAGCTTGCCAGTGAAGTCCTGGCCATCGCATTCGAGCGTCACCCACTGAGAGAGATTGCGATACTGGCGCAGGATGAGATCCTTGCCGCCCATCTGGCCGTAGTACATCTTGTTGCGCAGTCGTGAATTGAAGCGCTCTGGATGCGCTTCGCGTGCCTCATGGAATTCGAGCGCAATATGCGCATCTACGCCAAAGCTGAAGTAATTGTTAATCACATTCAACGGAACGTTTGGCTTGCTGCGATCAACGTGGTCGTCGGTCGCGTCATCATTGGGCGTCACCCTTACACGCCAGCGGTCCATCAGCACGCACTGCGACATGCCAATCTCGCGCAGCACCTTCCCAATGGGTTCATCGGTATATCCCTGCGATATTAGAGTGTTGTCTCACATCAAACTAGTTTTGCTGAGTTAATTCACTTACACCACCCCAACCGAGCGATCGGGCGAGATCATTGCCGGTGCCCAGTGGCAGCACGCCAACTGCTGGCACCGGCTGCAATGGCGGATGAATCTGATCCAGGACGGATAGTACCCAACCAACCGTGCCATCACCGCCGCAGGCTAGCACCCGCAGATTTGGAGCCTTGCGGTACATTTCCAATCTGCACATCGAGGATAAAAACACATAAAACCAGTGAAAGTGAGAGGGAGAGCGAGAGAATAAGTTGATTAATAAGCTGGCAGGACTATTCGACTTCCAGCGCATTACTATTAAATACTTAGTTTTTGCTACTTATTTATTTATGTTTGTTTTGAATTATTATTAAAATGCTCCAAAAATGTTGGGCATCAATCATCATCCTCTATGAAAAGCATTTTTTCTTGACTTTATTTCTATTCAGTTTATTGGTTAGACTGTCAGACTGTGTTTTTGTTTCGTGGTCTGCTTATAAGTTGAAACTAATTAGGATAAAGTGATTTATGATATTGATTTTTAATTGTTCCCAAGTTTTTTTGAGCTAATGAACTTGTTCTCTACGAATGCATACATTTTTCTATAATGTCTATAATGCTCTAGCTTAATTGAATAACTTTTTCAGATTCTTAAATACAACCTTACAAACAAAGGAATTCAAAACGAATGTTTGTTATGTGATAACAATACTTACCCCATTTTGGGACCACCCTGCGTCAGATCAAATACCTGACGTGGATTAAGCAATTGCTGGAACTTGCCAAGCAGCTTGACGCCCTGATTGCCACCGGATTTGGGATTAATAAAGACAATGACCGGTATAACGTCCGGTGATGGAATGGGCTTCACAATGAAGCAGCGCGGCTCCTTTTTATCATCCTTGCCCTTGCGTTTCTGCGTCTGCTTCTTGCTCTTGCCGCCAGCGCCGCCACCAACACCACCGGCAGCACCAACCGCTGAGCTATTCTTGTTGCTCACACGAATTGAGGACTTGAAGTTGCCCTTGTTCGGCAGCTTCACAATCCACGACGGTGGCACAATGATGGGCGCATAGTTGCCTGCAAGCACGTACATATATTAGATACAGAGACTGAATGCGAAGAAGGCAGACGACAATGGTTTGTGGTCGTTTGCATGAAGATGCGCGTCAACATTGGCAGATGACCAACGTGTTCGTTTCGTGTGCGGCTAATTGAGAGCTGGGCGATAGCTGGACTAACCAAAATATTCCATTTGCCACCTTTAAGGCAGCCGACAAGAGGCAGCAGTGTGCGCAACACAGACAAGTTAATAGCATAGAAAATATGCCAAAAGTCAGTCACGAGCCACTGGCAGACAAAAGAAATTTAGATGAAGCCACACAGTTGACATACCAAGGACCAAGTCAAGGCGCAATTATGAATACCACAACAGCAGCAAGCGGGACAGAGAGGCAGGTGGGACAGGATGGCAGCGTGGACAGGATGGCTGAAAGAAAAAAGTGGCATAGACGGGCAGAGAGAGAGAGAAAGAGAGAGAGGGAAAGGACAGCAGGCAGTTGGAGCTGCGAAAACAATGGTTGAAGAATACAAGCAGATAAAGTAGGGCTACGCATTGCAATTGTCGGGCAGCAGAGCGGGGGTAGATGGATTCCAGGGTGGGTTTTTTACGGATGCTCTAGGCCTTACGGATGCCCGTCAGTAATTCTCTATTGCTCCTTATTTTGCTGTCTTGTGGTATCTTCATGGTGTCTCTGGCACACACAATGCGCGTGTAATGCGATGCTGGAGAGTGTGTTAACAAGACGCTCATTGAGACACATTTACAGCCAAGTCCATTCAGTCCAGCACGGAAAAACTATGCACACAGGCCACCCTTCCTCCCTTGGTTTTCAACACACTTTACAGAGTTGGTCATGGCCAATTGCTTGGCTTTTCGGGTCTCTACTTTTGTTGCAGGCACAGCAGACACAGTAGTTAGAACCATTCACAGAAACCAGCAAAAGTAAGTACTTCTGGCACTTACAAAGTTTTGACATTTAAGTATTAACTGCTCGAGAGCATCTCTTAAAAGATAAGCACTAAGTGCAACGCGGCTGCAAGACTTTCAGCTTGTGCAACAATTGATTGTGCCAGTTGCACCGAACATTTCAGACATTGTAGTTGAGCTTAATGTTTGTGACGTTGCCGAAATTGAACGTCCATTTAGTCTCTGTCCAAGTATTACACTAATACTAATTTATAGCTATTACTTATCTGAAGTGAGATTAATTAAGTGAGTAACTTTGAAATAGTAAAATATATTGTATGGTGATTCCAGTATTGCAGAAATTCAAATTAGTATAAAACAAAACTTTGAATTGCCAGTCGACAAATGCCCTTCGAGGCAATAAGAATGATTAAAGAAAAACTTTCAATGCAGCTGAAGGCTTCTATTTGAACACTGTTCTATGCTGCTGATAGTTTGTGCAGGTTGCACTTATCAAATCACAGCTCCGAAAATGCTGATTTGGGAAATGTGTTTTTGCCACTATTGCAATCAATTGAGGGCTCTGCAGGCGATTTCCCTGCCCAATCAAACAGTGTTTATTTAATAGTTTTGTTAATGGGTGTGTTTTTGTCAGTGACTTCCATTTTATTTACATAAGCCGTTCCGCTCTGATGTTGCAAAACAGCAAAAAAAAGAAAGAGTCAGCGGTTTTCCAAAGAATTATCTTATCGGCTCATCTGTTGACTTAGTACCGGAACCAAGACTTTGACAAATTGTCAATTCCGCGAAATAAATGCTAATGACCTAAAAACTTGACCCAAAAGCAAAGATAAACGAATCGAGTAGACAAGACAAAAGCAAAAACGGAAAGAATATTAACAATGCGGAAATAGTCGTTGGGTTAACAAATTATCATGATATATTATGCCCTTTAAGAATCCTATATAATATATCTAGAAGAAAAACCCCAAAACTTTCAAACGTAAATTGTGTGTCGGCTCAAAACTTTGATGTTTAAAACGAGGCATATTTTTTCCCTCAGATTTCAGATTTCGTTAAAATTTAATTTTTGGAATTTTTCTCCTAAGTTTCAGAAATTAAACCTAATGATTTTTTATACATATTCTTTTTAGCTGATCGATTCACATTTGTTTGCGATATATATAATCTAGAAGCTTGCAATGTTTGTCATTAATTTCTAAATTGTTGATTTTGTTTTAAAATAAATAGTGTAAATACTCTTTGGCTTCGGTGTGGCAGAAGAAATCGAGTGCCTGTGGCAAGTTAAGACAATGAGACGAGTACGGCCCAACGACAGTGAGTTGACAAGGACGAGAGGTGTGTCACTGGCTACGTTGTGGATAAATGGCGTAGGACCCGATAAGTTTGTGATGTGGCTGAAAGGGTTAACGGGGCTGAAGGGGCTGACGGACGGCCGAGTGTGGCGCTATTTTAATGCACAAATTTTAATTAAGTTAACGGTCCGCAATTTATTTGCATGCTCGTCACGTAATTAATCAAAGAGCACAATGGAGAACGCAGAATGGAAAAGGTACAATGGACTGGCAGTCTTGGTGGCTGGAGCCCGTTCTGTGCTGTGCTGTACTCTGTTGTGCTGTTTCCGCATCGATAATGACAATGGCTGAAACTCACCCAGGCGGCATTCCTCGCCAATCTTGGCCTGATTGAAGCACGACTCCTTGTTGTGATAAACCTCCTGGCACCAGGCACACGATAGAGCGACAATTTCCTTCGATCCAAAGAGCTTGCTCTGCACAGCCTTGTTGCACTGCTTGCACTTCCCCTTCTCCATCTTGCGGTGCACCCAATGATGATGGGTGGTTGTCTGCTCCCGATACTGCCGGATCCCAACATCCCGATAGGTTGGCTTACACACTAGTTGAGTCTTTTCATTCACAATTGGAATGCAATTCTGGTGTGCAATCAGCTGACATGCCGAGCACTTCATCCGCTGTCCGCTCTTCTACAAAATCAAAATTAGGCTTAATTATAATTAGTACTTAATTAAGTACTTAAGAAACGCATTAGGACTGTTTGTTCGTCCCGATCAACTAACTGGCTACTTGAACTGTTGCTGTTGGCAACCTGCCAACTGGCTGCCCATTGCTTCATTGAGCACCTTTCTAGTTGCCTGTCCTTAAAATAAACTTTTGCAATTAATTGTATCTAAAATGCCCGCCAGTCAATCTGTCAATGTTAAGATAATAGTTAAAAGTGGCCACAGTTCAATTTGAAGAGCGTTCATTGCATTTGCATTATATTCGATTAAAATGCAGATTAATTTAGGTTAAGCATATTGCCAGCTTTACTAATTGCCTGAATTTGTACACTGTTTTCATCTTTCAATTTTCTAATCACATTTACACATATTGAAATCTAGCAACTTGCAGCTCAAAGATTTCCCGATTGTAGCTTAAGTTATTATTAATAAATCTCACTTAGTGCTGATGGCGTATGTAAATTATTTAAATGTGACACTATTCTTATCTTGAAAGCTCAATTAACCAGGTGGTCTTAAAAAGCTCCAGAGGCGTGACATTAAACTAGCCCAAGCCCAATATAAAGGTAACAAATGCTAATTTTGGACACACTACTGCAGAACATTCTCGTTTATATTTTCTATGCAATATAATTTATCAAAGCGATGTCGTGACATTTTTCCACACATGCAGATAATCAACATTTGTACTTTCATTAAATCACCCGCTGCTCCCTTAACAAAAACTTTACCTTTCTATCACCTAATGACAATCTACTTGTAACTTTCGACAGCAAACTTCTGAGTTTATTGCTGAAGCAATAATAAAAACGCAAAGAAGTAACCGTTTACCAGTCCTGATGTATATGTGGTTCGTGTGTGCAAAAGCAATAATATATATATGAAATTACATACATATATATATATATATATATGTATGTATATATATATACTTTTGCATGTTGGACAGGCACGCAATAAATAAATTACACGATTACATGAAGTTTCATTCTGTTTAGCTGCTTTTTTTGCTTCTTGTTCTTGACGCAGTAATTGAATTAGAAGTAAAACGCCAAAAACTCAGTCCAGTATTGCAATGTCAAGCCCCCAACTGAAAGTGTGTGTGTATGCGTGTGTGTGTGTGTGTGTGTGTGTGTGTGTGTGTGTGTATGTGTGTGTGTGTGTAGAACTTACAATGCACTCCTCGTTGAGGCAGCAGAGATCGCCCGAGGCCGAGGTGGGCTTCCAGTAATGCTCACCCTGCACCGCATTTTCCGTCCAATCCGGCACAATGCGTATCGGTCTACGGGGATTGCTAGTCGATGCCGTGCGTCTATTTATCATATGGAGAGAGCAAAAGAGGGAGGCGCTTATATGAGTTGAATTATTGAATAGGATTACCAAGTATATAAGCGAATTATTTTCATCGAAAAACTTGTGCGTAATTAATTAACACACAATCGTATTAGGTTAAGTGCTCTTTAGAATATAATCCCCATAAATGTGTTTCAAACTGGTTACATTCATTATTTATCATGTGAATCAATTTAGTTTTTATCGTTGGATATTTGGAGTGTGAAAGTGACTCTTTGTAATGAGAAATATTAATTCATTAAACAATTTATTAATTAAAAGTGTAAAATAATTTGCAGATTTATATATATATAAACAAGATAAGCCTATAATCTTAATAAATTATTATATTGTATAAATTATTCTCTTTGAAAAACTGCTAAATAATAATGGCTGACAATTGTTAGATAATATGTATGTAAGTATGTATTTATGTATGCACTAGATTATTGCATTCATTTGCAACTTAGTCGTATGGTTGTACTCAAATTTAGTATACACTTCTCTTGCTGTACATTGTAGCCAAGAGACAAAGAGTCATTAGTGTTTATTGTTATTGCTTAATGAGTTATTGTTATCCATTATTGCACTCGAGGAGCACACAAAACAATTTTGGGCTGTAGCTAAACGCCAGCGAGTCCTTCCAATGTTTCGCTGCAGCGCCTGAAGCAACAGTCGACTCACCTCTTTCGTCGCCATGCCCCCAACGAGTCGAGCTTCCTTTGGCGGAATGCGGATTTGCGTTGCATGCCAATCGACGAGCGTCGAAAGCGACGCACAGTACCCGTTCCCGTTCCCGTACCCGAACCCGAACCCGAACCTGAACTCGAAACCGTTACCGCACCATAGGATGCGGGTGTTGCGGCCATAAGTTCGTCCTGCTGACTCAATGCTGACGTCCTGCCGCTGCTGCTGCTACTGCTGGTGGTGCTGCTACTGCTGGCGATGGCTTGCGCCTCCTCGTACTCATCGTCCGTTTGGAATTCCTCCCGCACTGCATGCAGTAAACGCTCCATGCTTAGCAGCGATGTCGACGCTGGCGTCGCCCCGCAAGCAGAGCTTCTGCTGTCTCTGCTGTAGTTGTTTTTGTTGTTGTTGCTGCTGCTGCTGCTGCTGCAACTATTGTTGTTGTTGTTGTTGTTATTGTCGCTGTCGCAGTTCAAATAAGATATGAACATGGCCACGTCTAAACGTAATTCAGCTGCTACGATTTCATTTCACTTCATTTCAGTTGACATCATTACACATTTGATTTTGTATTTGCTCTGCTCTGATTTTGATGGTGGCATTGCCTTAGTTTTTTTCGTTGAGAGCAGTTGGGAGTGTTGGCCCACATTGCCGCATACTTTTCGCTATCTGACCCGCTACAACAGCGACGGCGACTGCGATTCCAACTTGGCCTGTGACTGTGACTCTGCCAATGACTGTGGCTCTGGCTATCATTATGGCGCCTAGAGATACATATAAACCCATGAGCACAACGCACAACTGCAGCGTGCCACATACAAGCCTTGTGTATGTCCACACACATGTGTACTATGTGTATGTTTCACAGGTAAGTATGTAATGCATATCAACTTTGGCTTGAAACTTGCAGATGAGCAGATGTGAAAGAATCACGAATATAATTGGTACCCGATATCCAATTAGTTATTATTCGCTCGGAATTTATTTCAAAACCAGTTGCAATCAGCAACAGTTCAAGCACACTGTTACACGTATCTAGATATCTGTACATTTACATCAAATTAAAATCATTTATTCTTCTATGCAACTTTGTGTAAATTAATACAGATTCGAAATTAATTAAATTTATTTATTTAATTTATTCGTATTTCCATATTTAGCTTGCAAGCGTATTGCAAATTCGTTTGGCTTTTGCTTGGCTTTCCTATCATCCATAACTATTCAGATTCAGAATGCCGGGGCGTGTCTGTGCGTGTTCCGTTCTGTGGTGTCTGTTATGTGGGTGTGCGTGTGTGCGTGTTTGTGTGTGTGTGTGTGGGCGTGCTTAATATCTCGTATACATTTTGTACATTGTGTGCATTGTAATTAAATTCTTATCAGTTTCAGATCAAAAACTGAATAAAAACAAGAAAGAATGCGCTATCAGAGTGAAGTCGACTATACGATACCCTGTACCCAAGTCTATCTCGATATCTTCGATATCTAAATATGTATTTATGTATGTATAGAGGAAGTTATCGATAAAATGAAATAAACTTTCTCGGTGTATGTTATATGAACTTAACTTCCACATTGTAGCTCTCATAGTCTCTGTATTCGGCATTTTCATTGATGCTGATCAATTATATATATACATATGTACATAATCCATATGTTATCTAGTTTTGCGCAACTTTATACACCCATCCTTTTTTAATAGTTTCGCGGTATAAAATGTATAATACAAAACAAATGAAATTGCAGTAATCAAGAGAGCTCGACTACGATATACCCTGAACCCAGAAATATGAGAATTCGATTTCTACTATAACTCGGGTGCTCCTTATCCTCTCCTAATGAAATTTGTAGAGCTGATCAATAATATGACTTTCTATCGATATTTGTAAAATATATTATAGAAATACAAGAACTTACATTCTCTAGATCGTCTTGTTCCTATGGACGGAGGGACAAAGGTTGCAAGACTGATCAAGATTATATATACTTTATGGGGTCGAGGCTGCATTCTTCTGACTGTTACATACTTTTGCACAAGCCCATCATAGTCGGTTAACCATTTTTAATGGGTTCAGAGCATACAAATAATTTAAAAAAAAAGTATCTCTGCTGCAAGGCGACTAAGTTGCGGCCTTCACTATTTGTTGTTCTTACTTTTGCTTTAGTTACTGTTTATATTGGCCACGCAAATTGCTAGTTGTTGCCTGGATTTGCATGTCAATTGTCAGCGTTTACGGTGCCAAAGCGCCTCTCGAGAACGTGCCGTGTCCATTCCATGTCTGCTGTCCGATATCTGTGTGTGTGTGTGTGCGTGTGCGCTTCAGTGTAAGTGTGTGTGTGTGTGTGTGTCCATTTTGTCTCGCCTTGTTGGGTGTGGAGTTTGTCGCCTGTGGCTGTTGAGTCTGCAATTTGAGTTACTGTTTTTGACTCACGCATAGTTTTTTGTGATTTGTTTTTGTATTTTCTCATTGAAAGGTGGAAATCCTGTTTTGTTAAGCGCTTTAACGTTGCTTGCTCTCGAGCAAATGCTGCTGCAAATGACGTCGAGTTTGCCACTGTCCATCTGCCGCATTCTGCTCGACCAACGGCAGCAGCCTAGGTTTATATTGGCCATCGCAATTTGTTTGGAATTTCATAATTTTCGATGCAATTCGTTTGACGAATAAATATTTTTAGCACTAATGCGATATGTCAGTGTTGAAGACTATCTGTATATGCCTGTTACTTTTGACTGACCTTTGATCTGGGAATATCTGTTAAGACCAGGCTTTACTTATTTCATATTATCTATTCCCCACGAGAGGGAAATTTCAAGCAAGGATTATACCAATATATACCAGAATATCACTTATCACTTCTAGCAATTACAATCAATAAAGTCTGTGAATATTATTCATACCCTGAACCCATTAAATGGGTGAAAATTGTAACTGAGAAAATAATGTAACAGGTAGCGAAAAGCATCTCCGACCGCATAAAGTATATATATATTCCTGATCAGCATAAACAGCCAAAATGATCTAGCTATGCACGTATGTCGGTCTGTTCGTCTGTTTTGTCAGCAATGAGCAAAAGCACACACAACCAACGAATTATAGACAGACATTGGCCCAAAATGGACAGGTCACAAAACTTCAAACGCAATTTCAATTCAAATGCGATTAAATTTGATTTTGATGCCCGCCTTTGAAGCTTGGCAGAACGGACAAATACGAATGGGAATGGGGAATGAGTATCCGATTCTGAATGGCAATCGCCTATGTAAATGGGCAATGGACAACGGGCAATGGAAAACGGACAATTGGCACTGGGAATGGGCAATAGTGGTGGGGATGAGGATTGGGGTGTCTATCGTGCTGGGGACAGGTGATTAGGTGATTAGGTGGTGAGCAGCGATGAGCCGCTAATGTTTAGCAGAGCGAATCGCTTTCAATGTCGCCATTCTGTCATTTGGGCCGCTCAACCGAATGTGCCCATAGACAAAATCAATAAAAAAAACCTTGAAAATATTTTCGTACGTTTCTCAATAATGACAGTTTTCTATTCAGAATTTGCTTTCATATTTCGCTGACCAAGATTTGCTCGGCGACATCATAAAAATTTTGTTAAGAATAATGTGCGCCGACCTCAATCAACAAATTAATAAAACCCTCAACTATTTGGATTTTAACTTTCTTGCACTTAATTAAATCAATTTTTGTGTATAAATATATATATATTCAGAGCTAAGTACCCAAATTAAGCTAAAGCTTTTTGATATTTTCATTAGATATTAGCCATATTTTCTCAGACATTTAGTTTACAATTCCTTTAAGTTTATAGATATGGAGTAAGATATGTGGCTGAAGATTGTCCTCCGTGTAAGTGAGGTTTGCAACGCATTAATGGCGACGTCTCTGATCCCATAGAACATATATATTCTTAATCAGCCGCGGCATGTCCGGCGGTTCATCCGTTAAAAATTGGCTACAACTATAAGGCAAATACCCCATATATATTTAAATATCATATACATATATTTATATTTATATAAATATGTATCGTTCCATCGTTTTGTTCGTCTTAGCCCATGAAAAATACATTTGAGCTGCGCAAAATGAAAAATTATCAGAACCGTTGCGACGTTTGCCTCGTCTGTGATTGCGATTAATGGTGTCTCGGGATTCAATTGGTGGCCGCCTTTGGTTGAGGGAGAGGGTGTGAGAGGGGGCGGGGCAACATTTGGAAGCTGGTTACTGGCAACTAGCTATTTCAGCCCTCAGCTTTCGTACCAAAAAAGCAAATTAATATTAACAATACTGACAAAAGGCGGGCGAATGAGAAAATTAGTTGGAGCTGAAGCTGAAGCTGAAGCTGGACAGATTCATTCGATGCATCTGCAATGCCAGTGAAATGGTTGATCAAAGAAGCAAACGAAGCGCAGAAGACATCGATGCCTGCAGATGGCAGCTAGAAAAGGGTGGGCGGGTGATATGGTTTAAAGATGGAGCATTCGACAATAAACGAGCGTCGCTGCTAATGACATTAATAATATTAATTGGCATTAAGTGTAGGAGCAGCCAGCAGGATTCACAGAAAACGCGTCCTCGGGATGAGCTCAAGGACGAGCAGTACACGTAAGACGTAAGATTGCTAAAATTTTAATAATAAATAGAAAAGAAAATTCGAGTTGATGAATAAGTTGGCAACTCTTCCGGAACACGGAATAAGACGTCGAATGATTGCGCAGATTTTATTCAAAGTTTGTAGACAGTAAAATATGAGGAACAGCTGCCGATGGGCAACATGGTGGAAAGTGGGGAAGGAATGGGGGAAGTGGTAACCAAAAACCGGGTGCTGAGACCGGGACAAGAACAAAGCGTTGCAGCAGGCAACGGGGGCTGTTTTTTCGAATTTGCATTCCGATTTTGTTGTTGTTGTTGTTGTGGCCGAAAGTTGGCAAAGTTTTGCTGAAATATGCAAAGGTGCAAAACTGAAGTAAAACGCTTTTATAAAGGACAACCAGTTGGCAGCCAAGGCAAGATGGGAAATACTTTTGTCTATGTTGACCAAAATCACTGACACTCAAATGCGAATAACAAAATCAAGAAAATAAAGCAAATCGGGACAACAAATTTACAGCTGAAAGTCGCTGAAAATATTAGAGTGAAAACTTGCGGAAATCTTGAAATCGGATTATATATCTATATCTATCTTATATCTATCTCCAAACATCATTTTATCTGTGTGGCTTAGTATGCTTAGTAAAATAGTAGAAAAGATTATTTTAAAGGTTAACAAATTGCTAGTAGGAGCAACAAAAGTCAAAATTACACATTACTGTATACTTTCTGATAACATTATAAGCACCGTAGTTGCTTTTATTGTGTTTTCCCTATTCTTTGTTTTGTGTGTTGTATGTGTGTGCAAGCTGGAAAGCCAACATTGAAACAGTTTTCTAATCTCTTGCACAACGAATGTTTATTACTGACTGGCGCAATTTATGAATGAATTTGAAGCGGCAAACAAACAAATCCAAAAACAACAGCAACAATAATAACAACAGCGAATGGGGTTGGGCTGAAAAAGAAGGCTAATAAATAAATTGACAAAGCGCACTTGTAGAACTCCCAATGAGCACAAGGATTAAAACAGATCCCTTTTTTGCAATTTGCCAGCAGCAGTAAATTTGGTGCCCAATTTACACACACACAGCTACTATGAGTGTGTGTGTGTGTGTAAACATCTTTTTTTTGCCTGTTTTGCAAAACTGTTGGCGACGTTAAAATTTGTTTTGTTTTTTTTTTTTTCTGTGTGCTTTGCAGTATTTTAATTTACGTTTTTCGTATTTTAATTGAAATACTTTATTTGCCTTTTTCGGGTTGTTGTTGTTATTGCTGTTGTGGTTGTTGTTATTGCTGTTGGTGTGTTTTGTGCTGCCGTCTTCGTTTTCTTTGCTGTCGCTGTCGCTGTCGCTGCTGTTGTTGTTAATTTTTCTCGCTAAAAATACTCAAGTTAATTATAAGCAACATCGCCAGCAACAAGTCGAACATTTTAAATCTAAAACATGTGTGTGACTTGATATTTATTTTTAAAATCACTTTCAGTATTTTTTTTTATTTTGTCACTCTTTCCCTCATAATTTTTAATAATTTTGTATTTTTGATACCCTGTACCCATTGACGGTGAACGAAATGTATACTATGCACATGCATACATTTCTTGATCATCATCAGCTGTCATCGTATCACATATATAAGAGACTAGAGACTTTCAACTTTGAGTATTTGATGAAAATAAATAAGCTTGATGGATGGAATTAAATAAACTTGATTTAGTATTCATAATTGAATATACATATACATATATATATATATATATGATTTAGGTAATTTAAGGACCCTTAAGGAGACCACTGGCAATAAAACTGAGCAGAGTGTTATCATTTTTATTTAGCAGCTCTGGTATATGGTACCTGCAAGGCAGACTGGAGAAATTGTTATCAATTATTTTTGTTTTGTTTTTGTTTAGGGTGTCGGCGTTATGAACTTCTTGTTGCTGGCAGGTGCAGGTCGAGCCTTACACTTCGTGCTCTGTGCCTAGGCCAGCATCGAGCGCTCTTTTGATTAAAATGGAATGCAGTCATAAATTGTTACTGGATATTAGTTGGCCATAAATTGCACATTTACAATATTTGGCTCATTGGGCGTATGCGCAATATGCCGGTTGGCTGCCCCTCCATTGCAGGGGGGTCGTGATCGACTTGGCTGGCTGCCTTGTTGTGTTTTCTTGGCACAGCTGCCATCAAACAAAAACAACAAGAACCAGAAAATCTACAATAAATCAAACGAAATAGGAAAAACACGAAGTTGTTGTAGCTTTTGTTGTTTTGTAATTGTTGTGGTTGTTGCTGCTGTTGCTGTGGTTGTTGTTCTTGTTATGGTCTTAGTTGCTGCCGCTGCCGCTGCTGCTGCGCTCATTTAAATGAGTTCGAAATTCTTGAAATGTCATGGCTGGCAGTTAGCCTTTCGGTTCACATGCCACACACAGATCGCCCGAATTGCCCAACATCCACGTCCCCAAAAACTATTGCGATTCTGGCAACACTTCTGCAGCGTATGCGATACTATTGTGTTGCACACCGACAACCCCAACAGTGGCAACATTTCAGTGGCACACCAGAGCACAACTTCAACCAAGGTGAACTCTTCGAAATGTGGGCAAAACAAATGGTGCTTCAGACGATAAAATTTAGATCTGTGGTATTGTTTGTTCAATTATTTACTCGGTAAATTGTTGGTGTTTGCTCTGTTGAGTCTACTGCAGAGAAATCAGATCTAAAATTGCTGTAACATAATAGCCTCTTTTTATGCTAACATGGGTATATTAAGCCGGGTACTTGTGAGATTTGAAAGTTATTAATACCGTTAAGTTAGTTAGCCAGTTAGTTAGTTTTTTGAAATGTATACTTCCAAACTGATTTCAGCTGCAGCGTTTGGAACAATGTTGCCCCATCGTCGAGCTGCATAAATGCATGCCTCATTCAACACATATTTTGTAAGCATGCTTGCCTCTACGCGTGTTGTATGTCTCTAATTTCATGTTTTGCATTTCGTTTTCAAGAACAGCGATCAATTAAACATTTGTTCAATTAATTGCCGCGTGTCGGCAAAGCGTCAATTGAACAAATGTTCTGTGGTCTATAAATTGTTGAAAACATCAAATTATTCAACCCTCCAACCACCCGCACAGCACACACGCGCCAGTTGCACCCAAATTGGGGTGGCAACTGTTGTTTTGATTTGACATTTTGGTATTACACTTTGTCAGATGCCATAAATTGCATGTAATTTGTTTTTGTTCTTTTATATTTTCTCGTTTCTTTATTTGCTGTGCGCTCGCCTCACTGATTATCTGCTCGGCCACAGTCATGTCACAAAAACAAAAACAAAAAACAAAAACAAAATACAAAAACAAAAAATAAATAAATAATAACTAAAATGATTTTTCACTTTTTACTATATGCTGCTATGAATTTTCCATAGTATATTCAACAGAATTGATGAGGCTTCTGTTTTCTTTTGTTTTATCCGGTTACTCCGCGTATGTGAATTATTATAAAGGGGGGGCTGACGGGCCGGCGGGCCGGATGACGGAGATTGTGCGTTCTTTTCGATTCGTTTCAATTGCTGCGGTTCACGTTCACGTTCTTTTCGCTGGCTGGCGGCGTCCAACCACACACGGCAACTGAGGCAGGGTTCAGCTACCGAGCGGCGTCAGCAGCCGGCAGCAGTCGCAGCCGCCGACAGTTTGACGCTAACGTCGACGTCGACGTCGACGACGACGCCGGCAGATCGCCAAGTTGTGCGCTTTGTCACCTCTACTTTTTGGTGAGTTTTGTGCGACGATCTCGATATGCTATGTGTGTTTGTGTGTGTTTGTGTGTGTGTGTGTGTGTGTGTATCTATCTGTGTGGTGGATCGTAAAGAGATCTTGTGCTCTCTCGTGCTTGCTTTCATATTTCCATGGTGACATTTTAGCTACACTGGCAGCGAGGCGTTTCGCAGCGCTGGTTTTATCTACAATACACGGTTTTGATTGTTCGCTGCCATTTTTTTGCTTTGTGCCTTCAATTTGCATTTTAATTTTTGCTGCCTTTGTCGTTGCTGCCGTTGTCTTTTTTGCACCCCCGATGACCGCCCCGCACAACCTGAGCGTAAACACACAGCTGACAAACCGACGAATGACGTCTGCTGATGACGTAGTTGCTAGACACGTAAGTGTGTGTAAGAGATGGAGTGGGTCCGTCCACGAGATACCCTGTAGCTGCGCTTAAAGCGCTCTTGTGAAATGAAATATTTGACGCAACAATGAATATTCGAACATACAAATATAATATAGGCATATTATATCTATTTATATACATTTTAATTATAGTGCCAAAGATTTGCCTAAATTTTCGCATTTCAATAGCAACTTTTAGCAATATGAATGAGGAAGGGGTATAGAAAAATGGAAATCAGCTTATTGTTTTAACTGCTTCTTGTTGCGCTGGCTGCGTACGGCGTGCGTCAGCAATCCGGAACTGGAACTCCTCCAGCAGCTGCCCCGGACAGAAATGCCAACATCGAAAGCATTACGAAAGATATTTTTATGATCTAGCCGAAAATTGAGTGGCCATCAGCAGTCAATCCGAGTGCAGCAATTCATATGAGAATTCTCCGACAATTCTTGACTCATCAGTTTCTTTTTGTAATGCAATTTAGAGGAAAGTAAAAATAGCCAAATCCACTGATTTTTATCTAGAATTCTACCAGATACCAGAATGCAAAAAATAAAACAAACAAAGTTGGGCCTAAATCAGTTCAAATTGTATCTTTGGCATTAAAATTTATGGGCAGTAAAAATGTATGATTAATTTAACATATTGAAACCATCTTAAAATATACTTATGGCCAATCGCAAATGAATGGATTATATATGTCGATCGTAAATCAATGGATTGAAACATTCCTACATTTTATGCAAATGCGAATGTTATTCGAATATAATTGAATATTGAATCACATGATCACGCACAGCTCATGCGAAACCATCAAAACATTTGCGGGCTCATTAAATATCTGATACAAAATAGCTTCGAAATCGCTCAACTGAAATATATAATACCTGATTACAGACAGTAATTAGCTCCATATTTTGTATTTAGTATTTCTAATTATATATAATCATTTATATGAACATAGCAATATAATAACTATGAAATGAACCTAGAAAATGTTGGCGAGTGATATGTAAAATTGTATTTCTTATCCTCAACTATCGCTTCTCTCTAGTTTCATTTGTTGCATGGTGCACGCGTCGTATGGTTAATGTGCCACCAACATTGTGGTGGGCTGTGGCAGGGCCTCAGCACTAAATGCCGTTGCTCCGTTATCAGTCGGGTCAGCGGTTACAATCAGTTGCTCCCTTCCACAAAACATTGCCATTACGCCTTTGGCATTTATCGTAATTTAGATGCGTTCAATCTTGTGCCCCTCTGGGAATCCTTTTTATACCCTCAATTCATTAAAAAGGGATGAAAAGGGTAGAATGGATTTGTGCAAAAGTATGTAACAGGCAGAAGGACGCATCTGCGACCCCATAAAGTAAATATACCCGTCAGTCCGTTTGTCCTTGGGTATGACAATGCGGATCTCAGTGACTATAAAAGCTAGAGATTTCCAATTTGTAATATAAGTTCGCGTATGCCTCGGGCAGATCAATTTGATTTAATTTTAACCATAACTTTCTTCGTTTTGCCTGGCAATAAAACTAAAATATGTTTAACAGCTGGGCTCAGGGTATGCTGAAGTCGAGCTCACTTGGCATTCCTACTTGTTATAATATTATTTTCACCATTGTCATAAAAAATGAAGCGCACTTTGTGTTTGTTGTTGTTATTATTGCTGTTAGCAATTGTTGTTGTTGTTGTTGTTAATATTGCTATTATTATTATTAAACTTAATAATAATATTATTATTATTATTGCTGCTAGTGGCCAAAGGCAGATGAGCAAAAAACCGCAATAATAAGCAGCGGAATCGCTGAGCCGCATGTTTCCCATAAAATGAAGACTGAATTAGGTTCATCGGCTCGTTTGGATAGCTGCCTGGAGTGCAGGCACCTGATTGAATGATTTTATAATTTTTTTTTGCCATTTTATCGGGCAAAAGGTCAAAAATTTAAGCATATCATGCGGCTTTAAATATCTTAGGCCACCCCACCTCGATGCGAGGGCAGATAAAAACCCTGGCTGGATGGTCCGGGGGGGCGGAAGCACAATAACATGTCACGCTTGAGCATCGTAAATTAAAAATAAGCGTTGCTGTTGGGCGTGGCCGACTCCGAAATACTCCGATACGAATAAGTAATACCATTTGATAGCAGGTGCCACAGAATCTACCGTCCAAATTTGGCTTTTCGATTGCGGTAGACATATACTTTCATGAATTTTGGTTCTATCGATATCCTAGTCTCCTAGTTTAACACTTTGTCTGATGTTCCGAGTTTCAAGGATCCGGCTTTGAGAGCGTTGAAGAAAGTTGCGCTGATACGGACAGACGAACAGACAGCAGGACAGACATTGCACAAAACCAATATACTCTTGTACCTTCAGGTGTCAGAGTATACAAATCAACTTTATGGCTGTTGGCCTTCGGATCGGGGCTCAAGCCGAATGTCAAGCAGGTTGTTAATAGACCCAAAGGAAAAAAGGAATCGCAATATCACACAATATGTCAATGTATGTACATATATAAAAAGTCACTCATAAATGAACATCCGCCCGGTTAGCACGTAGCCACACAAATCGGAAATTAAAACGGAAATCTCTTGTGTGTAAATACAAATCAAAGTGTATTTTTTGTTGTTTTTTAAACAGCTCGATACTTATCTGTGCAAATTGAGATTTTTGGGCAATATTAATAGAGTCAAGCGATGTGTACGTACCTGTAATATAAGAAATATAATTATAAGTATAGAATATTTAGCAAACACTGTTTAAATACCAATATATATGATTGCAATGTAGATTCTTTCTTGGATGTAGAACTATGAGAGTTATGATTTTGATTTATTGAAATTATAATTTAAGTAATAAATTAAATTTAACAGCAAACAGTATGCAATGGATCTTTATAGACATAAGCCACAAGGATTAAGCAGAAGCCTCAGTCGGCTCAAGAGCTTTCACTTATTTGATATCCATAAAATAAAGATATTTTCCCTTGTGAATTAAAACCGAAACTTAAAACTGATCAGATTGTGAATTAATTAATCTATTTTAAAGGCGAAAGTTCTTTTTGCACACTTAATACAGTTGTGATTTGATATGACAAACAGTTTTATATCTTTCGAAAAACTGACCAAGAACTATTTGATAGGAGAGGCAAGTCTTAACACGCTAAGCGAAAAAAATAGGACCAACCCGCTTAGCTTGGTTATCCATCAGGAAAGTTGCGTCTTTTTCAGGCTGATTAACTTGCATGCCTATCACAAAACTCATAATCATCAATCTATCTAAGCAAGTTTGCACAACGGCTTAACCATTTTCGGCAAACAGCGACAACCACAGCCCGTGCTCCGCGTCCGGCGCTTACAATTGGCCAAACTCAGGCGACACTCAATGTGAAGCGGGTGCTGTCCGACTGCTGTCCGTCCGTCTGCTGTCCGCCTGTCGTTCAATCCGCTTGTCTGTGTGGCTGTCCGCTCATTCGGCCCGCTCACTTAGCTGTCATTTTGGGCAACAGGACACTTTGTTTGAATGTTATTTATGAGGTACTTTTGTTGTAATTCAAGGAAATCGCTTGGCTGAGCCACTTTTTCAACAACAGCCGCCATAATTTATGCATGCGCCACCCGAAACACCCTGTGTACAGTTGGAATTGGTTGGCAGGGGGAGTTGAATGCCTTTTTCGACTGGATTCCGGCCCGGCTTTAGTCGAATCGATGACCGTGCGCAGCGTGTGAATTATGAAATACGGCTCGGACTAGCTGCTGGCTGCTGCCAAGAATTTCGACTTCTTTTCTAATTAGGCTTAAGCCGCGAGCCTTCTCCCTCTATTCGCTGGCATCATATGTCGCTCCTCTTGGCCAACACGTGCCTGAGCTGACAACTGCCATTCAACTCCTCCCACAGACAGACTGAATCCTATAATTGCCATTGCCATTCATCGGGGGCTGTTCAAATTGAATGGGTTCCAAGTTAAGGTCCTTTCTCTCAGCATGATTGAGCGAAAAGCCCAAATCTGGTTTTTGGGTGCTGCAGTTAAGGTGCCACGCTTAGACCTCTATGAAAGATCACTGGCAACATGCTTGCTGAGGGACTGAGAAGAGAGTCTAGTTTAAAGGCTAAAGACTTCAGTCGCCATTGCTTACCAAAAAGTTCCTCTATTTTACAGTAATCGAAAAAATAAGAAAAGCCTACACAAAAGAAAATGTTCTTAAAATATCTACAGCCATACCAGCTGTTAAAAGCGATGGATATACAACTAATATATGATTGCATTTAGTTTAAAATAATTTATCAAAATAATTAAATGCTGTTCATCTTTTAATATAATGTTTAAGAGTTAATAATAAAAATGCTGTAAAGAAAACAACAATTTTCATAGCTTTCGATTCGCCAGAAGTTTGAGGTAATCCTCGTGTTAAAAGAAACCAACATAAAGAACACAGGACAACAGACAACACGAAAAGAAAAGAGCGAAAAACTAAAACAGAATTGTAGACAAAAAGAAAGAGAAACAGAAAGAGAGAGTGTGTGAGAAACATACCCATCCACGTAGATGCTAGCGGCAGCTCCGCCACCGCCGCTTCCGGTCATGGCAAGCGCCTTGTAGCGTGCCTGCTCATCGGTGGGCAGGACGATGTCAACGGAACGAGAGCGGGTCGCATTGTTGTTGGGCACGGTGAGAAAGCAGACATCGCCTGTGGGCTGCAACTCCTCCGTTTTGCCGCCGGATGAGAGCTTCGAGAAGCACGAGTCCACTGATGCGGCCCGATCACGCCTCAGATCCGGCACCGTCAAATAAATATCCCGCACAACGAACGTAGAATGATGACTGGCGTTGGCTGCGGCTGCGTTGGGTGCTGTTGGGGAACCGTAGGTGGCCATTATGGAAGCCTCTTCCAGTGAATCAGCGGTGTCCACCGATAACTTGGTGACAGTGCCCACCTCCTCGTGTGACACATTCTCCAGCGAATTGCCCGTCGGCTCCACAAAGATGGCCTCCTGTCGCGATATCGAACGACGCCTGCCACGACCCACCATTGGCAAGCCCATGGCAGCGGCCGCATCATCAGCATCTGCACTGGAGCAGCCAGCGGCGCAGCTAGAGCCACTGGAGGTGATGGCAGGCAGCGTCAGTGCTGCAGCTGCTGCAACAGCAGTAGCGCTTAGCTGCTGGCATCCGGTTGAAGTTGACGGCAGCTCGAGCACCGGACTGGTCTGTCGCACAAGCGTGGGCGTTGGTACTGGAGAGATGGGCGGCGAGCCGGGATCAATGGGGAACGCATAATCCGGAAATGGAGGACAGTCGCCATTGGTTGGCGACAGCGTGAAGGTGATGCCGCATGGCGTTGTCGGTTGCGGTGGCAACAGGGTGTTGCCAAAGTGCGGCGATCCATTTTCGGAACCCTCCATGCCCTCATCCTCGGACGTGGTCACCGAACTTCCGATCGTGTGGCGGCGCATTTGACGGGGCAGGCGCGTCCGCGACTCCTCAATGCTGCTGAGCATACTGATGCCCATGCTTAGATTGGACATGCGTAGGTCCATCTCAATAGCGGCCTCGTCGTCCATCTCCAGGCCGCCACAGGCACCAGCCGCATCATCATCGTCCAGGGCATCTGCGCTGTCGTCATCGTCGCTCGTATCGGAGCTGGTGTTGCTATAGCTAAGAGTGCTCAGCTCTCGGTGGTCAATAAAATAGCGCCGCTCGGCTGTCATCTCCTTTTCATATTGCTCCACAAAATGGCAATGGATGCACGGCGGCGGTGTCTTCGTCGAAGAGCTGCGCCGCACCTTCAAGCGCCGTGGCACCTCGAGAAAAGCACCAGAATCATCGCTGCCCACCGAGGCGGCTGCCGAGTCGAAGCTGTGCGAGCGTTGGGCATGCGCTGCCTGGGGCACCTGCAGATAGCCACCCTCCGAGGATCGCTCGTCTGCCGACGAGGATGACTGCTGCTTCAGGAGATGTGCAGCGGAGCGCTGTCTCCAGTTGCATCTCATCAAACGAGGCAGAGCGCACCTGATGATGAATGATGAAGCGCATAGAAAGAGAGAAAGCGGATAATGTAAGCTAGTCACACAGCGCTCGACTCCAGACACAACGACAACAATCTTCAGTGAAACGAAAGAGGAGGATGGAGGGGAAACGGGGAAGTGGAAGCGGGGTACGTGCATGCTGGACCAAAACAAGGGCATCAAACCAAAATACAACAGACACAGAAACGATAAGTTATCGAACATGCAGCATTTTACTTGATTAGTATGCTGCCGGTTATCGATAAGTTTGTGACACATTTAAGAAAACAATTTGAAAATATACCAACTGCCCACGCTAACCGATAGGAGACTATCGATAAGCGATAATAGCAGCGCTATAAAAAGTTAATATAATAAAGCATTCACAAGTGAAACCAAAGTAAACAAAACAACACAATTAAAAAACTGTTAAGCTGGAACATGCACAATAAAATCGATTTCAGCTCGAATCGACACAACAACGTCGATAACACGAAAACAACACAGATTATCGATAACTCAAAGTGTACCTGCTTGGGAACCTCGAGACTATTCTGCATTTTCATTTCGGCACCCGTCGGAGTGCGTGAACGCGTAAAAGTCGAACGTATGCGATGCATTTTTGTTGATTGTTGCCTATCGGTTATTGGTTATCGATTGTTAGTTGTTGCTGTTTTGTTGGTGATTGAGTTGTCAGTTTTGGTGATTGTTACTGGCTGGTTTAATTGTTGTCGTTGTTGAGTATGTTGCCGGTTGTTTCTTGCTGATTTAGTTGTTGCCGTTGACGATTGCTGCTGTTGCTTCTGGTTGTTGGTTGTTAGTTACTGGTTACTGTTTACTGGTTGAGTTGTCGCTATTCCTTGTTCTTTGATAGTTGCTTTGCTGTTGTTGCCTTTTGCGTTGTTATTGTTGTTTGGTATTAATCGATGATTGACTGTCAGTAAATGGTTGGTCTGTCACTATTTTTGGTACGTACGCTGCTGATTTAGTTGTTGTTTTTGCTGTTGCTGTTGTTGTTGTTGTTGCTTGTGTTATTGTCTGTGCCACTCATGAGTGGACTGACAACTGCTTTGTGGACTATTGTTTCAGCGTTGCACGTTGTTACTGCTAATAGACCAGTTGTTGTTGTAGTTGTTGTTGCTGTTGCTGGTGCAGTTGTTGTTGCTGCTGCTGCTGCCGTTAGTATTTGTATGTTATCTATTGCTATTGTTGATTTGTCTGGGAGCTCTGCTTTTACTGTGTCTGTTGCTGTAATCGTTTTGCTGCTATGGTTGTTGGAGTTTTTGCCACTTTCGACGGTCTGTTGGTGCTTGTTGTTGTTTTTGTTGTCGCTGTTGCTGCGGTTTAATACCGTTTTAATCGAATTATCTGCTGATTTCTTGTAGCGGTTGTTGATGTTATTGTTAAAGCTTGCTAAATGCTTGACAATTGCGATGCTTAATTCCATTTCGATGATTTGCTTCAAATCTTTCCTTTAACTTGTTTTTGTTTTTTTTGTTTTTTTTTGTTTTGTTTTGTTTTTATTCTTTTTTTTTTATTTGCTGACTTTGTCTTATTATTTGCTTTAGTTGAAGAATGTTCTTGTACGTCTTTCTAAGCGATCTGGCCAACAAAGCAACTTAATAAAAAGTTCACAAAGTTTTTGCGCTCGATTTTGTGCCTGTCGCGTTGCTGTTGAAGCTGATGCTATGAAAGACGACAGTTGTTCTTGTTGTTATTGTTGCTGTTGTTGTTGCTGCTGCTGCTGCTGCTGCTGTTGTTTTGCTTTTAATGTGGCTCAGAGCGCTGGCCGTGCGCCGCCAACGCTCGACAACCACTTACTCTTGGAGCGCAAGCTGCTTTTATTGTAGCTCTGATTGTTTTTGCCTTTGCTTTCAATTAATCAGAGTTTTTGCTACACATTATAATTATCCAAAGTGCAGGTAGAGAAAGGGAGAGAGAAAGAGAGAAGCAAGAATTGATTACGTTAGTTTTTACACGATATAATTTATTTAATTGCTCACACCCCCAACCTGCAAATTAAATTCAAAACTTCCATAGCCAAAAGTAACTGCATAAATTCACACATTTTACGATTAAAGTCATCGAAATGACAAAAACACACACCCGCTGACATATTGTTCCACCTATTGCAGATAGACCTTAGAGCAGAAATTAGCTGAAAATATATATTCTATGGATTGAATATAAATGAATATGCAGCTTACTAATTGGATCTCTTTACCATCAGCTTACATACATACAAACACATTCAAGAGAGCTTTCAATTATGCTAGGCCCAATTCGCAACGTATTCATCATACCCTGCACAGATTGGTTCCATAATAATGAGGAGTGTTCTAGATATAACATAGGAGTAGTTTTAGATAAAAGACACAGAATACACTCATTATTGGCCTAAAACAAACATTTTCCCCATCCTTAATACAAATTTAATCGATCATTATACATTTGATCAAAAATGATATGATAACAACATAAATAGTTGCTAGTTCGATCGATTTCATTAATTGCTGAAACAGGGTATGCTCGATTAAATAAAATACCAAACTGACTTTCGATACCATCTGATTTTATTAAAATAAAAAAAGGGGGGAAATGCGAACTAGGCCAACGCAGAACCCGTTACGGTTTCATTTTACAGACAATAGGTGGAAAAAACTATTATGGCATACCTTTGACATGTCCGCGAGGCACTGACGAGGTCAACGAGACACACACACACACACAAATATATACACACACATGCAGACAAACACATACATATGCACACGTACACACGTGTGTAGAGCACACAAAAATGTCGAGGCAATAAGATTGCACGGTAGCAAATGGGGCGAGCAAATCAAAAGGGATACGGCGTCCTTACAATCCGCTCGAACCTACGTCATGGTGTTAGTTTTAGTTGTGTGTGTGTGTGGGTGTGGTGTGGGTGTGTGTGTGTGTGTGTGGGGGTGCTTCGGTTGGCAAATTGAAAGCGTGAAATTAAATGAAAATGATATAGCTTTGAAATTGAATTCCACAGAAATGCCGAAAGTTCACTCAGCGCACAGTGCTCCGTAGAAGGGCGTGTTCACAAAAGCCTCAACACCAATCACTGCGGGGTTCCAAATAGAAGGGCTGAACTCGAGCATCTCGTAATTATCGCGTTCAACGGCTTAGCAGGCAGGAACGGTAAGAACAGCTATTGGTTTCAGTTTCATCAGCTTTAACAAATGTTCAACGATTTTTTTTTTTGCAAAGAAAACCCATTGTATATTTTTAGGCGGCAATCATTTTGTATGCATTGTGTTTAAAATCAATTTGAAAAGTTGCAGGTCAGCAATCCGAACTTTTAACGGCCTATTAAACTATTTAAAGACAACGTCGATGTGTGTTTGAGTTAAAAACGATTTAAGCCCAGCTTAAAACAAATTTACAATACGCACCTTTGATGTATCTAATGATGATAATCAGTTTTAGCATATAATAAAATTGTTTAAGTGCAGAATGTAAAATGAAGCGGCGAATTGTGTAAAATTTGTAGGACTTGTTGCTTCTGTTTGAGTGTACATCTAACTACAAACAGGTAAAACATTTCCTTTAATTAATTTACGGTAGTTTTCGTCATTCACTTAATTCAACTTCCCCAGCAAACGGCCTCAAATCGATGCTGTTTTATAATTATGTGAATGCTCTCTGCTACAAATTGAGTTTTCAAAAAGTTTTCAAAAAGCATTAAGTGATTTATACACTAATTGAATCATTGGCAGCTTGGTGTGGACTTAATGCCTTGACCTGATTCGCTGTTCTTGCTACCCGTCCGCCCCCCGACAGGCTTCTTAGCATCGCTTATAAGGCAAATCAGCGTACTCAGCGTTCAGAACGCACGCTTATTATGAACACATTATTTATTTGCAGCAACCACGCCACGTTTGCCCACTCGCCCACATATTAAGCAGCAGTCGCAATGGGCACTGCTTGGCTGGCCACCACATTCCCGGCCACATCATATGCGGCGGTGACCTCGTAATTGTTCATCGCCGAGCGCACTAAGTAAGAAGTTTTGTATAATTTTTTTGTAAAGACCAGCAAAAGAAGCAACAGCAATGCAAGCAATAACACAAACTAAATAACAAATATGATGGCGGCAGCAGAGCTCCGAGCACAACAACTGAAGCAACTGGGGAATCGAGCAATGTCCACAATATGAGAGACGAGACCTGAGACTCTACTGGGAGTACTGGGCCACCTTCGGAGTCCACCACAAAGGAAGCCATCTGGTCGTGCGGATGACAAAAAAAACCTTTGTAATAGCATGATGTATAAGTGCTCAAGCGATTCGAGTCCCAATGACACTAGCCAAATGTGGCAAGTTCCGAAACTTGAAGTGGGTGTGTCAATTTATGAGTGAAGAATGCAAGCTATTCTTAGCAATTTTATTACCGTTTGAGACGGTTGCACGACACTGTAAGTACTAACAATCTGAGCTGAATCTTTTTAAATGCTGTTAGCTCATTTAATAAGGTTGAGTTTCAATGTTGAATGGCAAGTTTGAGAGGCAGACGAAAACTTAAAGGGAGAAGCCATGAATATGATGAAGATCTGCAAAATCATAAAGCTTCTTTGATTGAATATTCAATTCAATCTCGCTTATCTAAAATAACTTTCAAATTTATATTTTATTGATTCATTTTTATATTTGCTCAATGAAAAAAAAACTACTGCTTATCTAGGGTCACCAGAAACTAAGATTTGTCTCGCATTCTTAACCAAATTTGAATTGCATGCTCATCATGAACCAGTTCCCTTTAAAGTCAGCTTATGTCAGGCGAATAGGCGTAACTGTTGCCACGCCCATACAATCATAGCTTTGGGTAGCCCTATGCCCAGACCCCATCGCAGGGTTGGTTGCGGTAGTTGAGGGTTTGCTGGTTTGAGTAAGAAGAACTTGCACAGAACTTGGCCAAAAAATGAAAACTTTTCGCTGCAGAGAAATTCAGGCATGAAACTCAACATGACTGCTGAAAAATGAGGGGAGTGGCACGAGGGGTTCAGAAATATTGGGGTTGGAATGGTTGAACGGTTGGGCGTCGCCTGATAACTTGCCTTAAATAAAAGAAAAATATGTTAATTTCAATTAATTGTTGGCGCTCAGCTAAAAAAAGAAATTGCTCAAAAAGTTTTCTTTCGCATTACGGGGGGCGAAAATAGAGGGTTGAAGGGGGTTAACAACTTTGTGAACCGCTTTTCGCTGGGTCATTTTCGGGAGGGTATACTTAATGGAGAACTGGAATTTTATAATTTGCTGCGATTTGTCGCTGTTAGGAAAATTATTTGACACTAAACATTCTAAGAGTATGGAAAAAAATGATCAAATAATATGAGAGAAAAAGAATAATTGATTGGGTGAGAAAGGTGGTGGGGGGAGAGAAGGTTGGAGATATATTAACACAGGCGGAAGTGATCTGACTGCTAAAGCCCTTTTGAAATTGGCACAATATTTAAATGCAAAACATTGCGCCAGATACTTTTTGGCAAAAGTTAAAGAGGTTTTCACACGAAAATGGTGAAATGTGGGTAAAGTGGGTCTAAGGGCTTTGTGAAGTTAGTAAAGTCAGTTAAAGACAAGACAGTCAGGACTTGAAAATAAACTTGGGAATCAACTAATTCGACAAAAAGGCCCAAAAGCAAATGGGAAAAGTTTTCTTTTTGCCCTTTTCGGTGAGCATACGGGCCACGGCCACGTGAACACATGTCGAGAGGTCGGACGTGCAAAAGACAACAGAAAAATAACAATAACAAGGACAATAGGACAATAACAGCAGAAGCCAAAATTCGCCTCCTTTTTATCAATGAAAACAACGGCATACAACTCGAACTTAATTGAGCGTGGGAGCTATGGGAGCGAAATGTCAATAAAAGCGCCAAAATTAGCTTTACACGAAAATTGTTTATTTTCACTCCTTTTGTGGTATTTTTGCAATTTGATTCCATATACTTAGTTGTATATCTTTGAGAGTACTAAGCTGATGGATATATTTCATATATTCAACAAACTGACATATGTTGTAAGTTCGATCATTTCCGTTAATAATAATAATATAATAATAATGAATAAGCTGCTACCAGTTGCTCTGCCAGATAACTCGATATATATATTATTTGATCGTCGTATATATTATTTGATCTTTGAAAGGTATTTTCAGCTATCTCAGTTCGAAGTTTGCTTAAGAGTTTATCGATTTAATCCTTTGGCGGTATCACCAATCTAAATACTTTATCCGATGCAGACATAAGCGAGTATATATTCCAAGTTTCATATAGTTTCCAAGGTATAAGCGTGTCGAGAAAAGTTCCAACCTTTGCCACGTTGCTACGTATACAATTATAATCTCGCATTTTCTGTGAACTAACCACAGTTTAAGTGCTAAACACTGCCTGGCCATCTTGTTTATTGATGGCAGGTGCAGAATTGGCTCACAAGTTTTACCTTTTCAAGACTATAGCAACGAGAGTGTGGACAAATTTGAAAGCTTTGCACAGTTCAAGATTTGCACTGGGTTGCATTCTCAAACAAAAGAAATACCAAAGGACGCAAGGGTTGTCACATATCACAGTGCCGTACACACTTAAAGACCGGGCAAAGGTTTCAGTCTAGTGAATCGATGCCAAGTTATTGTTGCTATTGCCATTGTGGTTTTTGTGGTTGTGTCTGTAGTATCCTCTGCTAGTGGAGCAGGTTGAGTGTAAAATTTTTGTGTCGCCATCGATTTGTGTATGCCACAAATGGGCAACCAAGCGAAACGATGCGTTTCATTTGCGTTTTACAATTATTGAAACTGACTGCAAATACCTTTAAAAAATTATGCAAAATGGGTGTCTAGAGGGCATGACTGGTTAATACCCTGCAGTCATTGCACATTGTACCATTATATTATTAAGTCTAATATAATAGTTGCCACTGTATCCTTTGAATTAGCTCAGGCGGCCAAGTCAGCCTTCTTCTTTCTTTCTGTATGAAGTCTATAAAATTGTTGGCACCTTCTGGCACTCCTGTTCACTAACAATTTAATATATGAAAGGTGTAAGAAAAAGTGTTGAAATCTTAAAATGCGATATAGTTCACACATACATTATCGTATAAATGCATGTGTAAGATGAGAAAGATATGTATTCGATGCGCATCGGCAGGTTATCTGACAATTGATCTGACACATTTGCGATTTATTATTGACTAGATTTCCAACGGAATTTAATATTCTGATTTTGTAGTCAGTGCTTAAAATGGGCAAAAAGAGGTATGCAAATATGTGCAACAGACAAATGACAAAATCTCGGCCCCCGTAAAGTATATATATTTTTAATCAACACAAACAGACAAGCCGATCTCGCCTAGGCGAACTGTCTGTTGTAATCGATTTAATATATGTAAAGCCTAGTATAGTACTCTCCCGGCTAGAGCAATATATTTTTTTCCCAGCGTAAAAATGACATATGTTCTGTTATTCGTTTATTCGCGTTGCCTCTCGCCCGTCCACCCGCTGCTTGTTCCATTTTGCGCTGTTTTTCTTTTGTTTTTTTTATTTTTATTTTTTTTTATATATATTTTTATAGCCATTCAGCAGTCAGCCCGAAAGTATGCTAAGGGGCATTGTCGTGCTGCCCCAGAAGTTAACCCAAAGTTCCCCCGAGTTCACATCCTGAGCAGCTGCTGACCGACATTTCATTTTGTTTGCCTTATGAATTTCGTGTTTGTCGTTTCCTAAGCAGCGACAAACACGCACCAGCCAAAGGCGCAAGGGTGGAGAGCATGGAGTATGGTGTAAAAGGAGATGGAAGCTGGATAAAGGGGACGACAATATGCCTTTTAAATATTTGCCAACATTTTATCGACGCCTTTATTGGCCTCCATTTTGTAGGCACTTTACGCCCGACATATAATTTCGGCCAAGACATGTTCAGTTTTTAGATTTTTGAGTGAAATCAAAAGACACAACTAAAAGATGAAAACATCTAAATCAATCTGTCGAATATAAATTGCGTATTAGATGGCAGCTACGCATTTTGTACTTGATTCAAGTAGCTGCTCTTCTTTGTTATTTTTGCGTATAGTACTTGGGATTATTTTTGTTGAATGGCATTCAAGAGGTATTAGCGAAACATGTGCATTGCTGAAGTCTATAAGCTGTTGAAGAACAGTACTCGCATACATCCATTTAAATGCGTACACACATCTATGTACACACATATGTGTGTGAGCCTGTGTGTGTGCTTGACATCCTTGTTGATTTGCACACATTACGCACAACAAGAGGCACAACTCTCTTGGCTCAACCTCTTCGTCGCCCACTGCGCTTACGGAGTTCTGCGTTTGGCAGCCTCTTGAGTGCCAGCACATTAGGCTTTAGCATTAGCCTTAGTGGCAGCTGCTGCGTGCTGCTGCTGCTGCTGCTGCTGCTACTGTTCCTGCTGCTGCAACTATGAAAGGACACGAGGCCATCGAATTGTGGGCTAGTGGCAGGCGTGGCCAGGCAAACGCAACCCATCGCAACACATCACATCTAGAGTGTTATAGAGTGTAGCATAAACAAGTTGGGAGTTCACACTGTGGTGCTAAAGCATCTGCTGACGACGCTGAGACGTCAGCAGCTACATCGACAGAGTAGTTTAGAAATTAGGGCATTTCACATGCGGTTGGTAAAAAAAAGATGCTTGAAGAGAGTTAAACGTAAAAACACACAAACAGAAATAAATGCCGACGGCCACATACCCTGCTCGATGTTTAAGAATAGCTATAATGAGAAGTACGAGTATGTGATTGGCAACAATATTCTATACATATACATCTTAATTACTTTATCAAAAATTGTAGTACTTGTCGCAATACAAAAATGTAGTGTATACTGAATTTGGCTTTTGTACGACCGCAAAACAGATCTTATATACACTATTTATTCGATTAGAGTGTATAAAAATTGTCTAAGACACGCTAAATAGTTACGGAAATAAGCTACATGGTGTCAATGACAAACCATCAAATCGAGTGCCAAGTTAACCAGAAACGATCAATAGAATTTCTTTAACAAGCCAGGAATTACCGGCAACAGTCTCGGCAGCCCGCTCGCTCTCTCACAGGCGTTGACAGGTTGCATAGGTGCTAAATGGTTGTGCACATTACAACAAGAGCCCAATGTCAGTTAGACGCCTTTTGGTAATTTGAAACTTGTTATAGGCAAAGCGTTAATGAATTTTTAAGCAGCCACAACAAGAACAACAACAACATCAAAAACAAGCTAAACAGTGTTTTTGTTATATATCAAAAGCAACAACAAGGGTTTTAGAAAGCAACCACTTCACGCAAGAAGCATTGAAAAAAAAATATTACAAAAATTTATTTAAGAGTAGAAAAAAAAGCAAACAAATAGTCAGCACAGATCTCCATTGACTTGGCTACAATTCGGTTCAGTTGTGCGGCAATTTTCAACTCGAGCGGTTCGAAGCAACACCCCATCACACAAACAAACACACACACACACTTGAAGTGATGTATAGAAACAGAGTTGAAATTTTTTTTAAGTGCTTTCTGTGATTGTGAGTGTTAACTTAAGAATCCTTCGACCACCATTTGCACCGCACACAAATAATGAATTTGGCAAGATGTCGGAATAGCTGACAGCACAAGATCACAAATCAAGAAATTTTATTTTGTGTATTTTTATTGAGTACAGCGGCTATGCCTCATCTAGTCAATTGCATTCATTTGACATAAACAACGAATTGAAAAATATTGATCGCTTCTGGTGGTCGATGGTAATGTTTGTACTTTCGAAAAGAACGCATGAGAAGATAAAATACAGGGTTATATACGTATTAACATTCTCATTCATCATCCCCAAAAGGGCATCCAAAGTTACCTATTTATCTGGCTATCTGCCAGATATACAGTCTCTTCCACAAATGCTCGCATTGCTTAGCATGTTTTATCAAAATCAAATCAATGATTATTTGAAATGTTACCAACACTTGACGGTAGATAAATAGTGACCTGCTTTAAAGATTGGCTTATAAGTTGAACCATTTTGTATACGGGCCAAAAGTTAGAGATAAGTTTTGGTTTGTTTGTTAATTTGTGCTCCGAGCACTACTCATCAAGTAAGTACTCGTTAGTAAATATAAATGTACCACGTATATAATCATATGATTCATTTCAGCAAATGCTACACCTACAAGTATTTCAAATTAAATAGATATGGTCAACAATTTTGTGATTTCCGCTTTTGCAGCCGCTCACATTGGCAGCTCTTTAATTGTGTGCATGTCCTTATCCCTGTGCTGCAAATGTACATTGAAAAACTCCTGGATGAAGCGGCAGCGAGACCTCGTTATCTGTGCAAACCAACAATGAGCTGTAGTTTATTGTAATATCTATCAGAAGGAACGAACTTGTAATGCAATCAGCAACAAGCACTGAATGGCTGCAAGAAACCGGACTAACGTGGGCGGGCAACTTTTTCCATTAACACACAAAAGAAGCAGCAGTACAAGGTCACACACACACACACACAAACAAACGTATACATGATATACATGGTATAAAAATCCGCTCTCAACTTGAATTTTGATTCCATTGAGTTTGCCTTCATATTGCTTACAACCTACTCATACACGCAAATATTTAATTTTGTCTATATACATTTTAATAACCTTCTCGAGCGGCTTCATATCTTCATATTTAATGTTTCGAGTATCTGAAATTTGTTGTCGCTACTCGTTTATGTAATTTATGTACACTGAGAGAAAATAAACTACAAATACATACACGCCAAGGATTAGAGGCAAGTTATATACGTAAGTTACTATTTTGAAAAGTGATCCAAATTGCTCTATTAAAGAAAATATAAAAATAATAGCTTTCTTCGAGGAATCAACTTAAAAGCATGCTAAATATAAGGGTAGTATTAAGACTTGAATGAAATATAATTGAATTAAACAGAGAACTTATTTACTCTGTATGGAAAAATAATGCTGATTCGTTTTGACTTTACTTGACGGCCAAGAATATTCATGAACAATCAAGTGGAAGAATGTACAAAGGCCATTGACCCCGGCTACAATCTAATGACAAATAATATGGTACAGTATTGGCAACCACAGCAAAAAAACTTAGCAACCCTGATCCTGCCAGTTTCGACAGCGTATTGAAAGTATTAGCTTATCTCCATGTTTACCCACCATTTTTATTTTGTTCTGTATTCACGTTGCAATGAAGTTTCCAGAGATTTATGCACATTTTAAATGGAATTATGCAGGCAGGTAACAAAGTTTATTTTTTTTTTATTTTTTTTTCTTTTTGCTATGGAAGACAAAAAGACTGCACCTAAAATAAAATACTTCAATAAATTTGTACAAAAGTGTATGACAAACTTTTAATTTGCATACAATTTGTTTGTCATTTGATGCAAATGTTGTGACAGTTGTGTGTGTGTTTTTTTGCCAACATAATAATAAATACTATAGAAAAAAAATTGGAAGGTCAGCCAAATAACTCTCAAGAACATAATTTTAAGCAAACAATTTGAATTGAGGGAACGAAATGTATCGTTTTTTTTTCAAAATCTGATAAAACAAACATTGCTCGGTCCACTAAATATAAAAATCGTATTGACACAAAAATTATTCATTTAGTATGTACTTTTTCTAGATATGGGGATACCTTTTGATCGGTACACAAATTGATCTGACCTGTGTATGATAGCTGATATCTAGTTCATTTTTTTTGTATATATTTGCCCCCGCGATTAACAGCCTTCGGTATGCTTCGTCACTAGCGTGATTACGCATTCGCCACGTACGCTACTTTATTACATCGGCCTGTTATTGCTATGGTTTGTGCTGCTGGTGTTGGTATATTCCCGTGATGCCGTCAGGACAAAACATGGGCCATCAATCTCTGGCAGTGCCTATGCAAAATTGTGTAAGTGAGTGTCTTGCGGATGGGGAGGAGAGCCGCCGACAGAATTCCCGGAGGCAACGACGAATAGGGCACTCGTAAATTTCATTTAATCACTCGAACCTTCGACTTTGATGTAGTACGCAAAAATATTAAAGTCCAAACTGTCGGACATGGCCATTAAATGGCTGTGGCCCTTCACCATTACAGAGAGGTGCAGAATTTATTGGCCCTGCTCATGAGCCAGGTGAAAAATTGGGTCAGCTTCAGTGGCAACGTTATTAAAGTTGAGACACCCACTCAACAGAGTTGCCACCCAAGGCTACATCAATTCGCCTCCCATCCCTTTCTAGTCCTATGACTGAATTGCCTGTTGCTGCGAGTTCAAATTAATGTTGAGATTAATTGCAGAAGGCATTGCAAATTGTGGCAGCAACTTTAATTAGCAACAAACGTCAACAGCTTCGTTGCAACGACCCCCTCCCATCCACGGTCAGACCGTTTTTCACGATACACTGTAAACGCATTCAGTGGGAAACTTCAGCACATGGCTGCCCATCACAACGCGCATGCAAATTGATTTCACAAATTGTCCAGTCATATGAAAATTTTTGCATCGCATTAAGCAATGTGATATTAAGGAGAAAAACAGAAACATTAAAGTGATTTTGTTGATATTCTCCATGGCTTGCATGTCAAGTGCAGCTTAGTTTCAAAAGGCCCTTTCCTAAATACTCAATACCAATATACTCCATTATCGGCAATAGATTTTGATCCATATCTCGAACACAAAAGATGTTATCGATGAGAAATAAAGTACATTTTATCTGTACGCTGTATTTGTTAAAAGTTCACAATTTTCACACATTCGTAATGGGTAAAGTGTATAAAAATTAATCTGGAAATCATTGTGCGGGTCACCGCAAAATACACCACCTGTGCAACATTGTTATTAATTGTAGTATCACTAATATATAAAGTTACACATAAACAATTTTTGCAAAATGTGAATGATTAATCAAAATTCACATTTAAAATGTAGCTGTGAGGCAATTAAATATGTCATTTGCCGCCCTTGCACGAGTTTGAACTCGGCCGCGATTTGAGTGCACCCACAATTCAGCTATGCGTGCTGAGTGTGTTTAATTATTCATTATAATTATTATACTCACGCACGCACACACACACACACACACACACGCAGCCTCGACTCTCCATGGAGAGAGAGGTCGTAATGCGCATAATAAATATTGCATACTTTTGTGCATTGCACATAACCGTCAGCATTTGCGGCTGTATCTGCGTGCGCGCAAACAGATTGTTGTCGTCACTGTAGACTGCACTCCACACTACTGGCGAAACAGCGCGATGGGAGCAAAATAGTTATTAACAGTATACATATACAGGAGGAAATAAATATCGGCCAAATTCATATAGTTCGTTTTATTAAATGGAATGTTCCTCATCACAAAATTTACTATCAAAAGTTTTGGAGCTTGACATGCTTTCGTCACTAGAGACTTTCTTAGTTGCTATACATATATGTACATTTAAAGACACATTCATTCACGCCTATATACTCATATTGTAGCATGTAGACAGGCATAATGACAGTCCTTGAGCAATGTATATGCAATTTGGCGTTAGCAACGATATTAAAGGCGGTGGCTTCTTTGCATCTAATTATCCAGGCAATCGCAATGTGTGCCATACTAGATCTAAAAGATCACAGTGCAGGTACCCCAATTGTAATAAGCACTGAGAAGACTACACAAAATTGAGCTATAGCTGTTTGAAAAAAATAATTCGAGCCACAAATCAAATGAACATAATCATTATATATCTCAGTCTAAGACAGCTGTGTTCTTCCAAAAAGTAGGTAAATATACTAAAACTTTAACTACTAACTGATTATGTTAATAATGATTATAGAATTACTTTGATTATTTGGAAAGTGGAAAGTTACTTTAACGACGGAGTTCACTGAATGCATGCTTAAAGAGCACAAAATAGTGAATTGAATTGATTATCTTCAAAAAATATCATCGAGTTAAATACATATAAATAATATACAACGTCAATGTGCAGCTAATCTAAATCATAGAACACGCCTGGTCAACTTAAACAACTATAGACGCACTGCTGAAGCATGGAAATAAATATAACTCGATGGTCCAACAAAAGCCTGACGGCCTGCCCCAAAGGCAACATGTTGACGCTGAGAAACTGTGAGTGGTTCCGTGGGAGAGTCGAAAGAGCTGTGGGAGCTGTGCGCAATGTGTGCGTCCTCATGTTCATGAGCTGCAATAGCGACGTTGCTGACAGTTGACAGGCTCATCCGCCTCCCCCCTTGACAACATGACTCGACATATTTTTATTTTCTCTCTGCAGCAGTATATGTACATATAAGAAGTGTACAGATAAGGTCGACAACATAAAATATTGTTGGTATTTTATTTATGTATTAATAAATGATACTTGCAACATATGCCTCGAAAAGTGTCGATAAAAAGTAAGCTTGAAAACCCTTAAATATTATCGATTAGGAATTGAGTTCTTATTCCGAAATTTATAAAAATTTAAACCAAACCTTATCAAAAAACGTTATATATAATAGCTCTTTAAAAAACTTAAAAAGCAATATATATGAATTCGTGGATAGGAAACTGATAGTTATCGTAGCAGATTTTATTTGCTCTGGTCAATATATATTCAACTTTCAGATAAGGCAAGCTAGAAACATTTTTTTTAAAAATTTCGACTTTGTTACTATTCATACACATACAAATATATCAGTTGGCTATAAGTGTAATGACTATCTTTGTTTATAATGCAATATCACAAAATTTTACTTCCTGTCAGATTTTTAGTAGGTTCATATAACCATATCGTGCATTTATATAAATTGGGAGAGTATTTATAGTGTGATCCAGGATATATATTTTGTTTTTTTTTAAATGTTTTTATTATTTTATAATCATGAGCGTACAACTTTCATTTTTGTCGTTGTTTTTGTAAGCAAGGGAAATCGGACAGAAGAGTGGTGAAATCATATATGTATGAGATATGAGCATTTGCAGGTTCGTTTTTATGAGGCAGCAGACATTTTATTGCATGTGTGCCGGCTTGCGCACTGTCTGAGGTTATTAAAGTTTCAGCATTGGTGTCAAGTCTCATTGCATGTGGCTGTTGCTGATGATGGCGGCAACGTTCGCTCTGCACACACACATAAGTGTTGGTGTATGCAGTTTTTATTGCTGAAAAGTGCAATAATAAAACGTTCAAGGCACCCGCAAGAAGCGAGAGTTGCGAGTCACCCTGTACACTTTGCAAAGTTGGCACTAATGTGGCATACTTTTGGGCGCATTGGCCTCTGCTCGATACTTAAATGGAATACTGAATATATTGACATTATTCGCCCTTGTTGTTACTGTGACATTTTCTTAGCCAAGGCGGAGGCAAATCAACAAAATAAACACATAGCAACCATTTGAACCACCAATCGACCAACTAAAAGCCCATAAAAGCTTATTGAAACAAATCAAAAACAACAGCAGTAACAACAACACGAAAAGTAACAACATCAACAAGGACTCAAAATGTAAAATAAAAGCAACCCAAATAGACACTTTTTTTTTTTTTGAAAATAAATCGCACTTGATAGGGCAAAGCCCCCTTGCTCTAATAAAGTTGTATACCATCAAATCCAAAAAGGGCAAGGCAAAGAGCAGCTGCGAATAATCCAAGCTGAATATAAATGCTAGACGCTGATTGAGCTAAGGTCACAATAGAGATGTTTCCATAAACAAATTTCAAGCAAAAGCAAGTACGACTCCCACAAAACTGCGCATACACATGTCACATGTTGTCGTGTATGCACATGTATATACCTTATAGTCCTTTGGACTTGTTGAGTCGGTGATGCTTTCTTATGTATTTTAAATACTTTTGCACATTAACATTATGCAGTTTTTAAACATGTTCAAGTTGCCAGGCTATAAAATGTCTTGCTGTAGTGTAATAATTTTTGGTTGACGTGTAGTTTTGGTAGAAATGTATTTATTGAAATTAAAATTAAAATAAAGACAAGCAGAGCAATTAGCTAATGGCATATTTGCAGTGGTTCAGGCTGTACTAATTACAAATAATGCACAGCAAATAAATCCAGCTTCTACAGCGTATTAGGACCATTAATTGCAAATAAGCCAATGCTCAAAGGCAACGCTCGTCTAGTCTTAAGAAAATATTAAAGAGCATGCTGCCCAATATTAGATATCTTTTTTAATTCTTTAATTTTTCTGAACAAGTCTCACAAGCTGTAATAGTCGCGCTCGTTGACACAATTTTAGCCAGGGCAACAATATAAATGGTAAGACTAACAAAACTTAATAACCAAATACCACAAAATAACAGCAACGATAAAACCACAAAAATACAAAAATTTAAATAGCACCAAGTCCAATCACTTGCGCTAACAAACCAGATAACCAGAGAAACTGATTACCAGACAACCAACAGACAGTGGAAACGACGGCCATTTGCATTGTTTAATATTTTTGCTGTTGAAAAGGAGAAAGGAAAACGATGTTGCTCTTTGTCAGTGTGTGTTTGTGTGTGTGTGTTTGTGTGTTTGTGTTTTTCTGTGTGTTAAATTGAATTGAAAATTGAGTGAAGCAGTTTTATGATGTCGCTTTTTATTATAAGTCAACAAAGAGACACGCATAGGGTCTGATAAGCGCGGAAGCAAAAACGATGCGAAGGAGACAGCCGTAAAGTAGGCTACAAAAATGTGGTAATGGGCAACTGGTATAAACTGTGGCAATATGTGGGCTATATGTGTGTCAAATTTAAACAGCCACTGACATAGACATAGCTGGGTAGGCAATGCAAATATTTGCTGGAAAATAACCGGTAAGTAAATATGAAAGTTGAACCGAAGCTAGACAACAGTAGCAGCTCCAATGCATGCTTATGTGTGTCAACAAAAGACATTACAAAGCTGGGAACTGGGCGACAAAAATGGTCATTATTGTTATAGCTATTCCTGTTTGTTGTTGTTGTTGTTGTTTTTGTTTCGGTGTCAGAGCACCCAACACTTTGCATACCCAATGCGGGCTTGAAGATGGTAGCACAAACAGAACCCGGAACGGAAACGGATAACTCACAATGAATACGTATGATAGTTAACTGTAACTGTGACGGAAATCTGCGTTAAGTGAGGCAGCAAAACTGTAAGCCAACTGTAAGCGAATTCTAATTAGCTAAATCAACAATACAAATTTAACAGTTACTGTTACAAACTGTTGCGCCCCATCTAAAAGCACCTAATGATAATGATGATGATGACAATAAAGCCCCTCCCCCAGCTCCACAAAATGCTGGAAAAACTGAGCCGGCCAAGTTAGTGTGTTATACTGAATTAGATGCTGTTGACTGAAGCCTAAATAAATAAACCCATTTACTAATCAGCACAAAAACCTACTATTATGTTTTTAGGGTTTTTATGTTCAAATATTATAATTACATATTACAGTTGATTTGCAAATGCATATATTTACATTGACAGACAGACTTTACTTGTCTAACAGTCAAACTTAAAAGTGAGCTATTAAACACAATATATGATGATTGTAAATAAAAAAAATTAGCTGTATCAAAAATCACTTAAATATTCATTAGAGTTCCCAGCAATCTGAATACAATTAAATTTTTGTCAACAATTTGTACATTTGTTTTCACATTATGAATTACTGTAGACGTGTTCTTTCAGGACTTGTATTGCTCGGTATTCTGCAGCTGTCCAAGCAGGTGAGTTCATTATCAGGAGCAGCCAGAAAATACGAAGCACAACCACCCTGCAGACGTGCATTCAAGAGTATCAATATCTGATTATTTGTGAGCTTGTTTAAGATACCTTTAAGAGCAGAAAAGTGATTCAAACCTGCATTCAAATTTGGACTGATAGAATTTAAGCGGTCTTTATGCCAGAACAATATCATCTCCGTTTTGCCACTCGATCAGATATATAGTAGGGTCGAATGGGTCTACGTCTACAATATAATGTTTATTATATTGAGCTGGGCAGCGTTTCAGCAGTTTAGCAATCAAGAACAAGTAGTAACTACGAACCTGAATTTTAAATAATATTTGTTTTTTGTACCTGCAGTTTTGTTATATAGTGAAGCCGTTGAACGTCAGTACCTGGGACACGCCGAACTATAATTTACTAATAAAAATGTTTCCGCGAAACAATTCACTATCATCGGTCACATCTGTGCACAAGGATGTGCCAATACCGCTGTGGCAAATAGTGCTCGTGCAGCATCCGAGCAGGCGACGCGGTTCATTGCGAGCGGAACCATCGCGTACATTGTACAACTCGACGGTGAAGACATGCGAATTTTGGAAGTATATGCGACGCGTCAGTGCCTGGTACAATATCTCAAAACTGATGATATCGGGTTACGGCAGCAACATGAGTCTAGCCTGTCCCCTCAAACGGGGCGAATATATGATGAACGTAATCCAAGTGCCACCAGATACAGCAATACTAAAGTTTATGTATCAACCGAACACCGTGTACACTGTACACGGCACTGTCTACTCTCTTAATCCAAAGGATGGCGTCACCAAGCGGGCTCTTTGCTACTACGAGGTGAACATCACCATCTCCAAGAACTGTTGACCATGAAATATATTTGCCGTTTGCAATCAAATTATTTCGTTCTAATTTTTTTTTTTTTTTTTTCCGTGCTTTTTGCACATTTGTCTTACTAGTTTGTTAAGCTGAAAATAAAACAGACAGCTACAAAATAAAAATCCAATTTCTTGTTGCAAGTAGAGGTGTCGGTTGGCGACTCGAGAAAGGAGTGGGTTTTCGGAGCACGGCTTAATTGCAGCAGGCGCGACCACACCCATCGCTGTGCGTGTCACACGTCAGCAAAAGATTTTAAATTAAGTGCGAAATAAAACGGAAAAATGCATGGACCCAAAAAAAAAACGAAGAACAAAAAAATAGTGCATGTAACAGAAAAAAAAGGAAAAATAAAAATCCCAAGTAAGTAATAATCTATATTTTCGAAACGCAAGCCACAGTGGGGACTATACACCAGAACTATCATCAAAAGCGTAAATAAAATTAAGAATCCATAACTAATAGTAAATTAAAAGATAATAATGATTATTACGCTTAATGCAAACAACAAAATTAACAAGTTGTCAACTGCGATTTCTCTTAAACTTCTACTACTGTCAACATGTTATATATTTGACAAGAGTCGCAAAAGTTGGTAACATCCAACACTTTTTGTAAATACAACAAGTTTAAATGCAAAATTCGCGAAAGCTCGACTGAGATATACCCTGATCCAAAAAATTTGTCAATTTATATTCAAAGCTAAATCATTAAAATTGTACTTTTTTTTGCTATCGGTAATCAAATTGGAAACGATACAAGTAATCAATATATAAAAAAAATTATCTAAATATGGTAATCGAGTACTCATCTTCCAATTTAAACTAGCTCATATAGGGATAGGCAGCTGGGCAGACAGACAAACGGACAAGGCTAGCTCGATCCGACTCTTGATGCTTTTTTTTGTCCCATATTCAATGGGAACAGGTCATAAAAATCATGTTTACTCGTAAATGATAACCGTTTTTGGCCTAATCTTGAAACCACAGCATAGATACAATGGGAGGCAAGATAAAATCAGGATTAATTTACATTTTGTCAGGATAAGTGCGACAACTTTGATTGCTATACTCTGTTTGTTAGCTAAATATTTATTTACAAATTCTGTATTTCTTTGGCAACTCTAATTAGAGGCGCTGCCAACTTAAAGATATGGCGCTGACAAGTTCGGTAACGGATTAATGAGCGATTGACAATAGCTGGAAAAACGAAGTGTTCTTTTTTATTCTGCTACTACCTCAAATTTGCCTCAAATTTGGAATGCTTCTTGGCTTCTTGAACTTTCGCATTGAGGCTTTGAACGAAGCTGCTAATGACTGAACATACCTGCATGAGGATGCATCTTAAAGCTGAAAATATAATCTTAAGAATACCCAAATGCTAAGACATCCCATTGTGCCATGCCACAAGCAAGCAGCAAGCACAATCTCAATGTCTGTAAAGGGAAAGGAAGGAAGCGATGGGCATTTGCAACATTTTCACTAGCTGGACACATTTAATTACGGCAATCATATTTTATGCAACATATGCATTTGCATTCACATTTGCATTTCACTCGCATGAGACACGCACCGCAGGACGACAACGCAGGATTTGCGTGATCTACTTACCCAGAGGCCCTAAAGGGAATATTTGCTTATATACTTGCTTATTTTAAAATTCCAACAATGCGAGGCAATAATATACGATTAGAAAAAAGCTGAGAGAAGTATTTCAAAGCACGGAGATGGACGGGGCTTATGACTGATTTACAAAGCACTTGGCAAAGAGCTCGAAGAAAAATGTGGTTCAAAATAAAACAGGTTTTCGGCGAAAGGTGAAAGTTAAAGACAAAGCGAAATCCCTTAAGTTAACATGATAGCTGGTCCCTGTGGATGGGATTGTCCCCTCAGCATAACTCTTGTGGCTTCGTTATTTTTATTTTTGGGAGGGCCTGGAGCGTGGTGCGGCCATTGGCATAAAATATGGGCCGCTTGCATGCCAGAGACTTGTTATTAAAACATAAAATTTGCATGCAAGCCACAGGGCTAAAAGACTCAAGCAGACGCCAGAGCCATTCCCATTTGGGCTACGAAATAAATACGTGCCTGTATACATGTATAGTTGGCTGTATCAATGTTACCTGAATCCATGTGCCAGCAACAATTTTCACTGCTGAATTATTCACAGCAATGAAGCGAAAAAGGCACCACAGCAACAACAACAACAGCAACAACAATAAGATTAAAGCGCATTCGCTTAAGTTTTGTCACTTATTTAAGCATGTCAGTTAAAGCCCGAACTATGCCTAGCCCGAATGCTTGCATGCGTGTGTCAAGCTGAACACCTCCTCAACTTAATAATTTAATAACGGAAATTCTAAGAATTGTTTGGGATCCAGCAAAACGGTAATCAACAAATTTTCATTGTAGCATATCCTTGCAAATGGCAATCCCGACCAAGATATATATGGAGAAAAGGAGAGAGAAGGCGGATGGGGTGAAGGGAACAGAGGCACAGACAAAAACCGACCATAGATATACACATTTGTGGCACTGTGTGCAGATTGTCAACCGTATTGTTTACAGATGTCAGAGGAATACATTTTCACTTGCAGCCAGAAATGGCGTGCAAGCAGCAACCACAAACGAGAGCAAACTACTGATAGGACACTCAGACGCAGAGCAGGGCCACCTGGACAGCAAAAAATTGGGAAAGCGGCAGTTTAAATATATCTAGCCATGTTGGTATCCATTTTAAAATGGAATAATGGTTGATTAAATATTTGTGCACAAAGGGCCACAAATAGATTATCCTGAGAGCTGAATGTGTGATGAAAACACAGTGCAACAGTTGATATTTAGAAGTGCTTTCAAGGTAACCCCAACTTGTGAATTATTTCAATTTTGGAATGGACACGATTCGAATGACTTTCAAAAGTGTAAAAAGGAACCAAAATGTGTCCACGTGCGTAATGAATATTTCAATGGACGCTCAAGTAAACAGTTAAGGAATACTGCACGAATCCTCTCGATATGAACAAATTGGCTGCTCGAGCTCTGCGCTCGTGCATTCGCCCAGCATTCAAGTGAAAGACAATAATGAAATAACAGAAGGAAGTCGCACATATAACAAACAGTAATTATTAAGCATACGCCTCCGCCTAAAGGCATGCAATATAAAAATATATATTTCTTTTTTGCTTCATTGCGCTTCTTTTATTTTATACAGCGCATGACAGGAATTCCAGCGCAGCTGAGCAAAAAATAGCATAAAAACCGCAACGCTGTTGAAATGCAATATGAAAAAAATGTACGTGGGCAGTTCTGCTAAAAAATATAAATAGAGTTGAGCTGCAAAATGAACACATAAATCAGGGCAATTTGAGCCGCAATGTGGGCGTCGCACATGCTGCATAAGCTGGCAATGGATAAAAGGGATAAAATGGATAAATGAAGAGCATTAATGAATCGTCGCTGTTCAAACAAATAACAACATATTAAAATCCATCCGCCCATCTCTTAATGCACTTCAACATAACTAATTAGGAGCGTATCAGACATTAAAAAACAAACATGTAATCCGAATTTAGTAAAACAGAAATTTCATTAGACAAAGTTCAAAGTTACATAAATATTGAAATGTCCCTAAAATAATCTCCACAAGTTTATTGTTTAGTGACCTCTTTTGATTGTTTAAATATGTCATTCCCGTCATGATTAGCCTTCAGGGAAAGATTCACAGTATCTGTGGAGCATTCAGTAAACAACTCCGACTCAAACAATGAGACCCCTTCAAATTGTTTACTTTCCGTTTTGCATCTTTGATTGGCCCATTGTCCACATCAGAAAATAAATGTCAAAAAGTTCGGGAATAACATTCTGCTTTACAAAAGACCTCGCAAAAAGCAGTTGCGTTGCAGATTACATTTGTCAACAAGCATTGGTATTTTCTCAGCTTTCTATATATTTTAATCCGCATCGAATATGGGAGATGGCCAACTGGCTTATGAATAATGTGCAACAGACGACATACGCTTATAATTTCCTGGAAAAGTGCAAGTGGTAGGGCAAGTACTATGCTAATGGCAATTACGCCCAAAGGCTGGTCTGCCATTTAATTTCCCAGTGGCATATTTTATATCAGGCAGCTGTTTCTTAACCCTTTTTCTATAATTTTACCGCTGTCCACAACAGTTACTCATATATATATATATATATATATATATATACACAAACACACACACACCACGCACACACAGGTTGGCTGTCATTAGGCCGTGTGTAAAATTAAATGCACATTAAACATTTACGAGCATTATTGCGCCTACATTCAAAGTCGAAGCTGAATGTGGCTAAATTATATTTTCTCTTAATGATATAAGTAAAACGAAAGCTCTACGATTCTTACTCAGATTCCCATGGGTTTTTGTAGACCGAATGTTAGGCAAAAAATATAATGACAACCAAATGTGGCCGTATAATTGAACACTCTACGCCTTCCTTTTCTAGCCCATTTTTTTTCCCCTACTGCAAATACTTCTGTTCCGACTCAACTGCTGACCAGTTGCTTATTACCACCTTCTTCTTCTTTTCACACCCTTCACAATCGTGGGAGAACATGTGTATGTCCTCCTGAAATCCTGGGCAGGTGTGTGCGACCTGTTATACACCAAAGCATTAATATATACATATACTACATATTATTTGTATACTCTGATACCATAAAGGGGTATATTAATTTTGTGTAATCTCCGTTGTGCAGCATGATAGGCGGATATCTATCGACTAGAACATACAGCTGGTAATGCCCTGGTATCAGAGTATTAAGCAGTCAGTTACGTCCGACAGCAACGTTCTCCGTTGATCTAACTATTTTTTTGTTTTGTGTGTGTGGCTTGTTTTTGTTTTTATATATATTTTTTTTTTTGGTTAGCCCCTTTTTCTGGTAATTAGAGTTTTATGTTTCACAGCCAAATAACAAGCGGAAGTCGCTCGCAGGCGTTAGCAACAACAACGGCAACAACAACAAACACAGCCCCAACAAAAACACACGAGAACAACATGTAGCAGGAACAGAAACGAGCTGCCTAATTACAGGCAATTTCCAAATATCGCACATGGCTACCGGCTGCACAGCAAACAAAATCCCAACTGAGCTTAATAACAATAAAAAACACAAAATGGAGCGACAAACGCGTATGTCAAAGATTGTACATTTTCACAGACATATATTATGCATTTGAATCCAACATTGGTCTCTTAAAAGTACCCTGATTTCTCGTTTCAATATCGTTTCTTATCCATCTACATATTAAATTAAATATTTAAATATACATATATCTTGGGATGCTTTCTACAAATTGCATAGCAATCTGAATATTCTTTTTCGCATTAATGAAAAATGAATTGTGATTATTAAAAGAAATAGAGAGTTAAACAAAAAATTTAAGTCACACGTTGCGAAAAACGTTCGAATTGAAAACTTTAAATTTAAATATATCTACATAAATGAATGAATAGTGTACATATACTATTCAGTCATTCAAGCAGCCCAGTCACAAGTTGAATACAGCGCATATTTAATGCTATGCTTTATGCTCTAAGTATGTATAAAGTTTATTTTCCCATAAGTTGTAGTACTCGGTTGACTTCTCGGTTGAGTTCTCGGCGAGTAGTGTCCATAACCCAAATAGATGGCCGAGGCAAATGCAATTTAATAGCTAGCAGCGAGCAGTGCAACGAGTCTCAGCAACACTCAAAATACACGACATGTTGCGCAGTATACACAGAGAACGAATCGGCTCCTGTGGGCCCCATTCAATGCGCCCCTACAGGCCTGGTCTTACTTTAATCGTATGCCAGAAACCGGCACGAAATAATTGTTTTCCGTTGAGCAATAATTTTCTATACCTTTAGAGTCCCGGTAGCAGGTCCCTTGCCATTTCGCTCCACATACAGTTGCCAAACTGGCCGGGCAAAGCTGGCCACTGGCCACAAACCGCTGGTCTTGCTGTACTTTATGCGGCACAGCAAATTGAGTTTGGTGTAAAAAGTGCCAAGCCCAGGTTCGAAGTGAAACAGCGAAGGGAACATGTTCACGGCTTTTGTCTTCGGACGGCGTGCCTTGGGGGCGTATGTGTAATATTTTGTGGAGACCACTAATAGCTGATTAGCTTTTTAGCTGGCAGTGATATACGTTTTAGCGGTGCGCACACTGATTGCCAGTCAGTTAGTTTGTCTACCATGTTCTGGCCACAAATTCATTAGGTGAGCCAACATTGTTTTTGTAGCACTTCGAGGCACATTCAATTGCGCATAAATATCAAACAGTTAATGGGCCTGCCAACTAATATTTACGAGCAGCACCAGCAAATCAACAAAAGGAAAGATGTTTTACGAATTACGGTTCCTCAATGAGCATTTGTAAAAATGTATGCAATAATACTTGCGTTCACTTAAGTTACTCATCATAATTAAACTTGACTACTTTGAGAGTACTTTTAGCAGACACCGCAGTCATAATAAAAACTTAATATCCAATTATTTGCTAAGAGACTAAAGCATATTGGTCAGGTTTATGTACGATTTAAGTGCGTAATCAACGCTTAAGGTACATTAACTGATTAAGTGAGGATTAGTTAAGTTCCAGTTGTTGATAATAACACGACAAATATTAAAGCATTAAAACTGAAACTTGATTTGTGTGTATTTATAGTTAATTTTTGTTTGCAATTTAAAACCATTTTTATACAGACCATTCTTCTCATGAACTGAAATCAGAACTTTTGTTGCCTTTTCATAATTTACTCACTCGGCTTTAATGGAATAATGAACGATGTTTGTTTGCATAACGAGACCTCTTAAATGACAAACAACAACGGGCAGAAACAACAACAACGAAGGAAAAAAAATAATTTGTATGGTCTCATCCGATAAAAGCGATTTTCCCTTTTTTGTTGGCTTCATTTACTTTGTTGCAGATCAGGACGAGGGGTCAGATGGAGAGAACGGGAGATTGGCACTGACCGCTTACATTGTTGCCGCTGTTTGGCTCATTTGTGATAATTTTATAGATATTGTAAACTAAAGCACCAACTGATGGCCGTTTTGTATGCGTAACAAATGGCAAACAGCCAAGAACAACAATAAAAAAGTGCACACACCACGCCCACACACTCGCTATTTTAAGCTCGGCTCCCTGCCCACCGTTCCCAACCATTATGCCCATCAATCCCTCAAGTTGCCACATTGTATTGTAAGGAGATAGAATGAGGAAGGAAAGAGAGCCATTCAGGCAAACGAACAGGAGAAAAATAAAAAATGCTACGCGGTTCTCTTTAAAAAATTTGTTGCCGCTACTCGGCTCTTTTTGCTGCTTGTCTTCGCTGCTGTTGTTCTTGTTTCTATTTCACCTGCCGGCGGTTGGTTTTCCTTTAAATACTTCCTTCCCTTTTTACTGTTCGAGCAACCCATTTGAATAATATGCGCCTAAGAACTGCAAGTGAAAACTTTGCTTACTTCAAAAGAAGCCAAAAAAGTTTAGTCTCAGTTTTCAGTTTTCGTATAAGTAAAATGGAAACTGTAGTTATAAACAAATTCAATTGCTTACGAGATGGGTTAGCTAAAAGTTCTGAAATCAGAGTTTATTTTAAAATATATATATTTAAGAATACATGCATCACTTGGACAATGTTGTGATTATTATTTTGTTTCAAATTGGCTTATGATTTTATATTTAAATGTAAATACAACTGGATTTTAATGTTATAAAAGGTGACTTAAAAAAATAAGTAGCCTCAAGAACATCAAATACATTTTTCTTTTACATTTAATGGACAAACTTAATTTAACTATATTCTTTTCCAGCACACTGTCTGCTCTTCGCTGGATTAAAGCCATGGCACCGTCCTAATACGCATTCAGTGGAAAATATATGTACGTACATACATACATAATATAATGCGAATGGCAGGGAGCTAAGGACTTTGATGATGGCAGCCAATGGGCGAGGGCTAAGAAACAGCAAATCGTTGTTAATGGCAATTTGAGCAGTCAAACGAGGCGACAGTTTGGCTGCAATCGGAGCCGGAGTTTCTACACTGTAATTGTCACGTTATATTGGAAAGAAAAAAAAAGAAAAAAAGCGCAAAAAGCGCAAAATGTTGCAAAATGTTGCAAAATATTTGAAATTCAAGCGAAACTTAATGAACGAGCTGACACTCGAAGAGAGAGCGTGAGAGCGAAATCAGACAGACAAGTGAAATTAACTGTGCTTGCTTTGCCTGTTGATAAACAGTTGTAAGCCGCCAATTACACACATTCACACCCGCACACACACACCCGCACACACACACACACAAGCATCTGCATTGATAATGACTACACACATCATACAGGCTAAGCCTTAAGAGTACTTACACTCATGTGGGTCTCGCGTTTTGCAGCGTATTGTTGCTACTGTCATTGCCACACACTCACAGCTACTGCTGCTGGTTGTTCATCATTTGTAGAACAGTTTTTAAATTAAATTTACAGAAAATACTGACAGCGCGGGTCTGGCATCTGTACCCAAAATAATTTATGTGGATTTCATTCAAAAATGCTTTTAACCCAAAAAAAAAAAAAAAAAACTTTGGGTGGACCACATAACTGGATTGCGGAAAGAATTTTACTTTCCAATTATGATTATACACTGATCCGTTCAATGTGGGAAGAAGGGTATAATGAAGCTGTGAAAAGGTATGTAGCAAGCATGTCCGACCCCATAAAGTATTTATATTCTTGATTAGCAACAACAACAGAGTCGACTTAGAACATGTATGTCCGTCTGCATGAACCAGCCGGTGTCAGACACTACAGACATCAAATTTGGTACATATTTTCTCGTATAACATAATATTTCCATTAGCATTTAAAGAGAATTGTAAAAATATAGCTGCGCTTTTCTGTATTATTGATAAACTGTAAGAATTTCATTAGGATCGGATAAGAAAATCAGATTTTGGTAAATCAAACGTATTTTCATATTGAACAAACTCCTAGTCGAGCTGTCTCGATAAGAGCATTCTAGCATGTTCTATAAAGCCATTGTTCTTAGATGATACCCCTTTAAGATATGGGAATTTAAGTGGTTGGGGCAAAATCTCAATTACTTTATGTTAGAAGGCTAAATTCTGTTTTACTTTGGCATTCAGCGCAGCTCAAACTGCTCAAACAGCTCAATTCAATTCACTTAGCTATATAAATACAGCAGAATGGCCAAATAATTCAATTCCTATTTAAAACATGTACTTTTGTCGTTTGCCTTTCGTCATTGCGTTAGTAATAATTTTTGCAGAAATGCAAAGTTGCGATGGAAAAAATGCGCAAAACGAGCACCTAAACAAAGGTCTGTTGACACGTTTAGCGACGCAAACGAGAAACCATTAAAGCAAAAAAATATAAGAAAAGATAAAAACAACAACTTAAGTCGCCCAGGGCATGACATATATAAAGGCGCTGTACAAGAGGGCCGAGGGGCGGGAGACGACAGGAGAGGAGTGGAGAGGAGAGGAGAGGAGAGGAGCATGAGGTGGCAAAGTGACATAGTTCGACTGGTGGGCGACAATAGCGATGCGTTTGCCGTCAGGTTGAACAGCTGGAAAATCCATACAAATTGTCATGCATCAATATGAGATGCGAGAAATTGCCGACAAATTATTGATGAGCGCAGCTTAGCTGGCGACATTTTGTGTCCCTTATCCTGAGCGTAATGCAGCAGTAACAACAATAGAATGCTTGGAAAATGCCAAGTGTTAATCAGATGGTAGAACATGATTGATAGAATGCATAGTAATATCTGTATATAGTGATACATGCGGCATGGGGCATGAGGCACGAGACTGTTGTTTTTGCTGTTGTATTATATATGACGAGTTTTTATTTAAGTGCTGCCTGTGAACGTTTCGCACTTGTAATTGCATAATAAAGTGCTGCAAAGTGACGGTCGTGATTTGATGAATACGGGCACACACTTTCAGGATGCTGCAACACATAATACAGTTACGCGCAAAAAAAAAAAAAAATTCTACGACAGAAAGACTGCAAAAAAGAGAGAGAGAGAGAGAATAAGACTAAAAAAAAGGCTTGCTCGTTAAAACCCCGTGTGAAGCTGTTCCAATTTGGTCTAAAGCCAAACCAAGTACTTCTCCGTGCTCCATTCCACCCACACCCATACTATAACACACTGCCACACTCCACTCATCGAGCTTTTATTGTTTCCCATTTAAGCATCTCTTGAATGTTACGAGCGCTCCATAAAAGGGAGAGAAAGAAACAACGAAAACGGTGATAAAGCAGAAAGACCCAAGCAGATCCTTCTACAACATATGGCTGCCATATACCATCTGAAGTGGTGGCAAGTGGATGTGTTCCACTGTTGTTGTAGGTGTGCTTAGGTCTGTATTTACGTGCGTACAGATGTCTGTATGTATATCGACTGTTGGGTAAGGCATAACTTGAGGCGCCGTTTAACTGCAATGCATGTGGGCTTTTTAATGGCCCATATATGTATGCACATACATATGGCATATGTACATGTATTTTCAAATATATGGCTCATATGCCAACTCATACACAGTTGGCTTTTTTATATTTGTTGGCTGTTGGTTATATAGCCGGCAGCCTTATTAACCCATTTGCCAACCAGCTAATTTGCGCGTAAAAGTCAACCTCACAGATTTACTGATATGTGCACAACTTTTTTTTAATGGCCAGCCAATGGATTAGTTTCGCTTTGTTTACGGTTTTAAAATACTATTAAAAGCATACACGTATGTATGTATTTCGTTAAAAAAAAAACTAAGAGATATTTCATACACCTCATTAAAATTGTTCTTCAATGCGGATTTTTATTCACAAATATTTCAATTTGCCGGCTACAACTAACTACATTTTCAATTTTAATCAACAAATTCCAATATTTCATCAAAAATATCTAAAAAATTTAAAACTTAAGAAAATAAAAGTTGTTACAGATTAGATGTGTATAATGTCAATATATTTTCAGATATGAATAAGACAAGACAAGCCCAATTCAAATCAATCAAATTCAAGCATAAAACATTGTATAAGACTCACAGTGTATTAAAAAAAAGTCAAGTAAAAAAAATACTTCGGTTTTACATGTAAAAAAGGAAAGTTAAATTTTAACTGGCACTAACCATAGGAAAAATTGGGCTGACTTGCGAAAAGAAGTAAGCTACAATTGGTGGGACCTTTAGCCCATAGGCTGTTATCACTAGCCGGGCAGAACGAGTAGATAAGAGCAACGAACTAAAAAAAATAAAAAAAATTAATCAGCCCCCAAGAGCCGGTTGAGATCAGCACAGTGAACCTGAAAAGCGCGAGAACAGCTGTTGTTGCTTTGGGGTGGCCTGTTCCACAGCCCAGAGCAGTGAGCGAGCGACACGTCATGTCGCAGCGCAGCGAATGAGGAAGCGAAAGAAAGAGAGAATGAGAGAAAGAGGTAGAGATAGTGGCGTCATGAGGCGAAAGAGCTGTTGAGAGAGCGCCTTGTACAATTGATAAACAGCGCCAGCACTTGTATAAATAGAATGCTCGGCACCGGCATCAACTGATTCGTTCACTCATTCAATGATGGAGCGCTGGCAGAATCGTGTTGCTGTCGTAACTGGGGCTAGTTCGGGCATTGGTGCTGCTTGCGCCAAACTACTGGTTGCCGCCGGTCTACAAGTTGTTGGCCTCGCCCGGCGCACCGACCGCCTCGAGCAACTGCGTCAATCACTGCCCGCTGATCAGCAGAAGCGTTTCCATCAGCACGCCTGCGATGTTTCCGCGGAAGCGCAGGTAAACAGCGCCTTTGAGTGGATCGAACAGAAGCTGGGCGGCATCGATGTGCTGATTAACAATGCGGGCATCGTACGGGACGGCCACCTGCTGGACATGCCTGTCAAGGACATCAGCGAGGTGCTGCAAACCAACCTAATGGGCAGCATCTACTGCACCAAGCTGGCGGCAAACAGTATGCGCCGCCGCCAGATGGCCGGGCATTTGTTCTTCATCAACAGCACCGCTGGCCTTGCCGGTTATAATCCAGGATCGGAGGCAGCCAGCTTAAATGCGTACACCCCCAGCAAGTTTGCACTGACCGCCGTGCACGAGATTTGCCGACAGGAGCTAATCACACAGAAACAAAAGATCAAGACAACGGTGAGTTTTAGTTGAGACAATACAATTGTTCTCCTTGTGGACACTTCGGTAAGTGGTACTACTCAATAGATGCCAAGAAGAATACTGAGAGTATTTCAAATTTAAAGATATATCAGGTATTTAGCAGAAGTCGAGTTAAATTAACAGATCTAATAATTACTGTTGAGTCTGCGATGAAATACACTATACAAGTTTAACAACAATACCCTGAAACGGTAAAGAATATATTTAGCGGTTACCTTATCAAATTGGAAATCTATGAAGTATGCGAGGGAATTATCGAATATTCTTATCTAGTAAAGATCTAGTAAACATGTATACGTCTTAGTTTGTTTAAAAACGAGATAAACGTATTTGAAAGTATATTGCATAATATACCTAGTGCAAGCAAAATAAAAACAAAATCTGAAAATGCTTAAGATTCAGATAACAATCACATAATCAACAAATAATTCAATTAATTTTTATTTTTGTTTTTTTACAGAGCATCAACCCTGGCTGGGTATCTACTGAGATAGTGCCCGACGAGACAAAAGCACAGCTGGGCGATGTTATCTTACAGGCAAACGATGTAGCTCAAGCAGTAATCTATGCCCTCTCCACCCCGCCGCACACCCAAGTGCAGGAGATAACGCTCCGTGCAGTTGGAGAATGGTACTGATTATCGATGTGAAGCTCGCACGTGTTTGCAGTTGCTGCTAGTGTCGATGTTTGTTGCTGGCATTAGGGTTGTTCAAGCGATTTTACCAACACCTAATAACAATCAAATCAACGCAACGACTCTCTCTCTCTCTCTCTCTCTCTCTCTCTCACTCTATCTATTCATCTCTCTCTCTCACTCTATCTATCTATCTCTATCTTCCTCTCACTCTCTGTCTTTCTGTCTAACTGGTCTGTATTTTTGTGTTGTTTGGGCTTCATTTCGTTTTTATTATAATTGTAATGATTATGGTCGTTGTTATTATCGCCCGTTACAGTGCAAGAACAGCGCTAAATAAATAATTCTGTTTTATAAAGTAATAACTGGCTGTGTAACTGCTATTGGGCCCACAAAGGTGGTTGTATTTCAATTGGTTTGACCTACTGGTATGTAACTGACTCGTTAAGCACACATGTTAATTTTTACAACAAGCTGTCTACTTAACTATTAAACAAGTTCTTACGCCCATTGGGCATGACTTGGTTAAACATTTTCAAATAAATCGCTTATTGATCAATATTATTATAGCGCATTATTTACCTCTGCACATAATCAATCGATATCATTGCATTTGACTGTATTTTATCAAAACAATATACTCTCGATATATTGTCATTTTTATGCACTGGTCAGGATACTATTGGGCCATATAGCCATGCAAATTGGCAAGACAGTAAAACCAACTTTTTGGATTTCCGACGAATTGTACAATTTTTTTCACCCGCACAGCGGCTCAGTGGAAAACGCAAACTTTTTTTTAAAAAACCTTTAACTGACAGTGGAAAGCTGTCGAGGCAGTCTCTCTTCTACTCTGGTGTGCGCAGGACCCACGTCGGTAACCCCTATCGAAAATTGCGAGTGTGATATGTGCGTGATGGGGGAGAGAAAGAGCCTGCTTTCAACTTGGCAGCTGCTTTGTTTTTAAGCAGATGAGGCAGCTGCCTGTCTGTCTGTCTGTCTGTCTGTTTCTCCTCATGTCTTCCCCACTCCCTGTCTGCCTGTGGCATCCAGTTAGACAACTTTTGTCAGCCGCAGCTTTGCACTTCACTTCTCAGGCATTTTGTTTTAATTAAATTTATAACAAATGTCATATAGGACAAACTTTTGACAACAGTGCCATCCATGACACCCTTGCCACTCCTCGCACTTGACAACCCAAAAAGCAAAACCAAAATTGCAACACATGGGGGCAGATTGCACTGGCTCTGGGCAAACATTTCCTTGTATGTCGGGGGCAGGCACTAAAGCTTTCGCATTGCCACCGAATAATGTCTCCAAAATAATGATAATTTGTATGCATACTTTTGGCGTATTAACTAATGATCATCCATTTACATTTAAGAACTTGGCAGAGAGCTGAGTGCCCTGACTAAAAGTTTGGCATGCACGAAAAGAAATCTTTTGCAAAATTGTCAATAAATTAAAATTACAGCAAAGAAGAAAGTTTGATCGCGAAATATTTCATGTCGATTTCTCTTCAGGACTTTTCGAAGTTTCACTAAGATAAACTACTTTACAGAAAACTCAAGCTGCTCAATTTTTAAAAAATCTAAAAAATGTTTACTTGAATTATTGGTTTTACCCATTAATATTAATGATGTAAAGCTCTTAAGTAATCATATAACGTTTTTGGTTGCAAACGCTGAAATGGAACGAAATTAAATGAACTAATCCTAATTTCGAACGTGAGGTAAAAATATGTTGCGTGCTAAGGTCTACTTAAGCATATACAAAAAAAAATCACAAATGCAAATATTATAACATCACAACTATCAATAGAAATCCTTGTTATTCAATTTTAATGGAAATTTGATAGCAAAACTAAAGCCAATGTCTTAAAATATTTAATAAATATTTAAGGACAGAGTACAGCAAGATATTTCTGAATCATGTACTACCGTCTACAGCATTCATTCTGTTATTTTATTTTTATTTTTTTTGTGTTTAGAAAAGACGCTGCTAGTCTTTGACATAAAATACAGTAGAGTACTGCACTTGGCTTGTATTTGGCACATGGCCCGTATGCCTGTGGTCAAGCACAAAGTTCAGTGCAGAATGTTGGTCCATTATGTGTGTGATTGCATTTGTATTTTTCAACAGTGTGGCATCAGAACAAGCTACTGGTCAGCAAAGTTGAGTGCAACAAAGCATTTCACTTACGTTGGCTGCCCATAATGCCGGCCTTTGTTGCTGCGGCTACGCTTCCTGTTATTGACATCTAAGTAATGTACAACAACATTGCACAACCTACACAAACATACCTCGAATGTCGCGAACGCCCTTTCAAATAGCCACAATGTATGGAACAAGCAGCAAGCAACCGTGGAGCAAGCCAGCTACGCATTGCCAAGCAAAACAGCAAAAATATTGATGTATAAATAAACAATAAATTAAAATTTAATTTTTGTAAGCACTAGAAGCACAGAATATCTTAACAGGCTGTCCAGAAATTGAATTGAACACACCAATATATATATATATATACTTGTACATATACACTCGTTCTAAGCACATTTGCACATGATGACAACAAAAATTGAGCTTACAATTGCTTAAGATTGATAATGGAATACAAAGCGTATACAGTAAAGCTTATTGTAGACCTACTCTACAAATCTGATTGCTTTTAGGCTTAAAATAAACTGTTGACACAGTGTCCACAAAAATGTTCCACCCACTATAGAAATCAAGGGAGACAAGTAACAAATTTGATTGGAAGCATAAAATTAACTGTCGGCAATGTCAACGGAAAAGACTTAAGATAAAAAGGAAAACCAATGAAACCGCCTTGCATTAAGATTCATTCAAATTTGTGCAACAATAAAGGTCAGTATATGATATCGAAAATTAACCATAAGCCATCTGGTTCACAATATCCAATGTTAAGGTGCTCACTTCGTTAAGCTTTTATGAAGAACTTGAGCAGGTCGTTTGCCGTATACAAATGTTGCATAAGAAATATCAGTTTTTGGAGCAGCTCTTTTTTTTGCTTTTGCTGCCACACAATTTAGTCACCAACTGAATGCGCAGTGGCACACTATACGACAGCAACTGGCACTAGATTTGGTAGATTTCCGTAGTGGATTCAATTTTCCAATGTGCACTTTTTTGATTAGATATGGGAATTTTCAGATGCGCCACTTTCAAATTCGGCCCATTTGAATGCAGGCAAAAAGTACCATAAACTAATATTCAAATTATTCCACTCCATTTGCCTTGAAAATTATTGACATTGCGAAATGGGTTTTTCTTTGGCAATCAGAACTGTGTTTTATTTATCCAATACAAATTTAAGTGGCAAAGTTTGAGGAAGGAAAGCAGAGAAGATTCCATCTTGGCAATTTGCCATCTCGGCATAATGAAGCAATTTAAAATTGACTATTTGAAGACGATATTACAACGAAGTACTACAAAAATTGTACACATACAAACCGTATATGCAGTTGAAATATGTGGAATATTCTTTGAAAAAAAACTTGACAAGGGGTCAAATTGACAGTACAGTTTGTTTGTCCTGATTATTTAAGTTCTAATTAATTGATTTTGTTTTACATGTAACAAGAAATTCTAGGAAATCTGTTTAAAAAAGTACAATATGCATTGAAATGTCTCCATATATCATTAGAAATAGCTTAATATTAGGACTAAAATAACACTCGTAACAAGTCACTTTGTTTAACGAAAATGCTATTCACACAACACCATTACAGGAAAGAGAATGTATTTCAAGTTTGCAGAATTTATCTTCGCAGGCGTTCAGATGGACGGACTGACTGACAGATGAAGGGAAAGACTACATAATGGACGCTACACGAATCCAATATTCCACCTACCTTCGGTATCAATAAAAATAAATAACACTGACCGAGCTAATTAAAGTGAAATTTGCTTTTTACTCTTGACGTGTACCACGAGTGGATAATACACATATTTGAGGATGAATGTAATATTCTGATGAAGCCACATTTATGGCTTGTTCCCGCAGGGCGTTCAATGAACAGCATTGGCGCAAGAACTGGATTAATTTACAATTTCATTAGATGAACAGGTATTCAAAACTTTTATGTTTCACATTCTAAAATAACGTTAGCCCACAAGCTAAGTGGGCGAAACACACATTTACAAACCCAAGCAAATATAACATGAAAGCTTTATTCAGTGCAAAATCAAAGTTTTTAGTGCATCAATGGTGGAGTTTATGAGTGCCCAATAACTTTTCACTAGTATCCATAAAAAGGCTGCCCGTAACTACCTATTAGTCTGTTCTCAGAAACGTAAAGCTGTTAATGTGGAAGAGTTGTACAAAATACGAGGAAATTTTGTTTTTTGTATGCATGAACTGTTTAGCGATAATCTATGCTCAGTAAAAGGCAGGATTTTGAGTAGGCATTAAATATGCAAAAACGCAGGAGCCAGCTTGTTTTAAGGTAATCTATTTTGAAAGATATTATGGATAAAATGAAATAAACTCATCTAAGGATGGTACGCGACAACAAATATTCGAAACTTAAAGTATCTATCTATCTAGCTCTTAAAGTACCGTACCGAGACGGACGGACAGCCGGGTATATTAAAAAAAGATATGGGCAGTAGTCAATATGTGAGAATTAAAATAAAACAATAGAAGTGAAATAAAAGTGAAACATATGCATGTAAATTGAGTTGTTACGAAAAGAAATAAATTGGATCAGTGTAGATCACAGTGGCATCGACACAATAAAACTATCACTGTGCAAAACAATGCAAATTGAATATTTGCGCAAAGATTCAAAATTGAGCTAAAGATTAAAGTCGCATTGTGCTTAGGAAAATGTTAAGTTAACCGCTTCCATTTGAGCTGTCATATTTAAATGTCTTTCCTAACCAGAAACCATTTCAATGCAATCATATCAACACAATGTTGTTGGCCAGCAGCTATTGAAACAGCAGGTTGCCACACGCACACACAAGCACATATATAAGAATGTTGGAGGTGTAAATGGACAAAGATGGCGGAAGAGCAGAAAGCGAAAGAAAACGCAGCAGGTGTTGTTGCCTAACGACTGAGCTTCCGTTTCCGCAACTGTGTGGCGCCTGCAGTCAGCCAGACAATGTCGTCATCTTCTATATAATAAATTTTGCAATGCTATTAGTAAGGGGTCGACTTTTGTTGCTGTTGCTGTGGCTGCTGCAGCAGCTGCTGCTGCTGCTGCTGTTGCTGCTGCTGCTGCAGTTTGGCGCATTCCGTTCGCTGTCATATTTTTTGTTTGCTTTTGCGTGCTTTGTTGCCGCAATTGCTGCAGTTATAGGAAAAAATATGCATTAATATATGCAATAAAGTTTGTTTCACAGAGAAAGCATTGCTTCATCATTATCCAGATGACTTTCGATATTGTGCACTCGCTTGTCTTGCGCCCTGTTATTAAAAGTGCGTATACGCCGCATTGTGCACAAATGTAATCAACATTACACATAAGCCACGCAGCCACCTCAACTCTGAAGCAGCTCGTTAAATCGAAAAACGCAGCAAGCTATTCAGGTGCATTGAAGCTGTCAGCAGCAGGCATCACGTGCATAAGATCGAGCTTCCCTACGGCCCGGCTCACTCAAACAGCCAAAAAAAATAAATAAAAATACAGCAGAGTATAAAGCAAAAACCGGAAAACATAAGCAAAGAGCAGAAAAAGAGGAGAAAAGCTACTGTCTGCGTGGCTTCTGACACAAGCCAACGAACCTTCTGTCGAGAACCTCTCAATGCCACGTTCACACAGAGCCAGCAACAGCAGCTTTTCATGCAGTTATTGGGCTGGTAAGGAATGTGAAAGGTGGCCTGGCCTGATACCTTGTTGTGTACGAGTGCATGTCATATTTTTTATTTTTTTTTTTGGGCTTAAGCTGTGCGTTTTCTGATTGCTTCTCTTCTTTCCACACCTTCCTTTTCCATACATTCCTCAAATACTCTTCTCAATGTTCATCAATTAACGTTGACCCCAAAAGGTGAGAGTTGCATTAATTTCAATGAATACAAAACAAAACTGGAACACAAGTTTTTCAGGAAATGAATCGACTTAGAAAATGGAAAACGTATTTATAGATTTCGAGTGTATGAATGATATGCATATGATATTATATATATATATATATATATATATATATTATGGAGTTCCTGGTTCACCAATGTATGCAAATTAAGATGTACTTTTATCTGCTATCTTTTATCCATTTAAAGAGTATTTTGTTCCGAGTTGTGGGAGTTTGGCCCATTAAGTAATTACGTTACAAACAATTTTTTATGTTAAAGGAGGCTGCTTTCACAACTTCAGCTTACCCTTTTTTAAATGACTTTTTTTTTGACTACAGGGCATTTAAAAACAAAGAAGAGTAAACGCAAATGTTCATGCAGCAAATAAAAGGAATTATATAAAGTTGCAGCAGTGCAAACTTGTTATGAAGTTCTAAATTTCGAATGGGGAGATGACGTAATTGGACTGTCTATAAAGTTACCAAAGTGCAAAAGTTTGTGCCACCGGCCAGCAGGGAGTACTCAAAAGCAGCTAATTGTGAATCCCTGACTGAACGGATTGCTCTGAGTTGTGCACCGAGTTATTTTTATACTCGTATTATTATTTAAAATGCCAATTACAGCAGCTGTCAATCATAACAAAGTGGAACAAAAAAACAAGGTCAGATTCTTTTCAAACCTGACTGAAAACAACAAAATTATATTTTAATTACGAAAATGTGTCTCTCAAAACGCATTAAAAAATTAAAAACATAGCTAGGGGCGGGGGCAACAAAATATATATGAAAAATTGGAATGCATATAATAAAAAGGACTTCAAACCTATCTAAAAATAAATCTCAACTCCGTCAACCAATCGGGGCTAATTGATAGATAATAAAGTCAGTCTATATTATTATAGAAAACAATAGATAAGATAAACTTTTGGAAATATGCATTGTTTTGTGTGATACTTACGTCATTATATAGGAGATAAGTAAGAGTGATGAGTGTTGAGTAAATTTAATCAGGGAAATCCATAAGCACGGTTTATTATATCTAAATTAAATTATTGCCGAATGATGACACTCTGATAAGTGAAAGCAAAATACTTTTAAATTAATCAATATATACGTGAATTTTCCCAATTGTAAATCCATTTCGATTCATTGTAGTTGAACGCATTTACTAAGAGAATAAAACAGCGGAAACTCGAAATACCATCAATAAGACTACATATATAATACGACTACTAATCTAAATCATTTAACATCGATAACTAATTCCATTTATTTACGGCCAGCAAAGTAATTCTGGGGAACACAAATCTAAATAATACTACTTAAGCTATGTACATTAAGCACGAACGTTAGCTGAAGAAAAATCTATAAATGAATAGTAAAACACTCATTACAAAATTGTAAGTCGAAACTGAATTCAATTGGCAAGCGACTTGCATATACGACTCAGGCAGAAATATTAACTGCACGAATTTATCAATGTCATTTGAAGATTCGAATTGACAGTGAATGGAATTGCATATGAATTGAATAAAAATTGATTTTATAACGAGATAAATGGTAAGGAAAGAAAAAAACTGTGTACGTATGTATGTATATATATGTATATATAATGGCAAATGTACACTTCAGAATTGTCCGCTCAGCTAGGCCAGAACCGAAGCATTGGTCAGTCAAGCCACAAGCTGAAAAACTACTTACGCTCCACTAGACTAGAAATTAGCTTAAGTACTACACAACAAAGATAAACATTAATATGTTTGTGTGCGTATCTGAGTGTGTGTGTGTCTGTGTGTGTATATTTTCGAAATTATTTTTGAGGAGACTTCGAACTTTGCGTATATTATCTTTTTAAAATGTTCATTTCATTTGACGTCACTGATGTTTGGATGGGCCCTATACGGTTTATGGTGGCACGGATCTGATTCAGAGCTGTTGTTATATTCAATTCTTTTTATTTTGTGTTTTGTTTTATTGATTGCGCACATTTAAAAATCAATCAGCTCAACAGACTCGGTAGGGCACATTGACTGAAGTTTTGTTTATTTGTTCATTTCCCAGCTGCCGGTTTTTTTTATATTTTTTTTTCGACACGGTGAAACACTCTGTGCCTAATGGGCGGAACAACAAGTGCCAAATTGCCAATACGATTTTTTCAATGGGCACTACTTACACTTGAAAATGCTAAATTTCACTTCAATGCTATCGAATATTGAATACATAGCTCAATTTAGAAAAAATATATATATGAATATACACATATATGTTTATATATTTATAAATGACCTAGGACATACCAGAGGCTGGTAGATAGTTTCGATATGTATTTTAGAATACAAATTTAAATATTCATAGGAAATGTATATACATTTAACGAACATAAAATAATCACAAACTTTTAAATATTGTTTACATAGATCATATTTTTAATTTAAATTACTCATTGCTAAAAGCGGCATCAGGCATGAAAGTCGGTTAAGTTTTGGCATTTTTATTTGCGTTTACATTTTCTAGAGATTTGTGAACTTTAAATGTCAAAATGTCCGAAATTCTATCCCACCTAAGCTTCAATTTAATTATTGATTTTATGACATATTTTGAAATTTAGCTGTCATTTACTCTTAAAACATAAATCGATTGTCAGGCTTGTTCTTTAAATTTGTTATATGGACATTATTGTTATTGAAAAGTGTTTAGCGTAGTTTTCCCTGAGTAATGTATTATAAACTCACTTACTTTAATTGTAATAAATTATGTAGCAGGATTATAAAGGCTTTATAAAAACGCAGAGTCCGTTTCAAACATTATCCGCCCAAGTTACCAAAAAAATGAGCAAAAAAACAAGTTAGAATGCTCTAGTAAATAGTGCTCGATGAGCAGATACTCTGTACACAAATTTATTACCTGTCATATATGATAGGTCTTAAGGTCTCTCAAAGAAGACAGACATGGCTAGATCGACTTGTCTGTTCATATTGATGCTCAGTAGATCAGTGGTTATATGTACAATATGTACATTTTAAATACTTCTATTGAAACTGTAAGAAAATATGCCACTAAATAATAAAGTGAATACTTCTTAGTCGCTCTTAATTTCAGCGCAGCAGAGCTCCACTCCTCGGCGCCGTTGCTGCTGCTGAGGCCTTCTAGCTAGGCAGCTAACTGCAGGCAATTTTTCTACTTTCCACATCATTAGTTTTCAATGGATATTGTTTACTGTTGCTTTTGCTGATGTGGCTGGGTTAAATGTCCAGGGCATAAGAAAATTTCCAAACTGTTCACCCGCATAAGCAAATAAACTTATAAATTGGCCAATGTGAAAGCGCAAACCATACAAAAGGGAAAAGAGCAGAAGCGTCTAAGTTCATTGGCAGCTATAAATCAAAAACAGGGGCTATTTAATAGGCGGAGCCATTGAGACTATTGGCCACCTGCAGCTGCCTTCGTTAGAATTAGTTTTCTTATTTGACTTTAGTCACAGGACAACAAGAAGCAGAAAAGAACAACAAAAATGAACTCGCGTCGTATGACCAACGTTCCCAAAAGTTGTTGAGTGTCTGGCAATCATGCACGAGCGACGCAAAGGCATTCGAAGTGCCATGCCCCAAACCTCTCAGACCACAGTGTCTCTATTGGACACTGTGTATGCCCGGGGACCTGTTGTCAGAATCAGCATCCGCAACTGAAGCAATGCAGAGCAAAACACAAACAGGAACAATTACGTGCAAACAAAAGTACAGCAACAAAATGGTGCAAAGAAAATACGCAAAAAGAAAATATAAAAAGAAAACAAATAAAATTATTTTTTCTGCGAATCTCTGGGCAGCCAATAAGGCAAATCAAGCAAATCAAAAAGGAAAAAAACAACATTACATGAAATCAGAGCAAATCGAAAACATCAGTGCCGCAGGCTCATGTCGCATATTTGTGGACATCAGCCGGCTAATGGTCTTCATTTTTTTCTATACCCTGTACACAAAAATAATGAGTATAGAGGGTTTAATGAAGTTCCTCAAATGTCTGTGTGAGCATAAATATCGCAGAATTTGAAAAGCTAGATACTTCATGAAATGTGTTAAATTTGATATCAATAAATAAATTATTTTTCATTTGATCTGCCAGTCGGACAGTCCCGACTATGCTCTAGTTAATACTTGCTCCACTTCTTGCTGCTTTTTATTTCTATATTTATGTATTCATTTATTTTTCATATTATTATTATTATTTATTTTTTTTTTGTGGCTGGAGACGTGCCATTTCCCACGTGATAAGTTTAACGATTTTCTATCGCTCGAATCACCGAATCGAATGCACATTTTACAATTCAAATGACGGACAATCGTTCATTTACATTCGCATTCCCAATTGAAAAAGTGTGGGTGTAGTCAACGCCATTTAATTCCAATAATTCATCTTAAGCGTCAGGCAACCGCAGCTCGTATCTCACTGACTGAGAGGGGGAAAAATCAATTGAACAGCTCGTCAAGAGAACAGTTTTGATAACTGGTCGAACTGTTTCCTTATCGCAATGCATAGGCAACTCTGCTGATGGTGATTTCCTTCTGTCAACGCTGGCGAGAGTGTCAGGAATTTCCCTATTATAAGTATTGAATATTTTTATTGCTCGTCATTTGACTTGATGGCACTTTTAGAAACTTTTTATGGGGCTTGGAGGTGCCGAGTGTTTGAGATCAATTTAAAGTTATAAGGTTCGCATTTGAATTCTGCGTCAAAGTTTATGTTAATTGCAAAAGGTGAATTCTACTCAAATTTCAATCATCTGACGTCTGTTAGCGAAACGTTGAAATTGTGGTAGCAGACAGGTGAAACTAATGAATAAGTTAATTTGGTTTTCGTTGACTCATTATGCTTAAGCCTTAACTAGTTTCATAGAGGTAAACATAATTTAATATCTATAATAAAAATAATATTAATATCCATATATATCGAAACACATATATGTGCGAGAAATAATAAAATGATTAATCTTCCAAGTGAATTTCTGTGTGCATATTGCCATGTCTCCGACCCGATAAGGTATAAATTTGTTGAGCCAGCAGGGTTGAATCACTGTATCATACAGCTGTCATAGGACCAATCGATATCAATATCCGAACCAAGCTCACTCATTTACATCGGATTACCAGATCATATGCTATAAATGTATATCCGTCGATTTATGAAATTTGAAATACAATTAAAATATAAACTCCGGTCTGCAAGCGTATGTAATTTTTCGACGTATCTAAGATAGCCAATCTTTAACAAATGTCACTCGAAGTCTTGCATTTACTTAGTTTTAATTTTTTTCATGCACACCACTTTGACTAATTGGTTGATATTGAATTGAATTAGTTGCAATCGTCGAATGGACAAACGTCAATTTCAATGGCATGCATTTCTACCACATGTAAACAAGCTAAGGTCAATCTACATTAAATCAAAGCACTCAGAAAGTCCATGCACACACACACAAATGACCATGAAAGGACATATGCTTTTTATAGCATACTTTTGTGGGTATTTGAACCTGATAAGCCGGTGCAGGAACTAAATTTGCTTATAATAATATCGAATAATGTTACTCCTTTCGTTAATGAAACTCTTTCTGTTACTTTTTGAGCTAACTTTAAGGTTAATGATTTTCTTTTAATATAATTTAATTTCATTTTTTTTCAGTTACCATCCTACTAACTATGTTCTATTTAACTAATGAAATGCTGCCCGTCAATGCCAACTAATATATAAATATATATAATATGACAGCTGGCTGTGTAGTAAGGCAGTGATTTTGCTTACAAAGGTGCTCTGCATTTCTAAGTATCAATACCCGAAAACTGTTCACAGACATTAGGACAACAGACTCACGAACTAAACCAGTTAATACTTTAGTCATGTTTAAGCGTTATTTACATAAAGTTTGACTATTAGACCAATATTCCCTGTTATTATATAGCTATGTTTAAGGTGAGTTTGTATGATAAACAAATGAACATAAGAAACGAATGCCATCTTAATATTTTTGTCTTTTAAATAATTTATACAAACATAAGTGGAAAGTTGATACGATTTTTTATCAGCGCTGGTTCCTAAATATTTTATGACATCGTTTAAATTTTGCGGTTGCTTTTCTCATATCTACCAAACATCAATAAATGTAAATACCGCTCGTTTGGCTTACAACAAATCAATATTATACTTAAATTAAATTTCGTTTTGTGTATGTTTCACGGGAAAATAAAGCAAATGGCCAACGACAACAATCTCTTGCACATGAGCTGCTGCTTAGGATGTGGTCCCTTGTTTTTGCCCACCTCGCAATGCTCACACTGCTGCTGCTGCCGATTCCCTCTGACTCAGTTTCCCTTTTCAATATATTATTTATATTTCATTAAATATTAATGCGATTGTTGAGGAGTTGGGTTCTTTGTATACCCTGTAATATTGTGCTAATGGGATAGACATGATAAGCACATCACTTTAGTTTTTGTCAACTTTAATCATTTTACTAAACAAGTATTATTTATAAGTGTGTTTAACCAACATTGTACAAAGTGATTTTGTATTTATATTTTCTTTCGATTATACTTATGGCATATTTTAAGGGCATTGGAATTGGGTATCTGTCAGTGTACATTTTTGTTTGGTCAAAATCTGTTTTAAATCTGGTAGGTAAATTTTATTCTTTTTGTCTTGCTTTTAATGTATAATTTCCCCTTCACCAGCAGCAGTGTAGCTGTGAACTTCCCAGCCCTGCCTTCCAATTGTGCTGGGTATGGTTTGTTGATGGTGTTTGGACTACTCTGGTGTGGTCGGGTTTGGTTGAATTGTGTTGGGCTTGCTTGGATTTGGTCCAGTCTGGTAGCCTCTGGTGTGTATGGTATGATGTGGTCTGGTCTAGTTAAACAAAAGGCGAAGGACTTACAGAAAGAGCAAACAGTGAAATGAGCAGCAGCCACTGGCAACAGCTACAATAATAACAATACACACACACACACACACAGCGGCAATTATAAAATAACAAAAATATGGCCTAGCTCGAAAGGGTAAAAGGAATTATTGAGAGGGCTGCTGTTTTTCTTTTCCTTTATTTTTCCGCCTTGTTGCCAGTTTGCTTCAAGCAGCTGATTTCATTATTCATTTGAAAATAAGCCTCTGTACCTGGTGCAGATGAGAGAGCTGGAGCTGGGAACTTTGTGCTTACTCAGCTTATATATCTCTCTCTCTCTCTCTCTGCCCCTCCCGATTTACGTCATTCTCGTACAATTAATGAAATTGGTCTAATTATGAAAATTTATGTGCATTGCAATTCAAATTGATTTTTGCGCAGTTTTTCAATTAAAATTGTAATAAACAACCTATATAATTCGATTGTAGCGATTTCATCGCTAGAGTCATACGCGCATTCAATGAGATTTTCACTTTTCACTAAATTTTTAGCCTGAAGTCAATGTCGCCACAGCAAAAGTTCAATGACACGCAATGAGGCAACAGCCGAAATCGGCCTTTTTTCTATGACTATTTCCCCTATTTTCCACATAGCTGCGGTTTTGCTGGCGTAGATTTTCTAGACGATTGCGTGCCAGTTATGAAGCTACTACAACAACCACTCCTTGCACCCTCTGTACACAGTCCAAACACTCAATGCTCTAGTCTCATTCCGCACTCAATTCTCACTCTCCCATGAGCACCATTGACACTAGTGTTGATAAGTTGGTCAATTGTGAAAGTTGTTGAGTGGCAGATTGGGAGGACTGAATTTGTGAATTTAGGCTCAACACAATTTTAATGGCAATCGGACATCGAACATAATCATAATTAATAAATCATACGCCATTAAAAGCCCAAATAACCTTAGCAAATACCATACAATTTGCCGACAGTTCGTTTAATTAATAATGTAACATTCTATTTCTTTGATGTTTCACAGTAATAATTAAGCACACACGTGTCTTATTTAAGGTTCACACTCACAATAGTTTTATTTCACGTTCATGTTAGAATCACGTTCATTACATTTATCGATCCTCAATTGCATTACACTAATCGTTTATGTTATAATGTATTGTATTAAAGATAATTATCAAAAAGGAACCATATGCTACGAAAACCAACAAAATATATCGAGGATGTCGTCGAAAACATGCTAGATTATCACGACTTTTAAACTTGGATTATTATTTTGTGGAATTATATTTATGTTGTATTTTAACTTTCCAAATTTGTTTGTATTAATATTGGTTCAAAACAATTTGATACCGATGTTAGAAGAGTATATTGGGTTTGTGCAATTTCCGTTACACTCTCTGTTCTTTATTATATTATCCTGTAATAATATTGCAGAAACACCAGATTGCCCCAACAGCAGCAACCACAATAGAAACAAATTAATTGAAAATATAAATGTAATTTATTGAAATGCGCAAAGCTTTGAAATTTTGTCATTAATTATTGGCGCACGTCAGCGAGTTTATTATTACAAGGCGTTGAAATTAATTACATAGCCTCCAACTGGCCCACAGCAACAAATAATAAGCAAGAGCTCAAATAGACCAAATGGGATTTTTGTGTGTTTAACACTTGTGGCAGCCAATCGCAAACTTTTCCTTGTTTGACTTAGTTGACTCAGACCTAATCATCTCGTGTCGCGTATTATACTGTTTGGAGCACACACACACAATGAAATTCGATGCACCCTCGGTTTCTTACTTAAATCCATTTCTTTAAATTGAGTATGCTTGATTAGCTCAGAAATGTACAAAAAAAAACAATGTTCTTATTTTGATAGAATAAATAAGTTGCTGTTTGCACCTTGATGTTTGTTAGTTAAATCTAAGTGAATAGCCTAATTGCCATTAGACTGGAGTCATCTAAAATTATTAGGCAGAGTCGATTTCTCACACCACCATCAAAACTATGTATGACAAGTGTATACGAGTATTCGTGATTAATATATATACACACATACATGTGTGGGCATCGCAGAGCCTGCATGGATAAATATGCGTAAAGTGGGCATAATTTGTGCAACACTTTAAAAAAAAAATATTCCACTCTCATTTTATCTATATATTTCGCTCTAGGCATGTGTGCACGTCAAGTGTGCGTTATGGGCAATTAAAATAAAGCGTTTGCCTTGCATATTAAAAAGCAGCGGAAATTAAATTGCCGGAGAGGAAAACCGGCGAAACCACTACAAAGCGCCAGTATCTTTCATTGATGATTCTGAGTGTGAGCGCCCAGCACTCGGCGACCACTGGAGTGGTCTTGGCTGCTGCTTCCCTGAAATATGCACGTAGATATAAAAACCGTTTTTTTTTTTTAATTTGAGGTTTTTTGACTCATACTTTCGATTCAACGAGCAAGCTGCCAGTGTTCTTTCCCGCTCTCTCTCTCTCTCTCTCACACGCTGCTGTTAATTTGTGTACCATGCTGACATTTAATTCATTTAAATTTCGCACAAAGCGAAGTTTCTTGCGCTGTCGGTTGATGTGGTTTCGACGCGTTCACAAATCATTAAAACAACAAATACATATATACTATTCGATAGCATGAACCGGCTCATATAACAGCCAAATAACAATTTATTTTTAATTATTATTATTTCAATGCAAAATATATAATCGTTTACCTTTTCGTTAATACCAAAAATTATTTATGCGAAATATATGAATGAAAAACTGCATTAAATAACTAATTTGAAGTTTTTTGTGTTTTTTTAATGATGTGTAATTGTACAATTTAAAATAAAATTATTTATATATATATATATATATATGCCAATCCATTAGATATATTTACCCAATCCACTAGATATATTTAGGGTCACTCATGTGGTGGCATCGAAAATGTTGCGCTGCCATATCAACAACTCTGGCTGGCGTGGACATCATTTTCACAATGCGCAAGTTTTATGCATAATTTATAAACAATTTGTGCACGCGCACAAAATTTGATAACATACTTTGCAGCTTACACTTTTAATATGCTCAACACGAATACGATGTCCACACACAGCTCAACATGAGCAACGACTAAGAGATATGCTGTAGAAAGCTATTAAATATGATAAATTGATTAAAACACTGCCTTCTTGCCACAGTTGTGAAGTTTGTATGGCTGGCCGAGGTATTGAAGGGTAACAAAAAAATGTATATTTATCACTTGTTCGGCTGCACAGCATTAAAATTCCATTTCTTTCACATTTTAATGGATACAGGGTAGAGTAATAAAAGCAAACAGACAGCAACAAGCCAAATTGCATGATTTTCGCAACACCAGTCGGGACAACACCGAACACGTACATGAAAAATCAAGTTAAAAGTTAAATGGACCGCAACAGGTGCGAGGACAACGCCTTGCCTTTGTCAACAACAGCAACAAGGAAATCGAGTACGACAAGCGTTCCCATAATGACCAAATTAGTGGCCTTTTTGGCCGACAGCGCATCTGTATCTGTATCCCAATCACTCCTCTCCCTCTGTCTCTGTCTCTGTCTGTGTCTGTGTTTTTGTGTCGCTTGGGGTGCTGCTGTTTGTGGGGCGTGCTGTGCATGAGGGCGTTGAGTAGTCTACTTGTGGTAGGCCCAACCAGCACAAACAAAAAAAAAAATTCAACTCCAAATCCCCACAGATCCTTGTCCCGCGACGCCCACAGACACACACAGCAAACTAACCGAATGTTAATTGAAAGAGGGCACGAGCTGGCCCCAGCCAGGTAAGCCCCGGCGAGGCGGTAAACATTGGCTGGAACAAAACTTTAATGGTTGTTGTTGTTATGGTTGTTGTTTTGATTGTTGTTATGCTCGCAGGCATTTTTGGCTTTTTGCACGTATGACAAAAGTCACACAAGTTGTCAACTTTCTAATACTCTAAACAACGAGTAAACCCTAATAAAATCCAGTCAAAGTTTGTTTCAAGACATGGATAACACCGTTCACACTCACTCATCTAACTAAACTTTATGACAGCTCTGTAAAATCCAGTTAAAGTTTGTGCCAGGCCTAACTAACAGTTAAGGTTAAACAATCAATGTAAAGTTTACATTATGAGAACTGAAATTTTGTGTACACAAAACATAATACATACTTTATGTTTAAGTTATTTGTAGTGTACTCAAAGGATCGTGTTGAACACATCTTTAGCGATTTATTTGTACTTTTTGGCTGCTGTTATTTACCGTTCATTTTGTGCTGTTGCTTTGCTCTCTTTTTCTGGGGCCGTTACATATTTCTAATTTAAAAACTTTTTGGCGCTTGTTGCGTTGACTTTTGTCGCAGTTGCTGTTATTTTGTTTTTTTTTCTTTATTTCTTGTTTGTTCTGGTTCCTCTTGTTGCCGCCCTTAAAGCCAACTTGCATTATTGACGAACCGACGTCAAGTGAAAATCGTGAAATTTCGCTCTGAAGTTGGTCAGAGCCAGCATTTCCATCAACACACTTTAAAGTTAGGGTCACACATTTGCAATGCAATTTATTTTGGCCCGAACACGTCCCACGTCCCACGCCCCACGCCCCCCTTGTTGGCGCTTTGTTCCGCACTGCAATGCGCAGAGCGCGTCGAGCTATGCGACAGTTGAAAGTTATTAAAAAGTCAGACAGCAGTCAAAAGGTGTTTTCAAATGCCATTTGAACAGGCTGACAAATCCGTAAAATGCCAAAAAGGAATGGAAACAGCACAAGTAGACAAAGAGAGAGAGAGAGAGAGAGAGAGAGAGAGAGTGAGAGAGAGAGAGAGAGAGTGCTAGTGATAGCAGAGTTGAGTGAAAGCATTTGCATTTTAAAATTAGTTTTGGGGCCAAGCTCGAAGATGCTGCAATTTTTCCAAGCAACTCAAATGATTTATGACTGCTGGCATTTTATTTAAAATTCCGACAAATTGTCGGAAGCTGCATGAGTAAGCAATAATTAGTGGAATGGTCGAGCTCAGAAGCTATCACACAAGTTGGCATTCCTCATATGCATAACTAGCATAAGCTACTGAGAATTCATTAACATTTTAATATAGTATCGGTTGACGAAATGCCGGTGGATGGAATTTTCAATTTAATATTAAATGTGGCAACTGCTTGGACTCACTTTGACACCATTTTGATATGCAGCCAGACAAACAAGCGGCAGCTAAATGGACGACTCGGTACATTAAAACTGAGCGCTGCTGAGTGACACTGCTGGGACCCAGGGGGCATGAGGCTGCAGCTGCTTTCAAACCCTGAAGGCATTCTCTTTGATATGGAAATGAGAAAATCCTGTAATAGCAAATGTACCACAAACGCTGTACTCTGCCTGTGACTATACCAAATTAAACAGGAAAAAAAGTAAGGCATACACAAAAAAAATAATCAAAAAGCTGTGAAACTATTTTTGGAGCACATTCTACACCAATAACCAGTTGAGGTGTGTACCTTAAGCTGCAGCTTAAGAAGCTTGTAAACAGATTTGAGGAGCACCTGAACAAATGCTAAGGAACTGTTTGCAGTGATAGAACCAAAACAAGAATTATTTTTACAGAAAATCGTTAAAATGTATGAAGCCTCAGGTTGCAAGTTATACAAATTGAGACGCTTCATGCAATCCTTTTAATTTCATCAGTTGTGCAACAAACTTTATGTTAGATGTTATGTTGAATAATATTCACTTTGTAGCTCAACACTTGATTGCATTTATCTTTTTCTATTTGTGTGTGGCTTAAATTGAAGCACGGAAATTTGCAAATTTTGTAATTTTAAAGTAATCTTTACGTTTTATCTAAACAATAGATTGTATTTAAGCTCTTATAAGCTATGCTTAAGCTTTCATTGATATTAGTATTGTGCACTTGAGCTCTTACATCATGTATTCAAAAACCAACGAGATTTGAGCAAAAAATTTCAACAAAAATCCAAAAAAAATTACAAATTTAATGCAAACCGAAGGCTTCTTGCTGGGTTTAACTAATTAATGACACTTTTTTGAAGAATACTTCAGAGCTAGGCAACTAAAATACTAAAGATGCCAGGCAATATTCAATGACAGTGTTTATTAAGCTACCTCGGGCTTTGATGCATAGAGCCAAGTTTTCGAAAGTGGCCTGAAAAGTGTGAAACCTTTTTCGGCCCCAAAGTATTTACATTAAAATGCGCCGCAACGCCCAATTTACAGGCAGTTAACGAGCTTTATTTATGGCGCAACACTTGACGGCGACACGAGCACAATGGCAACAAGAGAATGGGGCGCTAAGTCGTTAGCCGAGGAGCTTGAGTAAACGCCAGGAGCGGATTCACGACCCGCTACCACAGTTGAGGCACTGAGTCTGCTGTGGGCGGTCTTTGGCATTAGCAAAGAAATTAAAGTACAAATCCCTTTGGGTGACACTAACCGCAGCTGTGACGACGCCAGACCAGACACACGCACACACACACACACCGAGTGAGAGAGAGAGAGATTGAGAGAGAGACAGAGACAGAGCGAGGTAAAATAAGACAGAGCTTGCAAGTGAACGATATAGCGAGCAAGTGGCAAAAGTACACTGACTCTGCTTGGCGTAAATAACAAAAATTAAAATACAATAAAATAGACAACGAACTGTGGACACATACACAAAAATTGGCTGTGTATGAGTGTTCCTTGTTCTGACATTGATTATTGTTGTTGCTGTTGCTGTTGCTTTTGCTGTTGCTTTTGCTGTTTGTCTAGTTGAGTTGAGAGTTCGTTGCTCATTTGGTGCAGGGCCCAAAGTGAATGACTCCTAAATTGCAAAACAAGACAAAGTAGCACCATTTATATGCACACACACACACACACACACACACACACGCACACACTAAGACTGCTGGTGGAACTGCTATTGTTGTTTGTATACTATTAGCAAAGGGTTTTAGCACCGGGGCTGACATACGACTTGCAGCATAAACCATTCAACAGCGCAAACAACAAAGTCTCATATTTAATAGCAAGCAGTGAATACCAACTGTAACTTCATATACTTCTTTAGATTAGGTTATAGAGATACATGTGCACCGTAATACAAACACATATCAAATAGATAGAAAAAGATTGCCTGAACTACAACAGCACCAGCTGAATTTATGCGTTTCTTTCTCGCTTTGCACATTTTTCTTTGATTTGCCTGCAATACTACAGCAAATCCTTTGTCTGTGTGCCACCTTGTCCAAGTGCCTGTAGACACTCCCATTAATACAACCGGAGGACAATAAAATGAAATTAGGATCAAGATCAAGCAGTCGCGTGGCAACGATGCAGTCCTTTTGCAAGAGTCTAAGAACTCAACACTTAACTAGCCAGACTAAAATATGAATTGAACTCACATAAATATATAGAAATATAGAGTTGTTTGACCGCATGAAAACCAAAAAAAAAAAATATTTTATAGATTGGTATTGCTACAGTGCCATTTTAATACAATTTCGTACACACACACGCACACACACTTACAAACGGGACGACAATCTGTGTGTTGAGCAAAGCGCTTTGCATATAAACCCGAGACACACCAATTGACACACAGCATGTGTGTGTGTGTAATTGCAAGCATTAGAGCACCTTCAAAGTCGCACCTAAGAAGTAGCCATTATCGTGTCATACACATGCATGTGTGCATATTGTAAGTGGTCGTTAGTTAATAACGATAGAGTCAACAGGCTTAGCTTCCGACCCCACACCGACCCGACATATGTCAGCCAAAGAGCAGCCCTAATGCGAGTTTCCACCTAAGCCAGAATGAAGCACATACTTCTCACACGATTTGTAGCCTCGATTGCACCGATATTGACATCATCGGTGTCCAGTAAATAATTACAGCAAAGGAAGCTCTTTGCAGCCCATTAACTGAGTCCAGCCTTCTGTGGGAGATTCGCGCAGGACGAGCAGCAGTGGGAGCTGTTGGCTCAATAGACACTGAGCAAAGAGATCAATTGATTCACAACCTGATGCAATGAAGAAGTGAGGTAAACTTTCAGCTGACACAATTTCAGAGGAGGAAGGAGTATTCAGAGCACATGCTCTATCAGTGTACGAGTTGTAGGCGAAATAACATACAGAAGAGAGAAGAGAATTTGATTCAGAGGCAAGTTAGCTAATGAATCAGTGAAGCAACCATCATGCAAATGCAAAGCTCTAAACTGACTACACACACACACACATAAACACATAAAATTGGGGTCAATTTATGAGTGTGCGACACAATTGCAGCAGCCAGGATAAAATGGTGTTGCATAAACTTTTCTTAATTGACAGCGGAACAGAAATAATTGAAGACACTGCTAATTGCAGACGGCAAAAATATGTTGTCTAACAAATAATTGAAAGTCTTTCAAGAGAAACACAACTTTCAGTGCAGCACACTCAAGGCAACTGGAGTGCCAACTTACTGAACTTGCTGGGTATGCGCCGCGCCGCAAGCCTTGCTGCTGTGTTGCCCTTAAGCCTTTATAGCCGGGTGAATGCGCTATTTGACCTACTACGCGGTACACACGTAGAGCGAATGCTCGGAGCAGTACTTGGCACGTATTGCTTGGGGTTTGATTGGGGGTCGGATTGTACAAGGCTACGCTGCGTATGCACAATGATTAAAACGTGTGCCACATTTCCGGTTGCTGAAATCCAATTCAATCATTAATGATTAAACACAATAAGCTGCGCTAAGCGCTGCCCTCGTAGCCCAACCTTAAATCAAAAACCAGCCACACAGCTTCAGTTCCAGTATTTAATGCTGCGGCTGCTGCTGCTACTGCTGCTGCTGCTGCTGCTGCTGCTGCTGCTGCTTCTTCTGCTTCTGCTTTTGATGATGATGAGTTTTCGACATTTGGTGCCAGTAGGCAGTAAATTTATTTTGGTTGCCACATTAAAAATTCAGCAGTGGATATCCCGCTGCTTCTATCGCCGTTGCTGAGACTTATTTGCTTTAATATCAAATCAAAGCCGTCTAAAAAGGGAGCTAATATTTTGGCTGGGCTTTTAATTAATTTTAATAAAGACATCAGACGGCAAACACTTCAACACAAGTCATATCTCTACACATATTTGCATATACATACACATATATATCTATATACATACACACACACATCTTTAAGGCATACATATAGCCAAGCAAGTCGTTGTTTGCTGTCTGCCGACCATTTTCGTTTCTGTTGCCGTTGCATAGTTTAAGGCGCCAGCAAAATGCCCTCAAAAATACGGATTTTCCAGTGTGAAAATTATATGCACTACAAACGCAATAGCACTTATCCACTATGCTAGTGGTATCTCAATATTATAATTTTATTTATGATATACTAGCATCAAAATAATAACATTTACATTACAATATTTAAATACAATAATTTAAATTATAAATGAATTCCAAATAGTTGGGAGTCTTTGAATGTATCTTCCTATGTTCTTTCTAAATTCAAGCCGTATTTCATCCGAAAGATCAATGGACCGCCCTAATACGCTTCAACAGCTTAATCGTATAAAATAAATAAATAATCCCATCGAGAATGAGCACCACAATCATTAAATCATAATTACTTTCAATTTGCGATAACATTTTATACTTGTTCTTAAATACGAAAACTGCCTAAAGTACTCTTTGCCGCCACAAAAGAGAATTGCTTACATAGAGTTCATTCAAGCTTAAACACAAAAAAAAAATATCTATAATAAATGGGCAAAAATGTATGTGTATGCATATGAAAAATTATATATGCACATTACAACGCAGATTTGCCACTTGACACAGCAGGCAACATTTTATTTTTTTTGTTTTTTTGTTTTTTTTTGATTTTTTGTTTTTTTTTTGCATCAGGCTGTGGGTATTTGAAATGCTCTATAAATAATTTACGCTGGTAAGCCAGAAGTGACAGGCGAAAAAGTGGGAAATATTTAAGATGAATATGTTCGCTATAGTTTTTGCCAGAGCCGCTTATGACAGGGCACAAAAACAAAAGGTAAAGCAGAAATTGCTGAAGAGCCTAATCCCCATATGAGTTGTTAACAACGCATTAAGAAGATTTCACTTAGGCAGTGCATACGAAGAAGGAGCACAAAGGCGCTGCTAAGGCCAAATGTTAATGACGTTTTGCTAAATATACAAATACACACACACACACACACACACACACGCACACACAAATACAAATAAGCACAGACTCAGAAGCTCAGAGAGACAAAGAGAAAATGCGCTGGCAAATGTTTGCCCAAATATGTAAGCAACATGGTTTCTCGCTTGATGTTTGTGTATTGCGCTGCTGCTGCTGCTGCTGCTGAAGACGAATAATAAAATGAGCTTCAAATTGGCCATAAAAGCATAGCAGGCAACAAACGGTAAGCAACTAGAGCAACAGCAATGACAACAACAGCAGCAACAGCAACAACAGCAACAGCGATAACTTTAGAAGACAAAGTCGTTACTCATAAGGCTGTTGCCTCCACAACGAACATTAAATGCTCTAGCTGCAGCTGGCCAATGCCAACGCCGAAAAACACATATAACTTACCCAGAACCATAGATTATAACTATTAAATTGTGTAATGTAATTGAAATCCAAAACTTATTTAATTAGCTGCATAACAATAATGATTACATGTATTTTAATATTTAAGAATCTTTACAAATTTTATAAAAAACTATTTTCTTTTTTTTTTTGCCAACAAATTCAATTAGGTTGCTTGCACGTGGGGTTGCAAGCTACGTAGTTGTTTAGAAAGATCTAATATTTCAACTGCACTACAAAAATTGAAAACAAACTTCTGGGAAAATATTAATTAATTTTTCCCCTCCAATATTTCAACTGCAATATACAAGTTTAAGACAAACTTCGACGAAATTGTTTGTATTGGCAAACATGCTGATTATGAGCGTTATTTTTTCGATACCCTTTTCTTGCCGTCAATTCCCTCAAAACCAACAAAAAATATATAATAAATAAACAGAAACCAAAAAAAAAAAAAAAAAGAAGGAAATTACTGTGCACACATGACATGAGGCAGCATATTCATAAATGAGTTCCTGCTGCTGACTGTATGTGCGAGTGAGTGTGAACGTGTGTGTGTGTGTGTGTGTGCGAATGAGTGTGAATGCGTGTTCATTTAGGCATAAAGTGCGTGCTACTTGGGCGTGGCTTAAGGGCTGCCTCTGAGTCAGCCTGTCAGGCAGTTAGGCGAGCACTCGTTTTCATATGAGTGAGTACTCGTGCACAGCCCCTTCGCATATCTCTAGGTATACTCTATATTTTACTCTCTCTGTGTGTGTGTGTAATGTGTGTGTGTGTGTGTAATATGCGTGTGTTTTTTAAATTGAGCGCCCAACGCTGAATGGACAGATTTTCGGCATGATTTAACACTTAATTAGCAAAATTTTGACTTGAGTGCCACTCATCATTGTCAACATAATGCTACCAGTCCCAGCGATTTCACATGCGGAGTATGCGTAATATACATAAACATTATAATCAAGCAGGCAATTTTGATCCAAAAAGAAAACGCAAGCTAAAATTCTATTGTCGTTTGAGAGCTTGGCTAGGTGATACCCTGTATACAAAACTGTTTATATACGTAACTGCTATGTTCATAAAACGATCGTTTTTTAATTTCTATGTATTAAATAGGTATTTGTCAAGCATAGAAATATTTTTTATTATTTCAAATAAACTTAACGAGTTTCATACTTCAACCTTTGTCAGTTTCTGAATATTTGGAGTAGTTTTTTTATTATTACATATTTGCTACTGCTAAAGAAAAGAGGCCCAAAAGTCTTTGGCATGTGCCGCTTGCGGCAGTTTTGGGGCTGACTCTTTGAACGTTGAACAACTTAACGTGGGTGTCCTCCATTGAGTGTGGGGGTGTGTGGGGGTGTGTGTGTGTTAACTGTGTGTAACTGTAAATGAAAAGCAGCAAATAAGTTGAAAATACAATTTGGCTTCATTATAAGAACAGTTTGTGGAATTTAATGCGAACTCAACGTAAGTAATTTAAAATGTTCATATAAATAAAATGTTTAATTAACGACTGATGGGATTATTTATAAACATGAGTTTGCACTATCATGCACTCCTTCTCTTTCTTAATCTTTCTCTCTCTCTCTTTCTGCCTGATTTTCGTTGCGCATATTGCTCTTTGCCCGACTCAATTTCAACTTTAATTTGTCTATCATGTTTTCGCTTCCTTTTTAAAGCGTAAATTAAATTTGTAGTGCAGTTTGTAACGCATTGAAGACGTCTCCGATCCCATATAGTGTACATATTCTTGATCAGCATGATCACTAAACACCACTAAACAACACCCGATACAAACCAGTCTCTCATATTGGAAGGTCTCTTTTTGCTGCAAGCTGCACATATGTCTGAGCCGGCTGGATCGGATCACTATATCATATGGCTGCCAGAAGACCGAGCGTCGAAAAAGGTTTCTGTTTCACAAGTTAACCACTCGAAACTCAGCAGGCACACTGCTTTTCTCCCTTTCTCGAACTCATTCTCAATTTCTCTCTCTCTCTCTCGTATTCAGTGTCATGCTATAGCTAGATATAAGAGCGAACTCGGCAATCTATTTTATTTCCAATAAATATTTTTTGTTAAAAAATCTATTCGTGTTTTTTTTTTGTTGGTTTGTAATTAAAAGTCTCGATTGTAATCGCATGCAAATTGATATTTTCAATTCTCATTCGCGCAACACCCCACAGTTAATGCATTTTGGTTATTACTGTTGCATGCAAAGGGATGGAGTAGGTGGCAAGCGTGGTGCCAGCTTAAGGGCTTTCCTCTCGGTGCAACTGTTTACGTCTATGTGTGTGTATGTGTGTGTGTGTGTGTATATATATACACTAATTAAATCTGTGCTGTTGTGCAACGGAAATGGAAAACTTAAAACGGAAATACCAAACAGCCATCATAAAATGTAATGCAGCAAGTATACATTAAGAACCCGCTGGGTATTGTGCCCCAAGCCCTCGAAGCCAACATGCCCAACCCCCTTTTGCCAATGGTTCGAGTACTGTTTGACTCCGTTTTTGCTGACTCTTTAACTGATGATTTTAACTGAGCGCTGCTTATGCTAAGAGCTACCAAACGGAGACTTCTCATCTGGCTAACTAATGCATTTGCATTAGAGCACTGTGGTCAGTGCCCTCTCTAATTAGCCGTACAATTTGCATTTGCAATCGTCCTTGCTTTGAACAGGCCGCTTTCCCTGCACGGCAGACATGTGACTTGGCACATCTGACTTCGTATTTAAGTATATGACAGAACATTGCTTATTTATAATATGCCCGGCACACATCTAGTCAAATTTTGAACAAGTCATATACACATACACACACACACATGCTAACACACAAAATAAATAATTTCATTTGACTTGCAAATGTGGGCAGAATTGTGGGGCGAGCTGAACTCAACTGAGCCGAGATAAGCTGGGCTGAAATGCACGCAGATGAGGCAAATAAGGCAAAAGAGGCAACGAGAACAACATCAACAACAACAATAGTTGCCATAAGGACAACAACAAGCAGCGTTAGCAGCGGTAGCCAAGCGCGAAAAACAAACACAGCAGCAAAGACAAACAAAGCCAACAGTGAGGCAAACAAAATGGCAACAACAATGTCGTGATGATGTTAGCAGAAAAGCGAAGAAAATATTGCACAGCCAAATACAATAACAGCACTAAAATTGAGGTAAAATTTAAACATATGCCGAATATTTAATACCCTGGGATTCTTCGAACTGAACTAACCTGAAAAATATCCAAAAACATTAAAATTGCTGGAAATTAAAGATCTAAAACTTTGTTGACCTGTTTGGAACCAATTATCAAGTGTTCTCCAGATGTACATAAGAGATTGTGTAATATTTCTAAATAATCTAACTTAAAGGCACTAAATGTTATTCAAGCTATTATGGCAACCAAATTGTTCCCATACTTGTCTCTGAGCTGCGCATTTTTATTTTTTCTTTTACAGCTTTTTTACAGGGCTTGTAGCAGCTATTCAGGCGACGCTCTAAGTACTTTTGCTCCCCCCCCATTCCCATCTCCTCTTTTACACACCCTCAGGCAGCACACTCAAGTGCAACAGACTCTGAGCGTTGTTGCTTGTGAAAAAAACAAAAAAAAAATGGTTTAAAGCTGCGCCACTTTTAGTCTGACATAGCTTAAAAGAGGACAAAGCAAAAGCGGAGCGACTTGTCCGCAATGCAAATGCAAAAAATGCATAGTAAAAACAAAAATTCGAATCATGATTCAGGTATTTCATATTCTCGAATAAAAACTCTTAAATTATAAAGAAATGCAACGTCAAATTCGGCTTAACAAACTGAAGTCTAAGTAAAACCACAAACTTGATATCCAAATCCAAGATTGCCCATTCTGGAGAATAAAATCAGTCTTTGAATCGGCTTTAAACTCGAATTGTATAAAACTTTATTAAGCTGCAATAAAATATATATTATTATCATAACATAAAATGATTCCACAGTCAACGATACTGGCTATGAACCGCCAATCCTCATGCCACAATCATTTAATGAATTTTCAATATATTTTCATTAAAAATTAATTAACACTCGAGTCGGGCGCTGTTTTAATGTCCTTTTAATTTGATATTCAGAGCTGCTGGGCTACATTGGCCGAGTCCTGTGGGCGTGACAATTGGCATTTTATCAACACATATCTTGTTTACACTTAAATTATTTTTAAAATAAAGAAAGAAAAAAATATTAAAATGAAAAACCTCGGAAAGCAGCTGGCTTAATCACGCCTGGTTGTGTGCAAGTTGCAAGCATATCATTTTTGTTGAACACTTGCCGGTCTCTTAATTAGCTGGCACGTTTCGCGCAGCGTCAGCCAACAACAACTCTTAATGATGTGCAACATTGCCAACCAAGGAGGCGCCCGCCCCCTACCACTTGGCTACCCTCAGTCAGGCTTCTGCTCATCCCTCGCAAGCCGCAACTAAACGCTGACCCACAGCCGAACGTAGAAGGAAGCCTTGAAGCAATTGCATCCTTAAGCAAATAAGTCCCTCAAGTTGACAACAGCAGAGGACAACATCGTCATACTGACAGCCGGACGGCCAAAAGGCATGGCTGGCAAAAACAACGAGAGGGGGGAAAGAGAAACATGGCTGAAAGCATGGAGAAACAGAGAGAAAGAAGAACATTGACGGGCAGCAAAACATTTTTCGTTTGTGTAATCAACTCACAAGTTAAATACTCTACACATAAATACATTTCAGTTACAAATGGGTAGCCAAGCAAGTGCCGTAAGATCCGCACAATGGCCATTCAATGCTTTTGAAGCACCTTAAGTATAGAAGTCATTCATTGAATTCATCAATTCACGTCAATCACCACCAATATTGATTTTAAGTATTGATTTTTGTAACTGGTAATACAAACAAATATACATATTTGCCGGCCAAGCTCGCTGCGATGTTAATCAAATTATAATTGAATTTACTTTATATTAAACCGAAAAACCTTAAAATGTGCATATTAAGAATAACAAAATAAACCATGTCTGATCCCACCTTTTATATCCAAGCATCATAAATGTTTAATTAAATTAATGATTAACACACGACTTGACAGACTTGACAACATTCAGAAAAGAAAGAAAAAAACACTGTTTACGCTGGCGACAACATAAAAAAAAACAATATAAATAAAAATGATAAGCTGCATGTGTTAGTTAAAATGCAACAGCAACAGCCATAAGAGGAGTGGCTGCCACTGTGCCAGGCATCAGGCGACGCAATGTGACGCAACGTTCAACGTTGTCAACGTTGCATCAACATTCGTCAGCGTCAACTTAAATGCGACACTCGTCGTTCAATTTATCCAGAGCCGTTTATCGTTCCTAGTCCCTGCTTCCTTGTCCCTTTTCCCTTGTCCCTTTTCCCTTGTCCCTTGTCCCAAGTAACCGATACCCGGCCCACAGTCCGTTGTCGCTCATCTCAGCTGGTGGCAGTCATATTTGTGGCTCAAATGCAGCACTTTGCTATTTTTAGCATTATCCTTGTTATTGTCCCGGTTATCGCCTAAGTTGCACTCTCGAGCTCTGTGTATTACCCATCGCTGGCTGACAATGGTGCTTACGCTGATGTCGCAATTATTTGAAATTCCTGTGGCCATTTAGCATTTGAGGAAAGTGCACATCAAAATGCAATCCAGAGACAGAATCTCCTCCTCAATCGCCTACTCGTTGTGTTCGCATCTGATGTGTTAAGGTATTTTAGTTATTGGATTTTGATTTGTTCATCGTCTAGTGCTTGTGATTAACAATAAGCTTTCGGTTTTGACGCAGTCGTCTGGCACTAAGACAGCAGTAATAACATTGACGACGACGACAATAATATCAACTTTCTTTGGCAGTGTTGCTGTTGCTGTTGTTGTTGTTGTTGCTGATTTTGTTTATACGGCTACTGCGCATTTGCACAAGCCAAGAAGCCGTTATTTACCAAGGACACTCAGATACCAGGCAATAGTCAGCCAACCGCAAAACCAAAGGTTTAAAGACAACACCAACATCCTTAAGTACTGCGAGCTAATGATGTTAGCTTGAATCCGTTTATAACAGTTGTTGATTTTATCAAATTGAGTATCCGTCGTCCTCCTTTCTGGTCAGAAAGGCTACAGAAACTCACAGCATTAAAGAGATCCATCAGCAAATGATGTGAATACTACACGTACTAAACTACTTAGTAAATAATATTAGAGTTAAGTCTGTGTAAGACGCTAACTAAGTGCATTGCACAATATTAATAATTCATTTGGCTGAGTTTACAATGTAAGCGCAATTTAATCGAATTGCACAACTCGAGGCAATGGCAAAGTGAATGAATTATATTGTGGTTGTGTCATTTGGGCCCCCCCCCCCAAAACGAAAATGAGAATTTGCTGTTTAATTATAGCACGAAATGGGCAATTAATGCCGCCCAATAAGACGTCACGTGTGTGTATCGCCCTCAATCAACTTATGGCCCCGCCCCCTCCTCCTTCCACTGCTTTTCCCTCAACCAAATCCATACACAGGCGATTGCACACGCACACGTACACGAACACGTACAACAACCCCAAGCAATCAGCTTGCAATTTTCAAGGCCTGTACTCAAACAGGGTCCATGCCACAGACCATGCCACAGTTTGCATTGTCAGTCCCTCAGAGTGTTGCGGCCATCATTCTAGCCGCAATTCGACAGATCTGTCTGCATTGTTTTGACTATAAATAAAGCACCCCGAGCGATCTTCAAGAGCTGTGGAAACAATCGAAGCACAACCGTCCCAAGCGATGGCATGTTTCGCATTTAACGCGAATGTGTGTGTGTGTGTGTGCGTGTGTGCGTGTGTGTGTGTCGTGTGTGCGTGTGTGTACTTATGGGCGAGTGTGTTTATCTAGCTGCCATTTAGCAAACTTGCCACCGGCTGCTGCGTTATGTGTTCCACCTGAATCTAATCACGTCATGATTTCAACACCTGGCGGCATTTTTGGCGACCACTGCTCCATTTTTGTATCGTTTTTCTGCTCAAATTGTTTCACATTCGATTCAAAGCAGATTTGATATACATATTTACTCTTTGAACTCCTATTGTTCGGACTTATTAAATTCATGTTTTGAGGCATTTTTGTTTGCTTAAGTTTTTCTTTTTTTGGCATTTTGTCGTCAGCAGCATTTATTGGCTATTTTTAGATTGCTCAAATGAAATTGAAAATATTTGATTTGAATAAAGTGCTGCAAAAATATTGCCAAAAATATCCAAATATCGTAACATACATGCATACACATATGTACGTGTAATATATACTGCAAGGAATGTGCATATTTAATTCAATTGAATATTGGAAATGTTAAGAAAGAATTTTACTTTGCAAACATTTCTCATTTTATTTGTCACTGAAGCGTACCAAAGAGCGTCAATATGCATAAACAGAGACACAGACAGAGACAGAGACAGAGATACAGACAGAGACAGAGATACAGACAGAGACAGAGGGCACCAAAAGTAGAGAGAGCAACCATTTCACGAGCAGCTCTATTGACCTAATGAATACAAAGTTTTCCAATTCATTTGGTTTTGTATCACTTAAATACGATTATAAAAATATATTGTTGATTTAGTTACAAAAAAAGACTTGGATTCAATGCCTAATCTGGTCTTAAGTACATTCTGGAATCAGAAATTAAAAATTTAAAAGAAAATAAGGAATTTAAAAGAAGTAACAAACATAATTATGTACATATATAGATTTCTAATATAATAATATATAGGAAAGTGATAGTAAAGTTCAAAGAATCGAATGCCAACAGGGTATCTTAAGGTCAGCCGCTAGTCAAATTCGAAGGCGCTATTTGCCCACGCCAGCAGCAATTGGCTGGCCGAAATACGAGGCAAAGGTTAACAAAGTGTTTCAATAAGATTGCGTTTCTTATTGATTTTAAGGTTACGTGCACATTGGCTTCATTTGAATAATATGAAAAAATCGTTGCCTTAATGGCTGCAAAGCTACGCGGCAAACGACAAGTGGTCATAAATGTCTCGTATTTATTTGGCAGCACAGTTCAGAGCTGTACTCAAAATTGACAAATATAATAAGCGTTGAAAATGTCAACATCAATGTCAAAGAATGTTGACAGAACGTACATTGAAAATACATTTATTCAACTTCTTGTCTTCATAGACTTCATTTCCTGCATAAATGGTTGTCTGCGTTTGAGTTTGGAGTTTATGCTGTAAAAATCGAAATATTTCAATTTTTCATTCGCTGACTTTTATAGCAAGCCAGTAAAATTATTCGCATCATTTTTTGGTTGGCTGCAACATGTGTCGTATGCGTAATATATTAACAAAAAAACTCTTGGCGTCTTTCTGTCTCGCTTGTTGGCAATTCTTTATGCTGTGGTCAATGCACTCTGATCATAATGATAATGGGAACTGTGATAATGATGAGAATGATGAGTTTGGAAGCTGACGGCGCTGCCAAAAGTTACACGCATTTAAATAAAAAACACATTTGTCATGATGCGTAGCAATTTCTGTCGCCTGTTGGATATTTTGCTGTTGTTTTTTTTTTTTACAGACGACACTGACAATCAATGTCCTGGACATGTTTGTGACGCCAGCTAAAAGCTGCCCGCCCGCTACACTCAACTATAACCATAAAATCAGCAACAACAACAACAACAACAAAAACTATTAAGGCAAAACTTGGCAGCACTTTTCTATGCTTTGCTTTGCTTTTTTGCTGAACCCATTGCGGCCGACAGCCGGCAGCAAAACAACTCCCGCCAGGCATTGTCAAACATTCGTTATGCCCATAAACAGTCAACCACAAGTTAAAAGGGGTATGCACGACTATGGAAAACAGACCCAAATCGATATTCTAGTAGAGTGTATGTGATTAGATGATTAGTAGAATATCTATAAAGGACATAAATCGGCCTAAAAAACGAATCATTAACAGAGAATTGCAGACGCCGATATTACAAATAATAAATAATAAATATTAATCACTGACCTAAAACGTTTGCGAGATATCTAAAAGTCTCGCCGTGCCTTGCGTTTTTTTGTCCACGTTCCCATGATTTTTTTTATTTTTTGTTTGTGTTTTCTGCTGTTTTTTATTTATTCGTCTTGTTCTAACTTTGATAAATTGCATTTAAGTTAATTTTTTAGTCATGCAATGACTCCACAAAGAGAAGACAAAGTACCTAAAACGATATGCTTTCCTTCTCGCTCGCACAGTTCAATGCTCCTTTCGGGTCTACGATTATATTTAAATGCCGGCCAGCCCATCAAATACTGTCAAATAAAACAAATACATCAAAACAAACACAAGCACATTTAGTTTTCATGTAGACACAACAAGTTAGAGCATTCCTAAAATAATAATAATTTCTATGAAATATTATGGCATAAAAACAATTTGAAGTACATATTAACATATTACATATATACATATAGCTACAACGAAAAACTCAATCGCTTTTAATTAGATATAAAAAATAACTTCTGTAAGGGTGTAGAAAGTTGAGTTAACCTTAAGATATAGGTATGACAACGGTACTATCGAAACCTGATTATTGTCATATGGCTTCAAGCACGAGTTAGTTAAGTACTTGTCAAGCATATGCTTTATGTGGAACATGCATTCAAAATTGTGTTCATGCCATAGGAAAATATGCTTTTATCTTGAATAGAGTTTTGAGCGTTGCGCATGGCCAAGCCGTACTACTTGCAGCCACTTTAGCTGTGGACCAGTTGGCCGAAAATGTTGTTGGCTAAGCCAGCAGTAGCAGTTCACTCAAGTGGGCCAAAACAACAACGAAAACAACTATAACAACGTTAACCACAGAAGCGATGGCTAAATTGAATTCAGCAGCTTTTATCAGACACTGAAGCGAACTGCAGCAGACAATTTACCGAAATGCAATGAAAATCAAAATCAGAAGAAAAAAAACTGATAAGAAAACCTTCAACTGGGTAAAATGCACAAGGAAATCACAGCAAAAAAAAAAACTTTAAGATTTCAACATGTGGCCCATTTGGCAATATCAGTAAATATTGTAAGCGAATTTAATGGCATGCTTTGAGCTGCATGTTGGCTATTCTGTTCAACTTGTTCATTATGTATATGATTGAGCAGTGTTAGAAAGGGTTAGAAATTTAATACTGTACAAATAAAAAGTGCTAACCACAAGCATAGGAGAAAAGTTGTTAAATTGCTGATGACAGGCATTGATAAATCCTTCCCCATTTCTGTTCACATCTTGGCCCAGCAATAAACTAATTGATAAAATTAAAAGTGCGATATTAAGGCAATTAAATAAATTGTAGACTCCACTGGGCTAATAAACCTAAATGCTTGGCACATGTTTGAGTGTTAAACTGCAGAAAAATCAAGTTATTTTCATGGTGTCTGCATGTGTGGGTGTGAATCCAATGATACGACAGATATAAATGATGGATTGCTTATGGGTACTTGTGTATACATGTTATATGTATGCGTCTATGTGTGCTTGTGTGTGTGTGTGTGTGTGTGTGTGTATCGAAATCCTGTCAAGCATTTGGTGTCAGTCTGTTAACAACTAACATGTACACATGTCCATGTCGAATTTTTGCGTATCTTCATTAAAGCAATCTATATGCACATGTCTCTCTTTATGTCTACATCCCTATCTTTATTTTTATCTCTGTGTCTATATCGAGCTCTGGCTCCCACTCCTGCTCAGCAGTGGCTATGCCACTTGCACTATTCCCTAATTGCATAGTTTCACACACACACACACACATACGTATACATATACATACACACACAAATACATTTGTATACACACACACACTTGACCTTTCGCCCACAACCCAGCTGAGGACGGCCCTGTCGCATAAATAATTGAAGTAACAGTGTTTAGGAGCATGTAATGCCTACAAAAAAAGACCGAGGCCATTTATCACACTATCAGAGTTTTTACATTTCACTTTGGCTCTGTGTCTGTCTGCGTGTATATATATATATATATACATGTGTGTGTGTGTGTGTGCGCCTCACTCGTAAAACCTTGGCTTAAACAGGAGACGAGACATCGCAATGTTAGCACACAAGCTCATCAAATTTGCATATTGGCTGTCTAAAAACATAAAATAAAGAAAAAGTTTTGTAAAAAATTCTATATTCAAAATATATCGACTAATTGTTACCGTGTACGCAACTTTTAAATATATTAAATCGATTAAAGCACAGGTTCTACTTTTACACTTAAATGTAAGCAAGTTGATGGAAGGAAGGAATCATCTGCCTGTTTCATACACTTGCACAATTTCATAATACCACATTCATCCATTTTGAATGGGTAGCAGACATGACAGTAGTCGGCATGACCTTGAATGCCGACCGCATCCAGTATATCAGATAGGGCAAAGTTCTGTATAGTTTCTCAATTAGCAAAGCTGAGGCGGAATCAAATATGGATATTAACAATAAAAACATGTTCGTAAAACAAGTGATTCATTTGAGTTCAAAAACAATATCGTGAAAATAATACCCGGATTAATATAAACTGAATATTTTAATATGAAACTATTTACAAAAATTAACGCTGTGTTTTTGGTAGTTTTACTAAAGTTAATTAAAGAAAACAGAAAACATAAAAGTTGAAGATTGCATTTAGTTTAAGTCATACGCAAGATATGAATTAGCAGAATAAACCATATTTTCAAGACATTCTTAAACGTTTCTTACAATTACTGTACTAAATCTTAACATAAATTTAAAATCTTATAGCCAACATTGCTTGTTTGCTAACTAAAACTTTTCGATTGCTTTCAGACAGTGACGTCAAGTAAAATAACAAGCGCTGACAAGCAGCTAGTTGGTTATCTTCCTATCAACGAAAAACGTTTGCGTTTGGAAGTTTAATCCAAAATTTGAAATAAATTTATATGAAATCTGACAAGACGCCAATTATGAAATATGTTGTAATCCCCGACATCAATATGAATATACAGAACAGGATTTACAAATGCAAATCTACACAATGTCAAAAAAATATAAAGTAAATTCTGGCTGCTATTTCTGGGTAGAGGGTAAAGAAAAATTAATAATTTTTGGTTACCCGTCAGGCGTGTGGCGCTGGTCACGGCTATAACAATGAAAAGACCATGGGTCGGATTCCCCACAGATTTATTCAATTCGTAGCTGTTGTTGTCAAGAACACACACTCAGAGAGCACTGACACAACATCTGTGTGCCGCTCCTCACTTAAATTTTCTTTTCTTTGTTTGTTTCTATTTGCCATCGACTTTGGCTTTATGTTTATTAAATCAACGCATTTTCTGTATTTGACAATGGCAAACGGCCAAATGCGAGCTCAAAGCATTCGATTCACGATTACCGATGAGCAATTACGAGACTTGTCCACACTAAAATTGATTTACCCAGCGAATCAGGTATAGCCAATCAGTGGCCACAGCACAACAGCAACTCTCGAATGCTTTGAAACTGTGATGTGCGGCGTATGCTTAATGTTTGCGTTATACTGTCGACCCCTTAGCATTTATCGGCGTAAGAGTAACATCATCGGCTACAACGCTTTCACATGCAAATAGATCTAAACATCAATCATTCACTACCTGCAGCCCCACTGTGCCTCCACTCTATGTCAAAGGCTGCACAGTCGGACAGGGTGCAGCAGAACTTAAACCACATTCACTTTTCCTAAAAGTAGGCTCACCATAATTAACACTTGAATAAATAGATGGACATTAATTAGCTCTAAGTAATTGAGATTTGAGTTTACCTTTCAGACCACATCTACACATTTTGATAGCGACAATTTTTTAAATGCTATTTCAACAGAACCGCAATGCATATTTCCTAGAACAAGGATAAAGCATATTTCGTAGCATTTTCAGGTACTGTACACGATGTACGATTCGGCAGTGATTTCAAATTGTACATCGATGCATATCAATGGATTGCACCACAGCCAGTTTCTAATTAAGCCAGTAACCAATGTATGAACTAGGGACGCCGGATGGGTGTCCTGGAGTCATGCCAGAAGGCGCACAAGTGCCAAACTGGTTGGGCATCTACGTTAGATATTACGACCAGCAGTTGCTGCAGAGGGAGGGTGAACGACGCTTGGATACACTGGCAGTAGCTGTGGGCTGTTAAAGACTCATAACTGGGTTGACAGTGCCGGTGCTTCTACTCCTGCTTCTGCTTCTGCTTCTGCTGTTGTTGCTTTAATGTTGAGCACATAAGGCACATACGCCACTTGGGCATGAATAACCCATGTGAATATGTTGTTTAGTTTGGGTGTTGCCCAAAATGGTTGCGTTAGTCGAAAAGACCGCCACGACAACGTTGTCCCACATTATTGGGGGGAATGGCTGCGGATTGGCTGCCAAAAATATTTACTAAACATTTTTTGGGGCTTCACACGATGGCAAACACAATGCCAACACAGAAAGCGTAACAACGCCAACTAACTAACAACAAACACCCAAAACAGCAATCAGTTAACTTGCCCGGCCAAAACTCAACTCAAATATAACAACAAACATACATAAAAAACCAGCAATACCAGCAAAATAAAAAATCAAAATAATAATAGAAGTAGAGCTAGCCTAGCAACGACGTAGAAATCATGCCATTGCCGAGCTGAATTCATCCTCTGATATATGAAATTGTTGCTCCTCTTTCAACTACTGTATATGCTAATATAGTAGTTCGATGTTTATATTTGTTACGAACATAAATACGAAGAACTTGGTAAACAAAAAAGGTTTTCATAAAGAAACTATAAATACTGCGCAATAAAGAATTATTTTATGTAGTCGGACATTTTTTCTTGAATGTTTTACTAACTTCACGACATGCCTGCAACTCGGCCATCTGCTTTTGGCTTATAACTTCAGAAGATACCCACAAGTCAATAAACAAGAAGAACCCTCAACTAGAAGCTAAGCTGATCAACTAGAAGCTAACTGAATGAACAATGGATCTGTAGTTGAACAGAGAAAGCTAATATTATTTGTGTCCGCACAGCTGTAGAAAAGTTTTTACACAAAGTTTTGCCAGCCAATTTATGCCAGGATACCTACATTAGTTTTAGAACTTTACTTCTCAGCTCGAACAGAAAGTATCAATTAAATACCTAAGTATTTTCACCATGAATATATTTTCTAAAATAAAGTATTGGAAAATATATATTGAATATTAATAATAAACCTAAATGGAAATTCAACTGACATATTGTGAAATTATTTGCCAATAAGCCGCCTTGATGTCTCATTTCCTGGTTCTCAGATCAAACATGTGATTGAAATTATTTTTTGTGTTTATATTTAAGCGGAAGCAGTGGAAATTGTGAATCAAATTGGTCCGACAATATTACATTTCATTGAACACCCTCCAAGGGCACTACTTTCAATTCGTTTTGCTGTACAGTGACAGAAAAGAAACATATAAAACCGAACTGTTGACAGATGTTCTGTTTGTTGTGCAGAGTAAGCAAAAGTTGGCTCTAATTAAGTCCCTTTTACAAAATGTAATATATATGTATGTCTATATACAAGTGGCAATTTCTATATTAAATTCATAGTATCGGAATAAATCAGCTGAAAACTTTCACGCATAAATGAATCGAATTAATTGTATTGCGCAGAAGGCAATGCAATATGCATTATGAATTCATAGTCGAAGTACGCTTTCGTTATTTTGGATAGTTTTAATTGAGTTGCGTGCCAGAAATTCGAAAGATTAGATTTCTTCGGTTGGGAATTGTTGTTGAATAGTTCTAATAACATTAGCACTATCAATGACCACAATCTATGTGCTATCCAAAAACAACATTGCTTTCCACTTAAACTGACAGAGGACTGACCGATGTAAACGCTCGGCTTCCGATACGTATTGTAGTTGTATATATATATATATATATGTTTTGCCTCTAATATATTTATTTAGATGAAGCGAGAACAACGGTATTTATCGCTGCCACATATTTTGATTGATGCATGCAGGCAATAAAAATAAACAACAATGGACAAAAATAACAATTATGGAATAGTAGTGCACTCTTACAAATGCCGTATTTTGTATTATCTATGAAATTGCGTGCTGCATTTTCAGGTTATTTTTCTATTTCTATTAAATGATTCGGTTTTGTGTGCACGAACATCAAATGTTCTATGTTCTTTATTATTTACTTATTTATTTTTATAGAAATTGGATTTTTAGTGCACAGCTCAAACGTAGGCAACTTTTTGTTTTTCTACAATTCAAATCTATACTTTGCATTTATTTCTAAAAACAAATCAAAATCGAGTAACAATTTTCTGGTATTACGACCGTTTATATTCTAATTGAATAACGAGAGCTGTGAAAGTTAGTCACAGCTGGCAGCGCCAGTGCATTTGGTTAGGTGTGCAGAGTCGATGGACTCGCCTCACTGCGCGGCAGGCACTTGAACATTTTCGGCTTCCAATTGTTGCACGCATGCGGATCGCGCAACCGGCCAAACGAGCACTCAAAGACGCCAACGGATCTGTGCTCCAGGTGCAATGGGCCGCAGCAGAGCATCACAACCTGATCATATGGATGCATCCTGCCCTGGCGCTGGACATTCGAATGCGACAGATTCTGATTGAAATAGAAGCCAAATGTTTGCTTCCCTTTCACTTGCTATATATATGCTGTATGCTATATGCTATATATTAAGCGGAACACAATTTGCAATCAAATACACTGCATGTGTTTATACGCCTCGCCACGCACCTTACAAATATATACAAATTTCGACAGCACCTCGCTCCCAGCCAATCACACGCTCCCAGCCCCGCCCGCTGGCCATCCAACTCCTCAGCTCCATTGTCATGGCAGCGCTTAGGGACGGTCGCCAGCAGGACGCAACAAGCCAAAATTTGTGTTTTGTTTTGGAATATTCTTTCACTGTGTGTGTGTGTGTGTGTGTGTGTGTATGTGTGTGTACTTTTATTGAATTTTATTCTCATATTGTTGAGAGTGAACGTAAAAACTGGAAATTGAATATTTAATGTGAATGTGATTTTTTAGCAAAGAACTCATATTATCTGGTATTTAAATATGAATAGATGAAAACATATAGAAATTTAATTTGTATTTATTTATTTGTCAATTCCCATTTACACAGCACGGGGTGTTATTAAACTACCAGCCTTGCCAACAAAATATATTTTCAAATTTTCAAATCGAAACATTCAATGCCCAAGGATAGGCGGACAAACAGACTATTGGACTTGGGGCATAAGAAGAGACAAATATATTTGTATGTGTATATTTCAGAGGCTGTAATACGTGATAAGCCATGTTAAGCTTTAGATGGTATTGCGGCTGACAGAGCTGCCCGAGGGTTGCTTAAGTATCCACAAACCGAATGCATTCGTTGCGAACGGATTTATGCGTTTAATACCCACAGCGAAATGCTGCAGGCCGGGCATGCTTAGCTTGAAGGAATATTGCTTAGGCTATTCCCATTGGTACGTATTGCTCCTATTTTTTTGCTCTATATAAAAGTTTAAGCTTGTTTGTTGCTTTTTTTCCTTTTGGTGCTTGCAAAACTTTACGTTTAGTATATATTTTTGACTTAAGATTATTTAATGTGTTTGCTTAGCGAAACTTTTAATATCTGTCAACGTTTATGGAAGCTAGAGATCTTGGGTATATAACATTTAGTTCCTTTTGACTTATAATTACTCTTAGTTATTGATGCCCAGAGCAGGGTTTTCGTTAAGAGCAGGTGAAGTGCGGGCAGATTTGATTCTGTATAGCTGTATTTAATGGTCAAGCTGACCAGAGTCTGACCAATGAGTCGCCAATGTGTTGGCCGATAACGGATACGCAATCCGCTCAAAAACCACATGAAATTGATGGCATTACAGCCGCACTATGTTAGATGGTGAATAGGGTGGAAAATAGTTCAACCGCACTGTGATTCCATGCGAAGCTCGAGATTCAATTGGAAGCAGCTGTTATTAGTTAGCATTTGAAGCAAAGGCGTTCGAGCTATTAAGCACACATGTTCATAATATTGATAATTTGATAGACAGTGGTCTAACTCTGTGTGTCATTCATAATGGGTTGGCAGCTGCCCGCTGTGCCTCACGCAAATGCCACAGGCATATTTTCAGCAACGAGCCAAGCTTGACAATTTCAATCAAGAAACAAGCGAGTCCTTTGCAGTCGCACATAACCAACTGCGTAATACTCGAAATAACAACATTTTACAAAATATACGTATATATATTTACTATATTCATATCTAAATACAAAATCTAGCTAACTCTGTTTTGTGGCTTTCAGTTTCGTTGGCTAATCAATTTAAATTTCAAACTCAAATACTTTGCCAGCCCAACTCCCTTCAACTTGAGTGTTCATCAATTTTGCAACTAATTGTTGTTGATATTTTCTTTTCATTAAATGTTAGTTTGTCGAGCAAATGTGTGCAGTTAAGTTAAGGCATTTAGTGTGTTTTTTGGGAGAAAGACAAACCACAATCCAAATGACAAAAAATATCGAAGATCAATTTCTCTTACTCTGTTTTTGACTTACTTAGAACTTTCTTACGTGATTTTATCTGAGTGCATCACTTTAATGGCTGCGATTAACAAAGTGGCACGTGCAGGATGCACGCAATAAAATATTTAAAAACTTTTTGTCTCAAATTGCGGCGACTCCACGTATGTATTACATACACAAGCACAACCACAACCACATACGCTACAACACACTTCTGCCTCTAAAGGTCAAATCAAAGATCGCCTTCTCCGTGTTCTTTCTCTCACTTTGCACTTTGCACCTTTCTCACTTGATTTACGTGTGTTTCGGTAGTCCTGCTCGAAAAGCGGCGCTGAATATTTTTTGTGAAGCACTTTAAACGCTGCGATTAACAGAAAGACACGTACGGAATGCACACTCCTTACATGGACACACACGCAGACACACACGCACACCCATTCTACCTCGGTAAGGACACACGCGCACTTCGGTTAGCACGGCAAACCAGGACTGCAAAAGCTGCTAGCCGGGCTAATGCCGCCGGCGTCTTAACGAGGGCTCTGCAACCAGTTTCTCTGTTGCCACTTTGCTTATGAAGGATATTGTGTAGCTTATTGCTGCTATTTGTCTAGTTTAGGCAAGGTCATTAAATACAAAAATATCCATTAATTATGGCTTTTTTTTGCATTTTGAAGAAATACTGAATAACCCAATTTGCTGCATGCAGCAAATACTTGTTAATTTTCCGGACTATATAATATTGCTGCAATCAGAACGATCGGTGAAAAGTACAGTTGTTCAATAAAAACGCTTGGCTTTTACTACTATATTGATCCTCAATAATAACATTTTAGATGTCATCAAATGTTTAACAAACCATGATTAAGAATTTAAGAAATTTTAAAAAGTTTCTATAAAACCAAATTTGTCACAAATAGTTTTTAAACTTCCCTATTAAGTATCGTTTGCCTGCCAATGAGCGCTTATGTTGTCAACGGTATTCTTGTGATGATGTTGTTGTTGTTGCAGACACATGCGGCATATAGGTGCTTGCCAACTTGTGGCAAGGTGCTTCCAGCAGGGCAGAATCATATTTCATAATAGTTACCATAAATAGTGGTTAAAATATGTGAATATAGCAGACAGATTCCGAATTCAAGTCTTGGGACACGTTTTGATCGTGGCGAAGTGCAAAATGAAACATTGAAATTGAGCATGTGTCAGAAGACAATTAAAATCAATTAACCAAAATGTACAGCAAATATGCTTCTAGCTAGAACGCATAAATTTAGGGAACATCAGAAACCTAAGCTTCAAGTTATATAAAGAGGGAAGCAAATCGAAAACTCTGCACACACATAAACACTTGCACTATCAAAATATTTTTGAAAAAAACAAAAATACTTCCCAACTTTTGTTTGTGCCCCATCCATCAAACAAGTATTTAGTTTATAATTCAAATAAAAAATAATGCAAATGGTTTAGGACTTACCTTTGCAAGAGTGTTCTGAGAACGACGCACTTTTCAGTCGTTCGAGTCCAATGAGAATTTTGTGCACATTTTGTGCGTAAACAATCAAAAAATTCTTACACCGAAAAATAAATAATAATAGAACACAAGAAAAACACAGAATGTTGTGCAAACAAAAAGTAACGCCGAATAATGCTTTTAATTTATCGCCAAATATGTCAAAAGTTTATTATATTTTCTAAATTCTAATCCGATTGATACCCGATAATTTTGATTTTTGTTTGTATTTTTTGGGAGAAGTTAGGATTTTTCAGCACTGCACTTGCACAAGCAAAAAATAAAAATAAATACTGATAGCGAGTTTCTTCTGGTTGTCGTTGATGATGTTCGTGTGCAACATGAGCGTTTTTAAGAATGTTATGAATTTTGAAGAGTTGAGAGTGAGAGTTTTGAATGTTGAGCGTTTTGATTCAACACACTTTGGCTGGTTTTGGTCTGATTCTGGCTCTGGTTTTACTAAGCTGCTGTACAACACGCCCTGTCGAGCGTTCAAATGAAACTGATGCGATAGCACATCAGCGCCAGGAATATAAAAAGGCATCGAGCGCTATAAAAACGGCACACCGAAAGAGAGAGCGCAAGCGACAAGCGAGCGAACGCACGAGGCGAACGAGTGAGCGCAACACATGTATGGCTGGCTATATGGCTACTAACAAGCCCGACGACGGCAGCATGCCAGAGTCGCAGCAGAGCACACGAAGCACAGCAAACACCTGTAAGCACTCGTCGGCATTCCGCATTCGGCATTCGGCATTTGGCGGCATCCATTGAAACAATGATGCCGGCACAACTGAATATTTCTTTTAAATAGAGAAAGAGAGAGAGAGAGAGAGAGAGTGGGTTGGTGAGAGAGAGAGAGAGAGGACAAGAGAGAGAGCGCTAGGCGCGGTAGGAAACTCAACAGTTGGCACATTAGGCTGACTGCTACTTGTTGTTGCTGATTGCTGTTTTGCCATAAACTTTATGGCAAACTCATTTATTGCAGAATCATTTACGCACAGAAAGAAGAGGAAAAAGTAGCCAACATTTTTTATTTGCTTCCCTTAAGCGCCTCCTCGTGTAGCCGTTTATCCAAGCGACGCAGCTGAACGGGACTCCGCGAGAGCGCATTCACCACTGTCCTGGCCAGCATCCTCCGGAGCAATCCATTGCGTTGCAACACACGACGCACCTTACGTGCAAACTGTCTGTTTGGGTTGGCAGGCGCGTTCGGCTTTTTGCTCGGCCACCCCACACGCTCAGCCATCAGCTGCTCCTCAGAGCTACCTGTCAACAATTCTTCATCCTCGCCGTCATATTCGAAGCTATCGGGTTGTGCAGCGATCGGGTTGGCGACGAGCAGGGCGCAACAAGAGGACAACAGCAGCAGCAATAATTGGCAACGCATTCTACAAACTATTCCGTACTATTCTGTGCCGTTCAAGTCAACGCCGCTGCTACTTATAGTCGAAGTCACGACAATCTAGCAATCTGGCTGACTGGCAGTCGACCATTGCATATGCTTCAGATAAGCACTAATTATTTGCAACTATTTTAATTAACAATACACGTTTCCTTATGGGCCCCTCGCCAGTGTCATACGCATCGTGCTCAACAGTTCCGGCAACAGCGCCACATTTGTATCCACACAGTTCAGCGAGCAGCGCCACATGCATTGTCATCGCCATCGGCAATCGGCAACTGCTCATGCAATGCTCCAGCTGTAACTTGAACTCAGCCAGCTGCTGCTGCACGCATCAGCGATCCACACATCGTGCAGCATCGTGTGGCGCAACCGTGATCAATGCATCATCAATGAGATTTGTATAAAGTATTTTTATGCATGATGAGTGTCGAATGTTTGAGCCAATGTAACTGAGTGCTTTATTGCTAAACTGATTCAGTGTCAGTTTTTATTATTGATAAACACGTATTGTAAGTATTGGTATACTCTGAAATCAAAGGTTAAACAAAGGCAGATTACTGTCAACACTTCTCAACGATTGACACCTGCCTGATCCACAACTGTCTTAGTTATATTCTACTGTTCGAGATGGTTTTTTTTGTTGAATACTTTAAAGTCAGCCATTCAGAATATCGAGAGATATCGAGAGATACATTTGGTTTTGTGATGCGATACTCTGTTATCAGATTCGCTTAACTAATTTGCACCCTTGAAAAATCGTTCAAAGGTTGTTAAGCATTTTGCAATAATGGGTATTGAATTGGAGCATAAATAGTATAGTCCAGATTTAGCTTTCAATTATTTATTTTAAGTGCATTTCCGTTAAGCTGTAATTTTGTACGTTTAACATCGTTTACCAATTTACCGTTAAATGCAATTGACCTTTTTTCCCACCGAAATGGCGGGAATAATAAATAAGCGTTGAAATTGCTTTTCAAACGATTGCAATTGTCTACAACGTCATGTCAGATATGTACAATTGGGTTGTCCACATTCATTATTTCCAATAAAGTAATTATATGTTTTGGGTTAGCAGCTGCGCAACAGTGAGACGCCGTCCTAACGGGTACAAACGATTTATATATGCTCCCAATTGATAAACGACAATTCAATTAAGCACACACACACACACACAAACACACACACATTCTTAAATATGTACATACTTACGTACATCAATTGTGGCATACTTTGAGGGGCTGCGAGCTACTAAAAAATTACCAGCAAGAAATAGACCCAAAATGCATTGGCCGACTCAGACATACACTGCAGTCGAAAGAAAACATTTCATATCGTTTGAATAGAATTCATTCGGTAATAAATATTTGATCAAACAAAACTGATTTGACGCCTTAATTCATGCATAAAAATAAATACAATTTTTGACATTTTCTAGGAACTTATGTTTATAGGTTTAAGAATTCAATTCAAGCCAACAAAAGGTGGATAAGCAAAATATATTATTTAAAGTCCTTTGTTGACGTTAAATTGACCTACTTTCGTCATAGGCCCCCCTTAAATGCTAGCGCTCACAAGGCTTTTTGGGGCTAATGGCACAATGACCAAGTCATGTGGATATAGAATTGTCTGGGTGGCTGACTGAATGACTGAATGACCGACTGAATGACTGTCTGTCTGTCTGATTGTCTATTTGTCAAACTGCTATCAATAGGCAATCAATGCGTGGCTGAGGTAACAACATCGAGCAACAGATTGAGAGTGTGAAAGCAGATACGGAGCGTGTGTGTGTGTGTGTGTGTGTGTGTGTGTGTGTGTGTGTGTGTGTGTGTGTGTGTGTGTGTGAGATAGGGTTTTTGTTGAGCGTGTCAGTTGAGTAGTTTAAAAATGTGGCAATAAAAGGGCGGCACTGGAGGCAACAACGGTGTTGTCTAACAAAATGTTTTCACATTATTCAAATGAAATGCTTTTTATTGTCTGCCCATAACAAACAGCACCAACAGCAACAGTAGCAACAGCAACAGTAACAACAGCAACAGCAACCGCAGCAACATGAGCAACAACAATCATGATAATAATAATAAAAACAATAAAAAGCAAGCAAATCAACTTGAAACAAAACGCAGAACGAACAAGAATAAAGGGGCAACTTCTATATACATACATATATCTATTATATATATGTATAGATAGGGATAGATAGAAGGGAAATAGAAAAAATATTACCTGCATTCATAGAACACAATGAATCATTTTGCTCTTTGTCTTAAATATTGTGTGTGGGCATTGAATGAAATGGGATATAAAAAGCTTGGGGTTCTTGGCGTAGGAATGGGGATGCGGATGCGGATGTGGATGTGGATGTGGCGTTGCACAAAAGGAATTTCAATAAAATTGCGCGACATTTGACAGGACAAAGTATGGGAAGTGCAGGGTTTAAATGTGTTTGGCTAACAAACGATAAAGGCAATTTCAATTTTCATTAAGCTGCTTGGTTAAAAGGCACACACAAAAATAGACGCACACACACACACTGATCAACACCCGCTCGCACACACACATAAATAAAAACTATCAACTATCAGCTGCGTTTCGTGCCAAAAGGAGGCAAAACGGGGCGGGGAAGCAGCAGAGAACAAACAATGCAGACATGTTGTGCGCTTATCGGCAACTTTCAAAAGGCAATGTGTGTGCGAGTGTGCGTGTGTGCGAGTGTGCAAGTGTGGCCCATAAAGCGATGGACAAACAAAAAGCGCTTAGTGTTGTTAGCTGGAGTGAAAGTCAGAGTGGGGAGGGGGAGGGGAACAGCAAGAATGAGCATTAGCAATGCATTGCTTTATGTAGAATAGTGTAGAAAAGTGGAAAAAAAAAGCGAAGAAAACAAATTCATAAAAAAAACAAGTGAGAATGCTGAGCCCGACTACGACTACGACAACGATATACGCTGAAACCAACAGTTAAACACATTCTAGTTTTATTGTTGGTTAAAATTTAATTTAAAAGTGCTCCCAATTCTTATAATCGGCACAGATACTTATATGTATATATATTTATTTATTCATTATGAGGTGAATATGACAATATATATACTACTGTAACTTATTTGTATTTTATATATGGTATATATATATAGTATATATATATATGACTCTGCCATGTATTGCTATCGGCAATCGAAATGAATCGATATCGATAGCATGAAATAAACTTGATCTGCGCGGGGTATACGAGAACTTAAATTTTAGTTCGTTTAGTCTCTGACAACTGCGTATTCACTCGGACAGACGTTCGAACTGACGGGCACGGCTATATCGACTAGGCTATCGATCCTGATCAAGAATATATATACTTTTTAGGGTCAGACATGCTTCTTTCCGCCTATTACATACATTTGCACGAAACCATTATACCCTTTTTACACGTTGTTAAGGGATCCAGGGGATATATATATATATATATATATATACCGCATGGAGATGAAAAGATTTGATTAAAATTATCGGTCGTCCTGCTGCCATCAATCGATTTCTTTGCATAGCTCATCTTCGAGTTCTTTGATAACGATTATCTTTAAATGCTTGAAATGGAATTAAGTTTTTTTTTTTTTTTATGAACTGAAAGCATATTTGATAGAAGTTCAAACTAGTTCAGTTATTCAATTAAGAACAAAACTATTTGCAGTTTTATTGGGCTTAATTATATTATATTATCGGTTTGGCAAGGGTGTACCCAGCGTTGAGCGTTAAGCTCAACCTCGTTTAATTTATTTTATAATCTAGAAAGTCTGAGAGTTTCCTATGGTTTCTGTTTATTTCCGATTCTACATTTACATTTGCTGGCACCAGAGAGACTGGATAAAAAAAAAACAAAAAACGTTGCAATCTAATAAGCGCATATATACTATTGACAAATTGTGGATAGAGAACCTATTAAAATAAGTACGTATCTGCCACACGTTTTTAAGTGGTTCGTTGTGGAGGCAGCGCACAAAAACGGCGTATGCAAAATTAAATACACAGATACTTTGCCCTAATAGCACTTGACGTTAAGAAGCATTTTGGCTGCCATTCCCCGCAGATTCATAAGGCATTCTTTCGCATAAAATAACAGCAGACAGCAAAGCAGTCAGAAGCAGAAAGCGAATATGTGATATGAGCCAGGACGTTGCCGAGCGCTGAATGCGGCTATGAGATAGGGGATAGGGAGGGGGTTGGTCGTGTAGGTGTGTTGGCCCAGTCAATGGCCCAGAAGCACCAGCAGCAGCATCACCAGCACCAGCAGCAGTTGAAAGTAAGCCTAGGCCTACTATATGCATGTGTATGTGTGTATATACGAGTGCCTTGGAGTCAGTTGCCTCAAAGTGACAAGTCAAGCAGAGCTAAAGCCAGAGCGTCGGCCCAAGCAAGGACATGCCATAAGGATTGGCCCAGGCAATGATTTCGACAGCGACTGCGGCTTGAGTGATATGTTAATTTGGCCTAAACTACACAGCGGTGCACGCTGCGACCTTTGCCAGTAGAATTCCCCTATCGCAAAAAAAAGAAATAAAGATACAAAAAACAACGTCAAGAATGCTTTAGCTGTGAAAAGATCGACTAGCAGGTGCCCTGGAATGAAGTCTGTATACACTTTTTGGAGTATCTTCTGTCGTTGACTTGGAAACAACTTTCATAAAATTGATACCTTTTATTTACGATATGCCAATGCTGCCGACAATCGATATTTATCGATATTAGCAAAAACGCTGTAAGTTATCGTTCAAATAAAGATACCCTCGAACTGCGTATGATGGACGAAAACGCATACTGCAAATGTGATGTTTCTTGAATATCTTGCAGTCCCCGAGGCAAACGTCTGCTGAACAATAATGTTTATATCCCTCTGCTTGTTACATACATTTTGTACCACTTCAAGATACCCTTTTATAAAACTTTTTTGGGTATAAAGTGTTACATGTTCGTCAGTTAGCGCTGGATTTCAATATGCCACCGCTTCACGTACTTGCTTTTTGTTGCCGGTGTTGTTATTGTGTCTTCAATTCCTTTTTTTTGCTTCTTTTTTTTTTTTTCTTTTTTGATTGTTGCCATAATGAAATTTGTGACCCAGTCACATTGACACGTGCGTGCTGCCGTGTCAGCCCCCCGCCCCCCCGCTTGGCGCTCATTTTGGAGCTGCTGATGCCGGTATTGTTGTTGTCAAATTTAATGCGGTTTTGTTATTTATTAGATTTACACAAATGGCATTTTGCAGGGCTAGCGGACGAAAGCCCAGGACTTGACTATTCAAACGTTTACGTCCGTCCTCTGCCTTGTTGTGACCTTGTCGCCTGTAACGCGCTAAGTGCTCAAAGGCCAACTCTATCGCCTACTCGACCACAACCACCGTACAAAAAAAAACTAAAAAGAAAATGGCAGAGAAGGAAGACGAAAATTATTGAAAGCTCATTTAAATGTCAGCAGCGCAGCGCACAGAACTGACGCAACATGTCTTATACGCGTTTATATAAATATAAATATTTAATGCGCTTACATTTTTAATGCCAAAGTTGGCATGGGGCTGATTGGATTGAAACCCATCCCGATATTTGTCCACCAAGTGGAATGAATGGATAAATGAGCCAGTGAAATCGATACACGAATATTAGTGTCATTTTGAAATTAATAAATCTGTTTTAACTTCAAATCATACCCACTAATCACATAAACTTAATTAGTTGATTAGTCGCTCAAGATGGACTTGAGCTTATTCTATGCAATTAACTGGCTAACTAAATCGTACCTGATTCTGAATATTCTTAAGTTATTTCTGCTGAGTGCACTTTGATAAATTATATATTATTATAATTCAATTATTATTGAAGCATCCAATAACGGCAGAAATACGATTAACTAATTTGATCAAATGACTGAAATTACTTTTCTGAGTGCAGTGCATAAGTAGGTCTCTGCTGTATAATTTTGCTCCGCTAACAAGCTGCATCCTAACCTGATATGGTAGAAAAGCTTATTAGTGTTTCTGTGAATTCAAAACGCTGCACGGTGTGCAAATGGCTTGGTTGGCACTAATTTAAAAGCGTTACAACTACTGGTTGTTAGACAAAAATAAGAGCCAAGCAACAAACCAAGTGGAGCGTTACAATCCGACAAAAACGACTACTAAATACTCTAATACTGGCAGAATACCATACAAATTTGATAGTCGCGGCCCGGCAACTTATAAACTTATATATCTTTGTGGCATCAGAGTATAACGAACTATTGCAACTAATCAAATGAGCTGAAAATAGCGAAATACTATCAGCAGAGCACACAGGGCAGCAATAACAATAGCAATGAGTATCCGGCAGCAAATATATATATTTTGATTGCCTTTCGACAGTGAGCTGGTTATGGTTATGTTGCGTGTACAATTTAAATCCAATGGACAACAATAGCAAAGGGCTCGCAGAGAATATCAGCTACGAAAAATTGGCCAACTTGCGAGAGGCACACAACAAAACACCGAACACCTCTGCCATATTTTAAGCATAAAATCTGCATATGTCTATATGTATATAAATATATATTTTGGTATTTCTATGTGGGCTTATACTCAAATTGTGTGTGTGAAGTGTGAGCTGGTATTCTATTTGGTAGTATCATGTTTGCTGCCCATAAAATAACCACTCATGTTTTAATGTTGGTTACGCTTTTTGCCTTTTGCAACAGTTTGTGAGTCACAGAAATGAAAATCAACGATTATGCAATAATATCAATTTCCCAAATATCTGCCGCACGTCCTTGGCCTACACAATTTATTGATATTGGCTGTAACACAAATTTTTACCGGCTTTAAGACGTCTTGAGGCAACCGACGCGTTCTTTGCATTCTCAACGTCGTCAGCCAAATAAAAATAACAGAAAAAAAAAACAAAAAAAAAAAAAAACAGTCGCATCGACAACACGGCGAATGCGTAATTCGAAGCTAGCCAAATGCCAGAGCTGAAAGTAGCAAACATTTTTCTACACTATATAAAAAACGAATATGGTAATGAAATCAACTTTATTAAAAACACATTTGTTCTTTAATTATTGACCAATACAATTCATGAAAAAATATATTTTCAAAGCCAAAAGAGTTTTTTCTTCAGTGATTATTATTTATTAATTATAATAATTATAAAATTAAATAAATATATCTATATATATATATATATATGTATATACTCTTGTGAAGAACATCGCATAGCTAAAATACCCGTTTGTGTGAGCCGTAGGCGAAGAAAAGAAAATAATCAAACGATTTGCCTTTGAATTTGTATAGAATTTTATAAGGCGCATAGGGCGCCCAATCCCCCGACTCCTTGCCGCCTCTCGCCCACATACCCAACCCCATTTTGGTCCCCTTAATCCGACATTTTTCTGCTTACAATCCCAGCTGCCTTTTTCGCTTTCGTATTATGAGTTGTTATTGTTATTTTGTGAAGAGGGAAATATGATTACAATGGTAGACACAATGCCGTGCCAGGTGGGAAGGTTGTCGCAAATGTTGCCTTGTCTGTGCTTCAATATACATTCAACATATACACCACACATCTATACCACATATACATATACATCATATACATCATATATATATATATATATATATATCTATAGATAAACATTAGTGATTGTTTAATGTTACAAATATTGCACACCTCTGTTGCAAAATGGATAAGCCATCAAAAGTAAATAATTGATTTTTGCAACTGAACAATCAAAAAAGTAAGCCGTACATATATATAAATTATATATCTGTCAGAGTATTTAAGCTTCGACTTGGCACACTTGAATAATATTCTTGTATTATTATTATTTATATATATTCGGTTTCTAGTTGACATTTGCAGTTCGGGTTTAGAATTACTTCAGATTAAATGTTTGAAGTTTCAATTTGCACAATACCTAATTAAATATAATTGTAATTATTACAGTTCCGGTTGCTGTTGCATACCTGCTTCGGTGTTGGGTGTACAAAAGCACACAAAAATGTCAGTTCAAATATTTGACATTAAGTTAAAAGTTCAATTTACCGACCAAATGATGTGTTGAAAAAATTGCGTAGTACTCACGTATCGCTAAAACGAAACAAAGAACAGAAATATTTAATTATTATTTCAATTATTTATCAAAATTGTTTTACAGATTTATAAATATAACATTCAATCCAATGCCAACAACTTGATTAATTCGAATAAAGAATACTAAATTTCAATTTTGCTTTTTAATTTTTAAGTAAGTTAATAATCATAATACAATATTGAGTTCAATAGATAAACTTAAAATATATAATCGGTTCTGTGCAGTGAAGTCGATATCATATAAATTATAGAGTTCAGATGATGATAGTATCGGAAATGATTAATGCTCATGTCTTGCACAGTTTTTGCGCAAAATTTTGAAGTTTTGTATACCCAATTGGGTAAGTCGATGGAACCATATATCTTACCACTAAGCAGGCAATAAATTTGAAAACCAGACACACTTAACTCAAACCTGGAAGATTGCTAATGGAACAACAAATGCATTTGCACAACTTTATGATACCTTTGGGCAAAAAAAGCACAAATTTAAACTTGCGGATGCTGAATGCTAACACGTCCTGGCCCAACGCTGTCACTCCTGTTGCCTGTGCAGGCTTTAAATATTTTAAATTCGCGGGGGCTATGTAAAGGCAGGTCGGTAGGAGCACACACACACACACACACACACAGACAGACGCCAGGGAAAGACATTGCAAAGTATTTGCCTTTGCTTGATAACAATTTCTAAGCGCATATTTACTTGACATTGTTGGCCCAGTTATTTAAAGTTTTTGTTGCTGCTTTTGGCATTTAGCTCATACCTTGGGCTACGGATAAAGTTATGCAGCCACAGCAGATGCATTTCACATATTAAATGGGCTCGTTGCACAAATTTCGGTTATCTTACGTCATTAATAAAAGTTTTAATATTCAGTTTGGATTAGCGGAAAAATGCATTTGGCTTTTAAGCCAGAATATGAAAATGCGATTCGAGTCTAGACAAAGCAGATTATTATTGCAATTAATAGAAGAATCATACATATAAGACAACAGCACATGGCACATGTTAATGTCTTCTACTTACTTAGCAACAGTTTGGAATCGCTTTCCCCCAGATTGCTGAGCCCTTCAAAATCAAATTGCGATAGCTGATAGCCGATCTTCCACTTGATTATATCAGAGTTTACAGGCTACAAGCATAACGCGCAATCCCCTCTTTCAAAAACACACATAATTATTGCTGCTGATTCTCAATCCAGGTCTAAGTCTCCTCATTAATAAGATAAAGATACACTATTCTTATTAATCATATTTCTCTCTCGCACACCTCAATAATCAACTAAAATAATGAAGCAATTAAAAATCAAAAACAATAAGTCATTTCCTGATTTAGAATTCCCAATTCCCTGCTTCATTCAGCATGATATGATGTATTATTAAATGTATATAACTATGTAAGCGTACTTATTTTATGTAAGTTATTCAATCAACTTTGTTCAAATTTGATCAATTTTGGTAAATTTAACTAAATTCCGTTTTTTTAATACCACTCTGCTATTCACTTGGCCATTCATTATCACTCCCACGTAGAGATAAGAGACAACACACAGATACACACACACACACACACACACACACACACACACACAAAGAACACGTGTGTGCCTATTAAATCGTTTTGTGGGTCGCCTTGGGTATTTTTCGGGCAAATAAAACTCAATTATCAAGGACAAAGAAGCTGCAGCAAAACTGCAATAAGAATAGTAAGAAAAAAATGGAAAATTAGAAAATGAAATGAAAATGACGATTAATTGAGCAAAGTAAAATTGAGCCTGGTCACAAAAAAAGGAAGCATATTTTTAGGAAAACTCGACTCGAAGATACTCCTCTTTTGGGTTACATTAACGTATATCGTAAATTTCATCTAGTTGACATATCCAGTTCTCAGGGCTTCTGAGATCAGCGTGTTTCTACTGATGCTGGTCAAGAATATATATATGCATATACTTTATGCGGACGGACATGCTTTCTTCTGCTTTCTGAGAATATGACATGAGCCATGGCTTGGGTATTTCTTATTCAATCTTAATCAAACTATCAATTGATCAATGATATGGCTGCTTCTATTGCTATCGCTCATCGATATGTATCGAAACCGGGGCGGTAATCGATAAACTTATAGGCCAAATTTAAATATCCTTTGAGCACACAGACAGACGGACTTGGCTTAATCAACTCGACTGCTGATGCTGATGTTCAAGAACATATATACTTTATGGCATCTGCCAAGCAGTGCCTATAAATGATATTTACAACGCCATGCGCTGAACATTCGCCAGTTAGTCCAGCTACAAGTCAGTCAAACATTTGACCTGTTCTCGCAATGCTCAATCTTTATTAAGCTAGCCACCGCTGACAACAACTAGTACTACATTGCCGAACGTGCATACGCAACCAACACACACTCGGCACACACGCGGCACACACACACACAAACACACACATACATATATAGGTGTGTGTAAGTACATAACGAGACCTACGCGACTTCTGCCGCTCAATTAGCAGACGTGAAATAAAGTCAGACGCAGATATGCACAGAGTCAGGGAAACCGCTCCAACATCTGCTATTTACCAGCTTGCCTGACGGAAGGAACGGGACAGGTTGGAGGCGGGCGGGGATGGAGTGCAGTGGGTTCGAGAGTAGCTGCTCTCGGTCTACCAAAAGGATAAAAAGTCAACGTACTTCATTAATTTTAATTAAGCGCCCACAGCATGACAAAAAAGTGAGCCCCGAAATGTGAGGTAGGCCATAAAATACACCATTTATACCCTTGCCGCCTGGCAGGATGCCATAAGGTATTTCACATCCTGCTCAACGCATAGAGATGCACCACGTGATCTGAGATCTGAGCGTCATTGATATACCAAATGAAACAATAGACGAAAATACTTATTATTTAAATGTAACCAAGCATAAACAATGATTATTGAATTAATAACTGAACATGAATATTTCATCAAAATTATTATTCATAACTTACAAAATGGGAAAAATGTGCACAGTTCAAAAAATAAGTAAAATAAAACATAAGCAATTATAATAAAGGCAACAAAGATTTAATGAAATCTAATAATTATTCTGAATAATGAATATATTTAGGAAATATTCTTTGACCATAGGATCTATCAGGTATAGGATAAAATACTCAGACGGTGATTGGATCGGTTCCATTTTTATTCTAGGAAATCTGCTACGATTTAAGATCTAAAATTACCAAACTTGGAAGGTAGATTAAGAGAAACCTTCTTCAAGGATTGGTAAGCTGCGCTCGGACGAGGCATGGCAGTTAAGCCTTATAAAAAATGCAATCAATTCAATGTTCTTCACTTTGTTTTTGGTTCTGACGAATAGGGAATATTGAAATTTTTCCATTTTGTGGTGGGTTCAATTTAATACTCAGTCGTCGACTCCAATTTGAGGCTTTTGTTGCAAACACGAGCGCATCTCTGGTTGCGCCTTAAAGTAGGCAACATTTTGTAAGCTGGCTGCCAGCGAAAGTGACAAATTAGTCGTTGACTTTTTGCTTTTTCACATTCGCCATTTTGCAGCTGGCATTTCTTGGCTAACCTTGCGATTTCTTAAGGATTAATAAATTATATATTTTTGTCTTTGTCGCTTATTCTCGCTTACTCTCGCTTGCTCTATCTCTCTCTTTCTCTCTTTGTCTCCCACTCTCTCTCCATCTTTTAATTGAAAAACCGAGCTGGTATTTGGTTATAGCCAATGTCCCACAAATTTCATACGTGTTCACTTCGAGCTAAGCAAAACCATCAACATAAATATGAACACATCCATGTTCCAAGTAGATCAAACTTTTTGGCCCAACCGCAAGTTATTTCAATTGGGGCATAGAACGGTGGAAGTTTTAAGAATTTCCACAGCTCGGAATGTTAAAAGCTGTCATGCGAAATGGGAGTTGATGGAATTGGTGGTTATGGCCATGTTAGCATCTTTGCGTTAACGGTTAGTTGTTTGGTGTCGGCTGGCTTTTTGAGATCAAAAACGAAATTGTGAATGCTCCAGCTAAACATGCACACATAACACATAAATAATAAGTTAGAGTGTGAAGAGTTTTCTACCAGCCGCAAAGCTATGAGACCAATTAGCATGGCCACAGAAGGACGCCTGCTTCACCCTTTGATCCTTGCCACGAATGATGATTAAAAAGAATAAATAAGTTCTTAAAATGATTCCGAATCGATTGAAAACTACGTAATTAGTAAGGAGTTGAGTTAATTACAGCAGCTACTGCAAAGTTTTCAACTCAGTCATAAATGGCGCCTAAGCGAATAATTCCACTGAAAACTGCTTAAAATTCATAAACTGAGTTTCGACTTATTGGCATTCTTTTAAAGTTACCTTTATTAAATATCTAAATAACAGCAACGACAACGGTACATTTTTTATTGATGAAACAGCCTCAGTGTTAAATTTATTAAACTATTCGTGTTAATTGAAATTAATTTTTGGTCTAGTCTTAAAAGAAATAAAACGAAAATCCTTAAAAGGAAAATGGCTAATCCAACTAATCTTTGCGTTTGCAACATAAAACCTTAAACAGAACGCTAAAAAAAACTACCTTTGCACTGCTGGAATTAACAGAATCCATTTAAGAAATTTTTAATTGAAATGCGAGCGCGGCACAGACCCAAAAAATAAAATAAAAATTAAAGAAAATGCCGCACAGAAGGCCAATGGCAGGCAGAGTGGTAGACAAGGTGGTTGGTTGGGTTGGGGCAGAGACTAAGAGATAAAGCAATCAAGAATCAAATTTTTTTTAACGCTTCTCATAAATGAATATTTTTGCAAACTGCACGAAATATATATATTTATATATATATATATAAATTAGGAAATGTCCTACAATACAAAATTCGGAAGAAGGAAAGAAACACAGACATAAACATAAGCCACATGGTGGGGCTAATTAAATTAGAAAACATAGCTCAGGCCACTTACTAATCTAACATTTCAATGTCATCTTCATCGTCGCTGTCATCGTAGTCGCCTCCTTCCCGCCGCTCATCGTCATCATCATAGTATCTGGCCTCCTGGGCGGCATTGCCACTACCGAAACGTTCCCGTTCCCGTTCGCGGCTATGGTCGCGACTGCTGTGGTCATTGCTGTTGCTGCTGCTCCGGCCATGGCCAGCATTGGCATTACCAATGCGGCGTCTCCTATTGTTGTCGGGTGAACCGCCACCGCCGCCGCCACCGCGCCGCACTTGGAGACCGACACCCTGTTCCAGCTCGTCATCCTCCTCATCAGTTTCGATCTCAATCTCGTCGAGATCACGCTGGCTAATGCTGCGCTCCGGCATAGTTAACTATATGTCTAACAACAACACACGCACACACACACAAACCACAACAGAATAGAGCTGAACACACTTGATCGTTCACAGAAACAACAAAAAAAAATTGCGTTTATCGTTTGGCGACTCGACCGACCAAGAATCCAGTCTAAATTCAAATTAAACACGACACCGAAGACTTGCACCGAACGCATCCACAACTGCAATTGTCGCTGCGAGTGCGTCGCCAGTTGGCAGCAAGCGACCAAAGTGGCCGCTTAACTTGGTGGGGCTTCAAAAAGGCCGCCAGGTGATTTTATTTTATTTTTTTGCCCGGCAGCAGCAGCAGCAGCAGCAGCAGCAGCTAATTCAATTAGTGCCACACACATTTAAATGGGGTCAGCGATATTTGGGGCGACACTGTTTCGCGGCCATTGAAAGTGGCTGCAGAAAATGCTCAACTGCTGCGAAGCCCCAGCGTGTGGCAGCTGCTGCTGCCAAAAAGTTATTTGAATACATTAGCCAAAGCCGACAAAATAGCCTAACACACAAAATACATTTCGCATATGAAGTTCATAATATCAACATGCCATTTCCGTAAAGACAAATAACTCATTCTCCAATTTTATTTTTATTTATTTCTTAAAAAGGCTGCTTCTCAACAACAATTTGTGAGACAAACAGCGAGATTTAAACTTTTACATTTTATTGCGATTTGCGATTTGTCACTGAGTAAAATGTTTTAATATTATTTCTTATATCTTATTTCCAGAATAGGAATAGGAATCGGAGCAGCGTGTTAACTGATTGAAAGTCAGCATAGGAATCAGAATTAAAATGAAGAATCGTTTAAAATGCAAAACATGCCATAACTTTATTATTTACTTAATTACTTATTTATATGAATGGGCCTATGCGCAAACGGGTGTACGAGAAACTCATGTTCCAAATTTGAGGTCTCGCTGAACTCTTATAGTCTATTTCCTCACACAGACTGGGCTCTTGATGCTGATCAAGAATACATACCTTATCGGATATGCTTTATTCCGTCTTTACATGCGATTGCACAACTCCAGCATACCATTTTTATCCTTATCAGAATTTTGTAAGCTTTACGTACCAGATTTGAAATCGAAAGCTGAATTCGTTTTTGTATATATTTTGTGTTTATTAATAACAGGCTAATCAGCCATCTTTGGAGTGCCAAAAACATCTGTTCTGTTTTTGTTAATGTTGTTGTTTTCGCTATTGTTATTGTTATTGAAACTATTGCATAAGACCACATTAAGTTGCCCATAAGCAATACTACGGCAAACATCGATATGTGCCGAACACTTGAATGGATCATTCTCATTTTGTTTTATTGATTTTTTGAAGCTGGCATCGAGCGTGCTCGTAGCTGGTAGCTTATAAGGCAGCTATTTTTTGCAAAATCAGCAGCAAAATATTATTAACAATTATTGGCTGGTCGGCTGTTCGCCGCCAGCCGCCAGTCGGCAGTCGGCAGTCGGCAGCCGCTTTGGCATCGCTTCCGGTAGCCGGCAAGCCAAGAGAACCATAAAATTTGAAATGAGCTGAGCCAACACACAAAGGCAAAGCGCGCACATTTAATGAGCCATTTCAATGCCAAGGCGCAGTTGAAATTGCTTGTTTTCTGCGCCTCTTCTTCTTTCTGCATTTCATAGCCTTGCAGAGGGCATTATCATTTTATCGTTATGTATCTAATAATACCCCCCTGACACCCCAAAATTAACATTTTCTTATTGTTATCATTTAGTTTGGCTTTTAGACAGACTAAATCAAGCAAACCCTTTTTATATATTAAAAAGAATAAAATGCATTTGTGCAAAAGGAAGCATCGCCGATCCCAAAACTATATATATATATATATATATTCTCGATCAGCATCACTAGCAGAGTCGAGCTCGCCTTCTTTTAGAGATTAGAGAACAAGACTAACTCAAGCGGGACTTGAAAAGAGTGGTGTAGAAATAAAGGGGAGACAGGGAAGGCAAAATAGAGGTGGATGGAGAGAAGCAGGTAGAAAGAGAGAGATGAAGCGATCGAAGCGGACTGAGAAAGAAAACAGTTATATGGGAGAGATATAGGCGATAAGGAGACAAGGTAGAGAAATAGGTGAGAATGTGGGGAGAACGGGTGGAAGAGAAATAGGACAGACAGATAAAGCAGATATATAAAAGAGAGAGTTATGAAAGAGAGAGAGAGAGAGAGAGAGAGGAGACTACAAATATTTGCATGCAATTAAATATATAATATGCATAGTCATGTATGCAAATATATGTAGATATGTGTAGATATATGTAGACATACGTGCCACACTTGCTCATTGTTTTTATAAATACACATTTAGAAGTGCACTCGACTTGCCCCCGCTGCGCTCAGTCATGCAACACGCAACAAGAGCAAGTAGACAAAAGGGATGTAAAAGTATACACATAAATCATACGTAATTTAAATGTGATGACGTCCCATTACTGACGATGATGATGACGATGACGATGACGATGACGATGATGACGATGATGATGATGATGATGATAAGCGATGCTAGCAGCTTGTCTATTCGGCCACGTTCTTATCGCTAGCGAGACAAGTGACAGACAACGCTTAAGCAGTCGTAAAACATGACTAATTAGTGCCAGGCGACGAGGCCAGTGGGTTTTCAGCGTAAATTCTGTGATTTCTGGCCTGAGCCGGTAATGCAAATATTGCAAACTTAACACGGAACAAAAGGTTTCGTTGATAAGAAAACAATTTGAGGTGTATGCATAAATATATTTATGTACAAATGTATATTCATAATCGCTTCAGGTGCAACGAACTATTAATTTATGTACTAAAGTTAACTAACCTCAGCGGAATAAAAAACAATTGAAATGTGCTCAATTTTTTTAATTAATCCAGCAGTGTGAATCAATAATAAATTAATAATAAATTATAAAACAAAATAAACAGCGATGTGCCAGCTCTAATTCCCCGAGAGCAGTCTTAATAATAATATTAATAATAATCGAATTTAAATAATAATAAATAACATAATAAACCAAATAGCTTAAAAAATGCCAGCTGCTTTTGTAGCGCAACTGCAAATTCAGGAAATGAATGAATTGATGTGTGTAAAGTATACAAAATAAAGAGAGAGACAGAGAAAGAGCGAGAGAGAGAGAAAGAGTGAGAGAGAGAGAGAGAGAGAGAGAGAGAGAGAGCAGTTTAAGGTCAAAATCAACACTCACCTGCCATCAGCTGACTTCAGCGATGATGTCAACGTCGACGTCGACGTCAGCGTCGCCTCGGCGAGGACTGGCCTGTAAATGAGCGGCTTTACGCTGCGCTCAACGTCGTCGAGGAAGACGACATCGTGGACGGGAATAAGCCGATGATCGTTGACATTAAAGTGCAGATCCCGAAATGGGCCATTCAGGAGGCAGCGCAGCGTCGATGAGGCGGCCGCCTCCGTATTATGTGGCGGTAACTGCAACAAACAAACAAAACAAAAAAAAACAACAACAACAACAATAGCAAACTCCAATAAGTGCATATATTCAAATTGGAATTGTATTTGAAATTGGATATGAGGCAGCACCTTGATTTTTCCGTTGCCCGCGGAGAACATTGAGCAGAAAGCAATGCACAAGCAAATACAGCAATATTAACATATAACACACGCACAGCACAACAATTACAACAGCAATGACAAACGGGAACAACAACAAAAATTAAAGAAGAGCAAATAAAAAACGAGAAGAAAAAAAAGCAGAAAACAAAACACTTCAACACGCGTGCGTACGTTGATTTTTGGTGGCTAGCAGCGGCGCCAGCAGCGAGGCAAAGAAGGAGAAACAAAACAAAAACACAATCAAGTTGTGCTTACGTCGTCTTCTTGTACTGTTTAATTCATTTTTTATTTTTCATTATTTTTTTTTTTTGCGTTATTGTCACTTAATTAAATTATTTGTGTGGCACGTGAAAAAATCAGTGGGCTGCGTCTGCGCCTTCACTTTGCTTTTAACTTGCCCAATGCCCAATGCGGCAACAGCATTGCGACAGCCAGTCAGCCAGCCAGCAGCATCAGCGAAAACAACAATAAATCACACACACAAACAACAATCCAATTTTCTTATGTGACGCTCGCCGCGCACAGAGCCCCCGTACGCTAAGCAACTGATAGCGCTGCCGCTTGCATTGGTCCATTTCGGCACGATCAGTGCGAATCAGCTGTCTAACTGGCTGTTCAAGCGCTGATGTGGCAACGCCTAACGCAACATCTGGCAGTGCTGCCAGATTGCGTAATCGGCGGCATTAGACGACACTGGCGCACCGGCCACTTGACAACACTGCATGTGTGCAAAGAAGAAGAAGCAGAGACCAACCAAGCTACAGAAAATGTGTTTATAACATTTGAAAGCATACAAATTTTAAGTAAAAGTTTTTATGTTACAACTAAATAGGTAAGAGTTCAGTTAATTGCGGCTGTGTTGCGTTTATATAAGCAAAATGCACTGCTGTCGCTAAGCGTCCGCTTCATTTATATACATATTTGTGTATGCGTGTGTGTTTTTTTTGCTGCCTGGCGGCAAAAACAATGGCAGCATCAAACGAGACAGAGAGAGACAGATTGAGACGGAGGGAGAAGGAATTAAAATAGCTTGATGAAAATTGAAAATTATGCCGAATTTCTTGCGTTCAATTTAATTAATTATGTATGCATTGCATGTACAAATCTGCAGCATTCGTGCCACAGTCGCAGCAGCGAATTCAAAACACTTGGCTCAGTCTCGGAAACAACAGCAGCAACAGCAACACCAGCAACAACAACAACAGCAGCAGCAGCTGCAGCACAACGACCAATAACATTTCTGGTGAGTGCATTTATCAAAGCAAGCGCACAGCATGCATAATTCTAAACTTAACTGTGCTTCTCCTTACCAGATTTTACAGCGACAAAGAGAGAGAGAGTGAGAGAGAGCTAGCTGAGATATGTCGCATACGATTCTGTTAGTTCAGCCGGGCGCTCGTCCGGAGACGCGAACATATTGCGATTACGAGAGCGTCAACGAGTGCATGGAGGGCGTGTGCAAGATTTACGAGGAGCATCTGAAGAGGCGCAATCCGAACACGCCAACGATCACGTATGATATCAGTCAGCTGTTTGATTTCATCGATACGCTCATCGATATTAGCTGCTTGGTCTATCAGAAGAGCACCAACACATATGCGCCCTACAACAAGGAGTGGATCAAGGAGAAGATTTATGTTCTACTCCGCCAGGCGGCCTTCAGTCCAAATGCCTAGAAAACCCCACTATTAAAACCCTAACCAAATATCAACAACAAGAACAACAACAACAACAACAGCGGAAGCAGCAGCAACAAAAAACATAACAAAACCCAAAATAATTGTTACTAATACTAACGAAAGAGAGAGACAGAGAGAGGGAGAGAGAAAATGGCATGCGGTCATTAATTAATTTTGTACAAATTAATTAGGCTTGCTGCTGCCACATTCTAGCAAATCAGCTAAGGATCATCTAACTCGAAAGGCATTAAGTATGTGGTTTTATTTTTTACTTTTGCATTAGTTTTTCTTATGGAAAAAGCGACTGTATTTGTTTTGTAGGCAATCGAATGACCCACAAAACGATAAATGAAAACATAATTTTTTTGTATTTAACGATAATAATAATGTATGTATATATATACAGATAACTGCAGCGTGTTTATTGCATTTACTGGTGGGGTCCCAAAAATAGCTAGCATTTTAAAAGATATCCATTTGTGATATATCCGAATCACTCTGGATTCACTTGGTATATATTTAAAAGCTAAAATTGTTTTCAAAAATCAACCATTGATGGATTTTATTTAAATTTCAATATCGAATCTGTGCTTTTTGCTTAATTTTCGAAAATATGGAAAACTGGTTCGTTGACGACTCGCTGGCAACTTTTCTACAAATTATCTTTTTAGCCCAATTGTTTCATTCATTTACTTTTTACTTTCAACAAAGATGCTCTGTTCTGATATATAGAAATTTATATATATATATATATATACTTATTTTCATTTATTTTAACTACATTCCTATTCCAATTTTGTGAGCAAATCTTTTTAAGTCGCATCAATTTGTTTGAATTTAGTGTTAGTTTTGTCATTTTTTTGGCTTATGTAGCACAACTTTTGTAGTTTCAAACAATGCCAAATAACAATTGCTTATTTTACGTTGTATATTTTGAAGCTAGACAATTTGTTTTGGAAAACTTGAAAGGCAAGATAAATGGAGCCGTTTGTCAAATTTCAAATGAGTTGTTTCGCCTTCAGTTTTGCCATAAAATCTGCTAAGTGATTATTCCTGTCAACCACTGGCAGAGCGAATGTGTGTCTAAGTTAAACAGAACCTTTGGCCATCAATTCGATAGTAGAAGCATCTCGGCAACTGCCCACACTGCGAACAAATTGTGCAATCGAAACAGCAGCAGCAGCAGCAGCAGCAAACGCAAAGTTGAAGCTGCCTCAGCAGCGGCCTTGGTTAGCGTCTGCGTCGGCGTCAACGCCAACATTGCTGCATTGAACTTGAATATATAAATATATATAGATATATATATATATATATATATGTAGATATATGTATATGCTTGGCTCTTACTCATACACACAATTTTTAATTAGCAACGAACTTTGCGTAATTTAAGCAAGCTTAGCAATTTGATATTGTTGTAAGCATTTAGAACTGGTTTTTCACCTACAGTTTTTAGCTGCAGCCATAAAGGAAAACAAACATTTTGAACAACAACAACAACTTCACTCTATCAATGTCAAGTTCAGGCCATATTTTATCCTCCACACACACACCTGAACACCCATGGAAAGTGAAATATAGCCACAATTGCTATCTCCATTTCGACTTGTAGTAAAATGTTTGCACAGCATTTGTGTGTTGATTTTTTTAGAGTTCTTATTCGCTTTACAATTTACTTAGGCTCTAAATAGTTATTATTTTAATTGCGATCTCGCTTTTCCCGCTTTTCTACCTCACTAATTACGCATTTTCCTTGCTGGGGCAGCCTCAGTTTCATATTCCATTTCATATTCCAATTGCAGTTTGGGTTTGCGTCGTTTGTTTGTTGCTGTTGCTGATGTTGCAGATGTTGCAGATGTTGTTGTTGACTTCTTCTTTTTGCTGTTGTCGCCGCTCAGCTTCCTTGGAGACTTCGCCGACACGTGCGTATCCTTTGTGGAATGAGTTTTGAGATTGGAATTAGTTAAACACTGTTTTGCAATTTTTGGTTTATTAATTTGGCAATTTGTCACTCGAAGCGCGCCACAAACTGGAGTCAAGCTGCGCGCGCGCGACTCCGCTGACTGTCGCTCTGAATACAAAACAAAAAAATTGCCTCAGAATAAAACGCTTCAGCAGCAGCAGCAGCAACGTGAACAGCGCTGCTGCTGCGACGCCGGCCGGCAAAAACAAGTAGCTAAGCGTTTTTTTGTTGTGTCTTTTCTATATTTTGATCAGCGGGTTTTCTGGGGTTCAACTTGTCTTGTTTTCATTGCAAATTATTGTAATTAGCTTTGTGCAATAGCGTTGCACAAATAAAACAAATGCAACGAGTCAAAATTACATGCAACTGCCAATATAAAGGCGATTTGCCAATTTGCGAATAATAAGAAAGCGCAAAAAATAGATATATATATATATATATGTATGTATGTATATATATATATATAGATATAGATTTGTATATAGATATTAGTTGTTCCCCTGCAATAATAATACACCACAACTGGCGATTATTTCTACTTAGGCTTGCTAACTGGAGACTATCGAATAACAATGGAAACGTAGCGTGTTGCATGTTGCACAACCTTGTTGCTAATGTATAACCTTTGACAGATTGTAAATATCTTATTGAAATATTCTCGAATTAGCTTTAGCTAGTTAAACTATATATTTGCAACTTTTGTACAACTATTTATAAAACAGAATTCTAAAAGTTCTTCCATTCAAGCGGACAATTGAAACGAGAAACATAATTCTTTGGTCAGCTTTCAGTAAATGAAAAATAATTCATAGTTTTAGAAATGCCCATAATACTATATATATATATATATATATATATTATATGTGGATATATAATAAATATGTACCTCGATATCATCAGCATTATCATCACCATCATCGGACTCCGCGAAATCGCTGTCCATTTCCACCTGTTCCCGCTGGCCCGAATCGCTGTCGTAGTCAACCTCATCATCATCATCATCCTCCCCCTCATCATCGGTGTCGGCTTCAACAAACTCCTCGGTATCGTTGAGAGCGCGCCGCAATTCGACTGCCTCGCGTGCATCTTCAAACGCTTCACCTTCCATTTCCAGCTCCTGCTCCTCCTCCTCCTCCTGCTCCTGTTCGTCCTCGTCGATTTGTTCCGCCTCCAAGGCCTTATTGAAGGCCGTCTGTGAAAAGTTATAGATATCCTTGTACGTGCCCATTTTCAGGCGCGTCAGCAGCTCCTTCTCAATGTGATTATCAATTTTAGCAGCAATCAGAGCCTTCTGCTCACGTCGCGTCTCACGCCGCTCGATCTTCGTCGAGAGCGGCACAATCAGTTTCTGGCGGCGCAACTTCAGCTTCCTCATACGCATCAGATATTGGGTGATCTTGAGGAATCGCTGCTTATTCTTCGATATCATATATTTGGGCCAGAACACAAGATTCTCGTTGATTTGCGTGATGGCCTTCTCGAAGTTGCGGGACAATTTAACGCGCTCCCACAATTTGCTGGGCATATGCGCCCGCTCCGCCGTCTTCATGAACAGATAAATGATGCCCTTCTCCTCCCGCACCGTTGCATACTGTGAATTCGCCAGGGGGCAGGTGCGGCGTGTGCACATGCCCGTCAGATTGTACTCGTGGCGGCAAAATGTGCGCGTATCGGTTCTGCAATAAATTGCATTTATACAAATTATACATTTTTATTTATTTTGATATTATTCCATTTCATTTACTTGACTTTGTGCGAACAGAAGGATTTGTTGATGATGCTCCAAACCACCTGATACAGAGACAGATTGACATTATTTGGCGACACAATTGTGTACTACATTCTCTACTTACATCGTCGTGCTGCATTTTGTGGCTGTCTGTCTTATAATTGACGCTTCTGCTTAATAATTAATGCAACAATCTTTGTATAAACACGTGCAACGTGCGAGCGGCTTTGGAATACAACAACAAGACACACGATATGCGCTTGCCATTCGCATGTATACGTTAATATGGTTGTATTCGACAATCGACAGTCGAAAATCGATAGCTACAAATCACTTTTATGATCACTTATGATTGGTACGCTGGTGAAATCTGCTATGTTATATTTGTTCGTTACTAATTATAAAACTACAAATATATAATGCGCTACGTTTTATTAATTCGTATAGGAAGGAAATAACTAAATGAATAGCCTGTTGCCAGACCGTTTTTGACCAGTAACCAATGACGGGTTCATTTAAACGTGCTGCTGCATACCAACGAGAGCCGATGTTATCGATATGAAGCCAGCAAACTGTTAGAAAAGATAGAACAAGAGATTTAAGCACTCATTGCCCGCATTTTTTGAAGGCAAGTATCATCGAAACCGTTACTGCTGCAAAAATGCAAAAACCGGCTTTTCATTCTTGCCCAACAATTTCTAACTTGCTAAGTGTACATAAAACAGGAATATGAAAGATGAGTTCCTGTATGCATGATTTGGAATCCTAAGCGATTTGTTCAGTTGAAATTTAAGGATATATTTCTACATATACACACATGACATTTTAATCATAAGCAGTAATTTAATTGCTCTGGTTTGAATATTTTGAAATAAAATTAAATTTGTAAAGTATTTCATTTGTAATTTTATATTTTTGCGCATATCTAAACAGCAAACAATAGAAATATAAAAAATAAACGAAATTCAAAATATTAAAAGACGTTGAAAGGGCTGCCAGATGCTCAATGCATTGCAGTGTAGGTGGCAACGCTGCGACCGGCCGGAAAAAACAGCTGTACGCAAAAAAAAAAATAGCAACAAAAACACTTTTGGGCCACTGGCCAAAGGCGGCACTAAACGTTGCATGTCGCACCGTGGGATCGCAGTCCGCAGTCATCAAGCATTCTATAGATACACCATAGAACATCATCACCTACCACACAGCACGACGAGGCGAGACGGGACGAGAGAGGCGAGACAAGGGAGTGTAAATCGATCGATTTGGCACGATGAGCAGCCAGCAGCGGACGGTGATTATTTTCAAATCGGAATCGGAAAGTACAGATGTATATGCGGAGACCTTGCTGGGTCACAATTTTCGGCCACTGTTCGTGCCGACACTGAGCTTCGGTTTCAAGAATCTTGAGCAGCTGAGCTCCAAGCTGCAGACGCCGGACAAATATGCTGGCATCATTTTTACAAGTCCCCGTTGCGTGGAGGCAGTGGCCGAGTCCCTGCAGCTGGCCGAGCTGCCCGGCGGTTGGAAACTGTTACATAACTATGCCGTCGGCGAGGTTACGCACAATCTGGCGATGAGCACACTGCAACAGCTCTTCACCCATGGCAAACAGACGGGAAACGCACGCAATTTGGGTGATTTCATTGTGGACACGTTCGATGGGTCGAGAAATTTGCCGCTCCTGTTGCCGTGCGGCAATCTGGCAACGGACACACTGCTCTCCAAGCTGGCGGAGAACGGGTTTTGTGTGGACGCCTGCGAGGTGTACGAAACGAAGTGCAGTCCCCAGCTGGCAGAGTGCATGGAGCGTGCTTTGAAGGCGGAGAACATTGAGTTTCTCGCCTTCTTCTCGCCGTCGGGTGTCAACTGTGCGAATGAGTACTTCAAGGCGCACAACATTGCGACGGATCAGTGGAAGCTGGTGGCAATTGGGCCGAGCACGCGGCGAGCCCTCGAATCCCTGGGGCTAAAGGTCTTTTGCACCGCTGAGCGACCGACTGTGGAGCATTTGGTGAAGGTGCTGCTTAATCCGCAGGAGAGTCGGGAGCGCTTGGTTCGCGACATGGAACGCAAGGATCTAGCCTAATTTAGTTTTAGTGTTTTTGTTTTTATTTTGTTTTCTTATGATTTTTTCTTATAGGATCGACTACATATTTCTATCTTGTTCTATGTGTGACCTAGATGAGTACAAAATTAGTGAGCCCAACAAGAAATGTGGCGCAATTTAAGTTATTTTTGATGCCAGATACTCACACCTCGATTGAAGCTAAATAAATTGATTTTTTTCGTGTCTAAATTTATATTTGGCCGACATATTTCAAATGCCAGCGCCAAGGAATTTATCGTTACCTTGTGGAGGGCAGGCGATTCAATAGTGCCAGCAAAAAAAAGAAGCTATTACGGGGCTGTGTTCTAATTCGGTCTATATAACGATAGGGTTTTATTTAAATTTTCGATAAGTCAACTTAAGGAAATAAATCGCTACTATAAACAATAACCAAATCGAGTTCAATTGTTGCGGCATTTAGCTTATCGATATTTTTTGACCATCCCTAATTTAAACGATCGTCAAGGCGCATTGCGTTCAATTTGAGCATTTTCAAGAAAAAAAACCAACTAATTAAATTGCGGTAAATTCGGAGCAACAAATCACCGTCCCCAACGAACGCTAACAAGTACAAAACAAAAAAGTACCCAATAGCAATTCGCCAATAGGAGCCGCCGGCAAAATTCCGTTGCTATCTTTTTTCGTGTTTCTGCTCGCAGTCTGGTGACAAAAACTATCGATACTATCGATTGTGGTGCAGCTCTAGCGACAACCAAAAGCGAAGTAATTTTTGTGCTTTTGTGCCCGCCGCGCCACTGAAGCAGTTTTATTCTATTATTTTTTTTTCGTTCAACTTTTGTGTGATTCTCTACGCATTTATAGCCAATAAGGAACAGCTATAGTAAATTGCTGTTTTAGTGTGTATGTTGGGTTGTACATATAAAACGGAAAAGGGAAAACCAAAACGAAAAAACTCCACGCAAACACTTTGTGCCGGTTTCAGCAGCCGAATTTGCAGGTGAGTTCAACCAAAAGAGTTAATTGGTTTTCATGCCTTACACCTATATACCAACTTATGTAAATTTAATATATATATGCATGTAGTATATGCAATTGTGTACATAGCCATATATACCTCTGTGTGTGTGTATGTGCGTGTGTGTGTGATCATGCAGCAGCATTGAAGACAATAAAAAAATGAAGTGGGATGGCAAGAAAGCAAGCGAGAATCGAGCAAACAGAATTAGTGTGTGTAACGCAATGTTGAAATACCGGTGTCTCTTTGCGTGTGTGTGTGCCACACATATACACACATGCATATGTCCCACTGGTGGTTGTGTGTGTGTGTGTGTGCGATATAGACAGAGAGAGCGCGACTTGAGTTGAGAGCAGTTGGTTTGAGTGAGTCATTAACCGGCCTGCGCGCCGCTGTGTCAACGTTTTCCATAATTTGCAAATTTTGCTGTACTTACTTGCTAAAAACATGCAACTAACACAGTTCCAGAACATGAACAATAAACCAAACCCAATCAAACAGTGGCAACATTCTGGAAAGTGAGAGTGAGAGGCGTTCGCTGAATGCTCAATGCTGAATACTGTGTGCTGTCGCACTCTCTTCGCCGTCGCCATAAATCATAATTCGCCAAAAAGTCTGTTAAATTTTTGAAATCGCAGCTCAAGTTCGCCTTAAAAGCTGATGGCGCGCGCGCGCCCTATGCGCTAGAGCGAGAGCGAAACAATGCAAAATAATGTGAGAATTAAAATGTTTTTTTTTCTGCTTTCTGTTTTCTTATGTGAAATGCGCCAGCTGCCATAAATCACTGTCGCTGGCCGACGGCTACCTTTTTGTGTTGTTGCAAGCGCTTTGCTAATGTGTGTGTGTTTGGCAAAGCGTGTGAAAATTACAATCAATGGCGCGATGCAACCACCGTTTTTCCATCGTCGTCGTCGTCGCCGTCGAAAGTTTTTCCACACGCACACAAAGAAAACGCTTGCTGCGTTGCGTCGTCGTCGTCTTTTTCTTCTTGGTTTTGTGTTACTGTCTTTCTTTGTGTCTGCAGGTCGCTGCTCACTTCCGTCTTTATCATATGTCACCTCACACACACACACACACACATACGTGTGTATACATAATATGCACTCATGAAGCATACATACATGGATATGTATGTATGTATGTGTAGTTAGCAGCATATCTCATTAGCATTAAGGCGCTTTTTCCAGTTGGAAGTTGCCGGTGTTGCACAGCAAAAAAAAAGCTAGTTTTAGCTATGCAAACAAAAATAAGTTATATTTGTGAATCGATAGAGGCGACAGCATGTCAGAAATTTTGGTACAGATTCCCAATATTTTATTTTGCTAGTTTTATTTTATTTATTCAGAGAGTTTCTTTAAAAATAAACAGATTTAGAAGGCTGATAGAGCAACACTGGTTATTACAGTTGTTGTTTCGAATTTTATTGAACCGGCACTTTAGTTTGCTGTTCTGGTTATTTGTCATTTGTCCAGCATCTAAACTCAACTCAACATTCCCCAGCTATTTGTAACGGTTTGTTTTGTGGCAACAAGAAAGTCGCCACAGACTTGCGCCAAACAATGAAAAAAAAAAAAGAAAACAAAAAAATAAATAAAACCGCAAAACAGCCAAGTTCTAAGCAGCTTCACTGTTCTCTGCTGTGTCGCCAGACCGAGAAGAACGAGAGAGAGAGAGAGAGAGAGTGAGAGACAGAGACCGGGACCGGGACCGGGACCGGGACCGGGAAGAGCAGAAAATTGATTAAGCAGCGGATGCTGTGGCGCTATTGTTTACACTCGCTCACTGGACTGGCAACGCCAGTGCGCCTCTTTCAATATATGTATGTAAGTGTGTATGTGTGTGTGTTCATTCATTATTTGATTTATCGGTCGAAAGTAGAACGATTCGCAATTAGCTTCTTGAACATGGCCAAAACTGAAAGGCGGCAAAATCAGTGCTCAACTCTCTCACTCTCCCCTCTCTCTCTCTCTCTATCTAGATGTATGTCCCGTCAATTATCAACTTATATCTCTATATATACACATATATATGCTGCTGCTCATCCAGTAAGCTGAGACAAAACCAGTTTTGAGTGGCAGCGTTGCCATTTTGTGCGAAATTTGCGTAGCTACCACTGAGCAGTATTTGTATTATTGGCTTGCATAAACAAAGCGCTGCCAAGGAGCAGCAGCAGCAGCATCAGCTACAGGTAGGCACACACTAGACTCCCTCCCTCCTCCTGCTGATAATTTGGCGCGTGAGCGTCTATAATTCTTACATACAGAATATGAATGTTTACTTGCACAACTACAACGTGTCGTTCAAGCGATGAGAGTACATCATATTATTCCATATTATTTGCTCTTCACATTTTGATTTAATCGTGCTCGTGACTAGCGACGTGCTCATCCCTAATTGTGACCACAAACGAACCTTGCTCCTCCTGCCTAATCGCGTATGTGTGTGTGTTTGGCATTGAATTTTTTGCACAGCAAGAATCAACAGCAATTGAAAGCAGAAGAAGTAACAACAGCAGCAGCAACAGAAGACGCGCGCTGACGTCATCGACAGCCGCCTGTTGAATTTTTATTCGGAAGGGGCGAATATTTTTAGGTAATGGAAATAAAACCGAATCTACAATTTGCATTTTGGGTGCAGACAGCGATGCGACAGCGGCGTCAGTGAATGGCAACGTCGTCGACGTTACAAGAAATTTCGAACTTGGTTTTCGAACTTGAAATTTTTGATGGCGCTGCTTTATTCTCGCTCTCTTTGACTCTCTGGTCGCTGTCTCTCACTTGTGCTGGCCATGAAACGCAACTGCCGACTGCGCAGTCGTCGCTGTCGCTGCACTCTCACTCATTTGTTTGCTCATGCGTCGACTGCGCTGCGTTTGGATGACTTTGGCTTTACATGTTTTTTTTTCGTTTTTTTTGTGTGCTGTGCAACAAGTGTGTGCAGCGGCTTGTTGTTGTTTCTTTTATTTTGTAGTACCGTATTTTATGTAAATTAACCAAAACGAGTTGTTTTCGTTATGCTTGAATAATTAAGCGGGCGCCGAGGCAGCGGCGCGTACAGCGTAGTACTAGCAGAAGCAGCGACGTCGCGCGTTACGTAACAATACGAAAAACGTTAAAAGCAAGCGCCTGCTTTGAAATTTCAATGAGCGTTGCCAGCGTTGCCACCTGGCAGCAGCAGCAGCTCCACCAACACCAACACTTGTATTACGCTCAGCGATCCTCACTCAAAACTCAAATTGCGCGCGTGCATGTGTGTTGTTGCTGTGAAGCTCCAAGCTCCCAGCTCCAGCCGCGTGACTAGCTTTTGGGGCTGCTGGCCGGCCATTACAGTTTCATGGGAGCATCTCGCGAGAACCGAAAGCCACCGCCGCCCTCCTTCCCGCCTTTCCCATCGTCCGTTGCACACAGATAAAAACGTTGTGCGCTCGCATTCGCTGCGCTGCGCGTCGTCCGTCGGCTCATTTCGCATTTGACTTTCGGTACGTGCAGTCGGCGGCAGCGCAGAAAACATACTGTCGAAAAAAGTGTTGAGCAACCGTTATTGTTGTTGTTCCTGTTGCTTTCATTGTGAGTTTTGCTCTTCCTTTTTTTTGTTTTTGTTTTTCTGCACGTGTGCAAGTGAGAGAGAGAGAGAGAGCGAGAGAAGAGAAGAGTGCAAGAGCGCGAGCGCAACCGTGGATTATAGTGAGAACTTGGCGCGCGCTTTTATCTTTGACTTAATTTAGGGTATTTGCATGTAAGTAGAAATATTTGTGTGTGTGTGTGAGCGCATGTGCATGTTTTGGTAAATTTCGTGCTTTTATCAACTCTTCTGCGCGCTGACTGGCAACGCCTTAAAACTGCCGAGCAGCAGTTGCTATCCAGTCAGAAAATCTTGCCCTTCACCCACTTAGTGAAGAATTTAATCAAAAGCCCTCGCCCTGACTCAGGCAGACGCTCTGCGTCGGCGCCGTCTACTCGTTTAGTGGGTCAAATGCCGAACGACCTCCGGCGCCGACCCAAAATGATCCCGTTCGCGCACCTACCACCCCCACCCCCCAAAACAGTGTCCGCCTTCTGTTGCTATCTTATCTGCAAATAGTCACTCGGATGGATGTCGACGTCGACGTTCTCTCGATCTCCTCTTCTCTTTTCCACATGGTTTGTCCAAAAAAAATTTTTAAAAAACGGCGTGGGAGAGCTTTTACTTTTTTTTTCTACTCGAAACGCTTTTGAAAGTGAAGCAGCGGCGACTGCTGCGACGCCAACTGGCTGGCAAGTCAAGCAGCGTCGCTGACCTTACATTGAGTGCGAATGAGTGCAATGCGTATGAAGAAGAGATGAACGGGACAATATGCAAAGTGTAATTCAAGGCAGACATCAACATCCAACAATGAATTCCCGTTCATTATTACTGCCTCTTTTGTGAGTGACTTTGAATTGCAATTTATTGTGCTTTTTTCCTCTTTTCTTTTTCATTATTGTAATCCCCTGTGTTGTTGATGATGATGTGCGAATGTTAAATGAATGTTAAACATTTAAACCGATGCGAAAAATGGTGCATTCATTTAACTGGCAGAAGAACCAAAGATTTCTTCTTCTTCCTGTCTTCTACGAGGCAATGCAATCACAGCTATAAATTCGTGATTTACTTCGAAAATGTAATTATTTTTGTTGATTGCGTATTTTATGGTGTGTCGCTATGCTTTTTGTGTGTTTGGCAAAAAAAAAACAACAAATAGATAAACTATTTTTACAATGGTTAACAGTTACCTGTACACACACCGACACACACACGCACATACGCTCTCATACGTAATGTTCTAATTTGGGTTGTGATTGCGACGATGCCTGCGAGTCGCGAATATTTCTCGTGATGTGCGTGTAAATTAATTCATGTGTTCCTCTACTGTTGACGTTGCTTATTATAATTACAATTACTACTGGCCTTGCACCTGCCACTGCAACTCCATCTGTGGGGCTTTGTCTAAAGCTTTAGCAGCAGAAGCACCTGCTCAGCTCACCTAAACTATGCATTAGTTGTACTCCCTCCCTCTCTCTCTCTCTGTCTGTCTCCCTCATTGCTACTTCTTATGCACTGTTATTGATATGCCTATCGCTCATATCACACAAAATGCCGCATATTCCTCTCTCCCTCTTACCCAATAAGTGTGAGTACTGGTGTGATATTTCCTGTGCTACTATCGTTAGCAGCAACAATGTTTTCCAGCTACTGCTTTTGACTGTCTTTGCTGGCTCTGCTCTCTCGCTCTTTCACTCTCTCTATCTCTCTTTCTCCCTCTCTCTCGCTCTCTCTCTCTCCGGCGTAAAATATTGCTGCTGCTGCTGCTGCTTTTGCTGCTAAGCTTTGACGTTGTTTCAGGGCACAACAAGCGCTATTATTAAATTTGCCATTTAGTCAGCAGCAAACTTGCTAACGCGTCTGTACAAAGCATCGCACGCAGCAGCAGCACTTGTTGAGCAGAGTTTGAGCAGCAGCAGCAGCAGCTTAATACCGCCGCCCTCCGTCGTCCCCTTCGCACACTCACTCAATAAACTCACTCGTCGCGCTCACTTCTCCAACTCTACTCGACTCTACTCTCTTTTTGGGAGTCATCGAGTCAGCAGCAGCAAGTTGATTTTTATTTTGCTTTTTAGACAGTCGCGACGGCGCGCTCGTTTCAATCAGACGCAAAGTTCTTTTTTCTTTTCGGTTTAATTCCGTGGATATTGCAATTAGAATAAATGTCGTTTTTTTTCGTGTGTTGTGTTCAAGTGCAATTTGTATGAAAGGTAATAACAAAAACTCGCCGCAAGTAATACAAAAACAAAAAACAACAACAACAAAAACAACAATATTTCGCTTGGTTTGGTTGGTATACAACATCAAATTGAACCTAATACATTGAAGCAGGCAACACATGCATAGAAATCGCCCGCCGACTGGCCTGACTGGCTGGCTGTCTAGCTGGCTGACTGGCTGGTTGTCCAGTCAACGGCTTTTCTAAATTGACATACTTTCTAAAAGCGCTAGTCAAGCGGCAGGCAGGCAGCAGCAACAACAACAGCAGCCAATCTGACCAGCAAAAGCAATAACAACAAAAACAACAAGTAATGGCTAAGTGCCACAAAGCAAACGCTGCTTGCAGCAGGCCAGGGAGGCGGCAGTCAGGTTTACAACGGCGGAGACGCAGAAACAGAAACAGAGACAGTGCCTCATAAGCAAGTAGTTGATAGACAGCAATATTATCATCAGCCAACTTCAATTGTGTGCTTGACAAGCTTTTACTTAGCCTGGTCAGCAACAGCAACAACGGCAACAGTTGATTGCACTTCATCATGCCTATATTTCAGCATCAGCTTGAAAAAAGCTTACAAACAAAAACAAGTTTCGCACAAGACAAACGCAAATCCTGCAGTGGAATTGACAATGCCAAATTAAAATCCCTTTTTTATTTATGGTTTTTTGTATTATTGCTTAAATTTATTGCAATCAAATGCAGTTACTTTAAGTAAGATCAAATAATATGCGTTAAATGTTCGTTTGTAAGAAATGGCATGCGAGCTGCGCGTGCTCAAAATGCATTTAAATTGCCTCTTTAATTTATGTTGTTAATATTTAAACGTTAAACGTTGTTGTACAGCATTCAGCAGAGAAGATTGATCTCTTTCAGTTTCTCTCTCTCTCTCCCTCTCTCTCTCATTTCTGCAGTTGCAGACTTGTCTAGCTGTTTCGTTGGGCACAGGGGGTGTTGGTTGATGGTGGTGGATAGTAGGAGGAGGAGGGAGGCCATTGGCCGCATTGCTAAAATTCCGCAGCTTTCTTTTGTCTTCTTGCAGCTTTCTTCAACATTCAGGGGCTCAACGAATACATTTTCTTATGTATTTAGGATCTCTCAATGAACGACAAGATAAAACTCTCAGTTGAAGGTCACAAAGAGTCGTCGTATTCTACACTCAATGCGATGAGTTAATCTCAATAAATTTTATGCTTCATTGACTTTCATTGCCTTCCAAATTCCATTGATTTAATTGTGTTTGTCAAAGCGCAAATGTCAAAAGCCGCAAAAAAATAAATATATATATTTATATATATATATATATATATGTATATATATACATATATATATGTGTAAGGGAACAGGTTCTCTTTAATTTGAGCATTCGAAAATGTATGTTGTTGTCGTTGTTGTTACAGGTGAGTGCTTACAAATGCTCACTGATACAATACAGCAGCAGGCATTGCCTAGTTGTTGCTCATTGCCTTCGCACGCAATCTTTTTTCAACGTACAAATCTGCCTGCCTCCATGACAAGCTTTGCACTGAGTGCGCCTTTTTTAGTGCTGTTGCGTCAAAGTTCAAGGTGTAAACCAAATTACGATAAATCTTGTTAATAAACTGTGCACATTAGTGTGTGTGTGTATGTGTGTGTCGCTATCTTTCTCTCTCTCTCTCTCTGCGCTCATCCGCAGCAGCAGTAGCTAGCGCAAGCACGTTTAAAAATAACTAATTATTAATTGATAAAATGAGTAATTGTGCACTTGCTGCGATTGTTTTGTCGTATGTGATTTTTTTTTGACGTTGACTTTTTGTTGCTTTTGCATGCGTCAAGGTAAAGATCGTCAGTGGCACACAATTTAATTTAACGGCGCTTCGCGCTGATGAATCAGTTAAAACTCAATGACGCCAATACTCGTTTATAGCCATAGCCATACTCAGTTAACATTCTGATAAATATCTGGCCAAAACACTTACACACACACTACATAACACAAGCCAAGCAGTTGTCTCTGATTCAGAATAGGTTCTCTTGTCGCCTTCGTGTTTATTTGTTTGTTCTTTATTTTTATATATAGATATATATTTTATTGGCTCTCGTTTTCTTCGTACTCGATTGCTTGTGCCGGCTTTTTCGCTATCATATGACCCATTTAGAGTTGGGGACATGGCCAATAAATTGTCTAATTTGATGGTTGGCTGGCAACGCTTTTCTCTGTGTCGATTAACTTTCGCAGGAGCTGCGCATGCTCAATCCAAAGGACATCAGCGCTTCTACCCCGCAAGAAAAATGACTTTGCTCTCACTCTTTCTCTCTCTTCTCTCTCTCTCTCGATATGTGAGGTGAATTTGATGCCGCTGTGTTTGCTTTGGTTTTAATGTTGTTTTAATGACAGCTGCGATGTACACGATATGTCACGACGTTGACGTCGCAGTCTCCAACTCGTGTTTTCTTTTCTTGCTTGTTCATGTTTTTTCTTTTGTTTTTTTTGTTCTGCTTTGCTCTGCATAAATCAATCGAAGAGCAAAGCGTATTAATCCGCACTATGATTTGTGGACTTGAGCGGCTGGCCCAAATTAAGATTGAATGGATAGTCAATTAACTAGCCACTGATATATAAGACTGCAGAATATTTGAACAAAAAAAAACACACACTCACATACACATGCACATAAAAACACTCAAAGTGGAGACTGGGAAACTCTACAATTGAAGTGCGATTGAGGCTGCGACTGCATATATCGTATGCATAACCTCAAATCTCAATGTCACGCATATTATTACTTGTTTTTTTTTTCAATGTGTGTGTCTATTGTTTATGGGGGTCTTATTGTTGTTGTTATTGTATTGTATTTGGCTTGTTGTCTTGAAATTAGCTTACGAGTTGCGGCTGCGGCTGTCATAAAATAAGTTGCAAATAATAAAAATAATAACAGCAAATGGCAGACGAGACGACGATTCGTCGCTTGACTTCTCCAATATCTTTATCTCTGTTGCGCTCCAACGCTTAGACTGTGTTTGTATGTGAGTGTGTCTTGTGTTGCATCATAAAAAATTGCTCGGCGCACAGTTTTGCATACACAAATTGTAGTTTCATAACCAAACTTTATTCATGCAAAAATAATTACATTTGTATCTACACATTTATATATTTTTTTTAATAAACCAATTTACACAAGGCTTAAATATGTGCATGCATTGAAAGTACAATGTAAAAGTCTACTTTTTTTGTTTGATTTGAAGCAAATGCATTGATAATAGTCACATTTATTTTCCCAGCACTGTAAATGTGTAGGTATGAATGTGCATGGCTTACACGCGGAGCGAAACGAAAGGAAAATGAAACAACAAACGTTGACTGACATACATATATATATATAAATACTTACATACATTTGCATGCATGAGCAGGTGTGACCGAATAAAATATAAGAAACAAAAATCAAAGCGATGTTAAAATTATACAGAGTGCTTAAGCACTCTATTTGCAAGGCTTGAGAGAGGAGCACCGTCTGAGCTTTTTCGGTGTAACGGTTAAAGGTACTTCTCAATAAGCCGGCGCCAAGCAAGTAGCGCATGCCATCTAGTGTGGGCAAAAGAACAGTGGATAGAGGCGATAGAGAGCGAGAGAGAATGCTCTTGGTGCGTGAGTGAGTAAGTGCGTGCTTCTTTACTGCTTTTGCTTTTGTTTATCGATAACGCGATATTGTGGGTGGTGAATAAAAGAACAAACGACCCAATTGTTGCTGATTGTCTATTTGCCAATTTGTAATTGTTTTTTTCTGTCTTTTTCGGAACTCCTTTTTTTTGTGGCTCGGGCTTGGGTCGCATAAAAAATGCTGATATAAATTATTTTTGGAGCAATTGCCAAGCAAATGGGCGTGTGTCTGTGTGTGTGTTGTTAGATAAGATATGCACATGATTTCATTGTACAAATACGGGAGAATAGTTTGCCAACGGAAGTGACGTTGACAAAAATCGAGAACAACAAAAAAATAAAAAATCAACACACCCGCATTGCAATGGCAATTTTATTTTATTATTTGCTTTGTTTTGCTTTTGTTTTAATGTTGGTTTTGCTTTTGCTTTTGTCTACTGTGTTAAACAAAACATAAAACATTCTCCCAGCACCCGCCCACACTGACAGCGACTACAAAACCGTGTGCATTATTTTGATTGCCTTTTTGCGGGCACGGCAATAAAAACGGAAAACATGTTCACAATTTGAGGTTTGCTTCAATGCACGTAGGGCGTGCGGACTTTACGTGGCCAAAGCTGATAAGCGACACGTCTCCATTATGTAACATAACCCAATTGAGATTATTATGGTGTGATACATACTCTACGACAACAACAATCGCAACTACTATAACTGGTCAGCAGCACACAAAAAAACACGTAGTAAATGTTGGCTCAAATTAGCTAGTATAAAAAGTTTCCATTGATTGTGCTGCAAACAACAAAAAATTGTCAAAAATCCAACTGCTGTCAGCTGCCCTTCAAAAGAAAACCAAAATAAACAAAAGCGAACCCACAATGTTTGCTTTGTGCTTGTGTGTGTGTATGTGCCTGTTTTTTTTTTTGCTGTTGGCAACTTTTTGTCAAATTGACAAAACAATTAACAAACTAAGCAGCACAATAAAATAAGAAGAACGCGCTTAGGCACTTAACTAACGGTGCAATGATGCGAGCATTACGCACTCTTTCTCTCTCTGTCATTTCCAATGCAACTTTCAAATTGCTTAGTTGCCATCAGTGTTGGTAAACGCACTTCTTTTTTTTTAAATAACTTTTTTTGCTCTCGCATTGCTCTACTTCTCTTGGCGCCTTTGAATATATTTCTCGTGCGTGTCATATTAATTATGGCGTTGCGTTGCTGTTATTGTATTATTCCACTCCCCCCGCCACCCAACACACTCATGTTACCCCCTCTTCTCCGTTGCTGCTGTTTTCTTTACGTGCGCCCTATTTGTTTGCTATCAAGAACATTTAATTTGCTTCATTAAATTGTCACATTTGTATTTTTTTAATTGTTCTTTGGTGTCTCATGTGTGTGTGTGTGTGTGTAGATCTTATTATTAGACAATTTTAGTACAAATACGTTTGCCATCTGAGCTTGTTTTATAATTAACAGCTGCACTAAAAATATATATTTTTTTAAACCCGTAATTAGCAATTGTAGCTAAACCGCCACGCGGTTCGCTTGCTTGCTTGACTATTTTTTTGTTTGCTTTCTGTCTTTCTTACTTGTTCTTACTTGTTTTTACTTGTTCTTATTCACAAAACACGACAGATTGAGAAAGAACCGGTGGAGTGGAGTGTGCTCGATCTGAAGATGCTCTGTGCCAAGTTTTAGAAGCTTAAATACGATTTTAATTCTAGAAAAACAAAGTATACTTTTATAATTGAATGCACTTTATTTTGAATACGGTCTAACACAGTTTTCAATAGAAAATAAGCCATCTAAGACTCGGAAAATGTAAAGCGCTCAACTATAATATGACAAAAAAAATAATAAAAAAAATCAAGGATTCTACTGTACACAATACACGTGATTATCCACCCCTTTAACGTTTCTGTAGGGTATCGAAAAGCGACAAGCAAAAAAGAAAAACAGTTTACTTGGTCAAAGAGGGAGAGAGAGAGAGATCCATTCATTCGCTTGATAGCTCAATTTTAATTATTGACCACAGCAAGCAAAACGACTAAAGTATTAAGCAAAGCAGCGTGTGAGAGTCGTGGAGAGCGTGGGAGAGAGAAAGAGATGGTTGTACGAAAATCAACGCACCATGCAAAAAAAAAAAAACTCAATTGTTGAAATTAAAAGTTTGGCGAAGAAAATGTTGTTGGCTATTTATTTTTACTTATTATTATTATGATGCTTATTTAACGACTCGAAATGAAAACGAAAAGTAAAAGCAAATGTGTAAGAAGCGAGCTGCTTTTGCTTTTGCTGTTGTTGTTGTTGTCATCATTTCGCTTTCATGTCTGTAGTTATTTGGCTTCCATTGCGCTGCTGCTTTGCGTTGCGCTGCGCATACGCAATATGAACATGACGTCGCTCTCTTTGTTTCTCTTATTTTTCTTTTCTTTTTTTGTTGGTTTTTTTGTTTTACATGAGCTTTGCGCTCAAAATCTCATTAGTTGTGTGTGTGTGTGTGTGTGCTTCGCGCTGTTGTTCCGGTGGTCAAGCAGTAAACGTAAACGTAAACTTAAACTTAGACGTAACCGTTGCCCCGCTGCTTTTAGCTTGAACTCATTAAATGCAGTTAATGGATATTAAACATAAACAAAACAATGGGCAAATGTTGCGCGTGGGTTAACCCAAGCCAGATTATTTAAGCGCAGCATTAAAAAAGCATTACTCAGTTTGGCAGGTGGACATATTCTTTTTCTTCTTTTTATTTTTTGCCGTCTGACTGTTATCGATTACTTAAGCTGCACTCATCTTGCGCTACGCATTTTTGCTCAATCATTTTTATTTCCGTTTGTGCCGGTAAACTTGAAAGCAAGCACTCCCTTTCTTCCACACTGCCCTTTATTCCCACACGAACACGACGAATAAAAAACTAAATATCAAGTCACAGATTAAGCAAAAACGAACCAAACAAATCAAATCAAATGGCAATCAAATACTATCGGAAATGACGCATGGTGTTTGAAGACTGTGGATGCATCGAGCCAACCTACTCGCAACGAAACTGTTTTTGTTATTGTTGCTTTGTTTGTGTTTGTGTTTGTTTGCATAACATGCAAATGATTCATCTGCCATCAGAGTTTACCAATCTATATGGCCCGTTTTATGTTTGATTCAAGCTAAAGGAATTTGTCGCTTGCCGGCCCTGTTGCTGATTAGCGGCACAGCTCATTTACAGCTGGCGAAAACAAAATGAGCTCATTTCAAAATTTGCTGTATGAGTTCAAGGCAACCACATAATATTAACAACAGCAACAACAACACCAAAAGTTGAAGCAAATGCCTGCCTAGCGACGTCCAAATACTCTTCTAAAAAAAATATATTTTTTTAAACTTGGAATCTCAATTTCACTAAAAATTACAATCGCCTTAGCACTTATCGAAAAGAAAATAAGTTTAAGGAAACTTCAATATAAAGTTTACATATGATTTAATAATTTAACAATTGAGTATCTGACAGTATCTGCTAGTCGGTTACTTTCGAGTGTAGCAATCATGCTAACTATTTCATATCTAGAGCAATATCGTAATAGTTTTATGAATCAGAATTGAATTTTGTTCAACATCTACCAACATTCGTCGTTTTTTTGTATTTTTTGTATTTATTTACGATAAAAAAACACGACTTTGATGACACGAGCATCAATTAACAAGAATTTGTTTTTGTAATAAATACCAATGCGAATTCCCAAAATAAATCTTGTGTAACAAACAACTTGACAAGGTTCATTTATATAACTTTAGACTGTAACATAACTTATATATATATATATGTATATGTATATATATATGTATATGTATATATGTATCCAAGTGTGGGTTTGCTAAGTGTGTATTTATGAAGTTCACGCAGAAGCGATAATAAAGTCGGCATGATGTCATAATTTGTGCAAACCTAACAACAATGAAAACCGAAACTTTGGAATGTCTTCTGCCTGCCTGCCTGCCTTTGCAGCTAATGATTATTAATTTGCATTTCGACGGAAACCGTTTGTTCAGGCCCGTTGTAAAATCATGTATGTGTATATATATATCTACATATGTCTACATATATATGTCTCTAGTCACACAAATATGGCGTCGCGTGTGACGTCAGTTACTAGTAGCAAAAGGCGTTTCAAATGTCACATGTGTCAAAATGTCAATTGGATTTTCATTACGTTGACAGTTTACCTTCGATAGAGATACAAAAAAAAAAAAGAAGACAAACATCAACAGCATAAACGCAACGTTAAAACATGAATTTCATATTAGATTTTAGTGATTTTCAAGTTGAGGAAGCAATCGTTTTAAATTACTTTAAGGGTCTTCTTTCTAAATGAGTCCACATTTTTGGCGCTTGGATTGGTGTCACTTTGTGTCACTTTGTGCTGAGCTCATTCAATTGTCGAAAACAAAAATAAACAATCCATAACTCTGTCCGGAAAGACCCTTATGCAGTTGTATATCAACATTTCTTTGGCTAGAGTAAAAAAGAAAAAAAAAATAAAAAAAAAAGAAATTGTTGCTGCTGCATTTTGTTTGTCAACGTGCCAGGTGAAATTCGAAATAAGCATATAGCAGATATGCCAGCAGCACATGAGCCAATAAGTGATATATACAGCACTGTTGTTTCTATATATAGGAATTATGATCGTGAGCTTTTCATTTGCAGTCGCCTGAAACGTGCCGCAAGCAAAGTTGTCTTACACATTTGTCACCGATCGCCAATTGTCAATCCAGTTTGTGGCAATCTCTTTCAACACTCTCAATTAATTGCATTCTCTGCTCTCATTGCAGTCGGAGCCCGTACAGTAGTAAGAGCAAAACAAAAGCACAACAGAGAGCATTAAAAACGAAAACACAAACACAAACGTCAAATACTTTGTGCCACACCCAACAACCGTTCAAATCATCACCATCAACAACTGGGCAACTAGACAAGCAGCAAAATGTCGCCAAAATCGGTAAGTCAACAATCCAAATAATAATAATATTAAGTAAACCAAAGCAGCAAATGCATTAATATCTTAAGCAAATGCCTTTAAAATATTCGTATCCAAATATGATTATAATCAGGAAGTGTCAACAATATACGATGTTATTTGAGAGTTTCACTACAGGTGCATAGTAAAAGAATATATTATATTATATGTATGCTCGATATTGAATTGAATTGAATTTTAATCGTTATGCAATCAATCACGGCTGGCCATCAAATTAATGAGAAACTCATTTCATGTTTGAGAACTGATAACGACCACCGAAATAGCTAAAGTGGAAAGGAAACAAACTTGTAAATTGTGATAGATTATCAAATACTTGTACGCACTGTTATCACAGAAATCGGCCAGAATATATATAAATATATATATATATATAGATATAGGTGCAGAGAGAGAAAAGGAGAGTTTCTATTCTGTTTCTTGCTTATCAATAATGATTGACAGTAAGCCGTTGAAAAACAGCTTTAATCTTAACTAACCAAAATACGTCATCGGCAGCGTCATAAACTTGGCCAACTTGGCCTGCGTCAGTCTTCGATTTGAATCTGCGCCAAAATCAAACTGTGATGACGTCAAACATTTGCTGACGACAACGTCATTGTGCAGACGTTCTCTTCACCCTCCGCCACCCACTTGAGGAGCCACACACTTGGCCGCCTCCATTCGTCTCTATTTTGGACGACGACGTGCAAAACACATTTCGCTTAGACTTGATTTGATTTGATTTGATTGACAGCAAAAATGGCAGGCAAAAACTTCAAGCAATAAATCCGTCAATAACTTTCAGTGTCATCTAAAATAATGTATGGTTTTTTCTCATTGTTGTTTTTTGTCTTTTAGGAAATAACCATTAACTTATGACGTTTATAAATCGTAGCCATGTAGCACAATTAAATGACCTACAAATACGATTCAAGATAAATCGCTAAAAGATCGACGAGCTACGAGCTTTCACATGTACATATGAAAAGATTTTGTGCTTTTACACCCACGCTAGTAATTATTATTGGAGCACACACAAACACACATCAATTACGTGTGTGCGTGTGTGTGTGTGTTTGTTTGTTTGGCCGGCGTTGGCTTATAGGCTTGGCTAATTGCAGCTCTCTAATAGACTAATAAACTGACAGCCAACGCGTCGTATGAGTGACGCTGATTTGTTTATCCAGGCCGGGCCCCTTAACGCTACTGCCCACTGCTCACAAAGAGAAAACAAAGAGACAGAGAGAGAGAGAGAGAGAGAGGCAGAGAGAGAGAGAGGCAGAGAGGCACATAGCAAACTGTACTTAAACTAGTCTCACGCGGCAGTTTAGTCAGTTGTATCTATTTTTAGCCACGTAATTAACATACAATTACAAAAAAACGCAAAAAACACACAAATAAAAAGCTAAAAAGAACATTCCAAAAGAAGAGGGGGAGGGGGGGGGGGGGGTGTACGAACAAGTTCCGCTGTCCGCCACAAACAAAAAAAAAGCCCATCTCTTTACGTAGCCCGCCTCTGCACCCGCCCCCTTTTACAAGCTGCTCACGTGCGGCTTGGGTTGTTTGGGGCACTTTCTCGCCAATGGCCTTACTGACTCTGCTTGTCTGTCTGTCTGTCTGTCTGTCTGTCTGTTTGTCTAATCGACTTAAATACCAAGTGGCGCTTTTCCATTTTCCACAGTTGTCGCTGGACAACAGAACGGGGCGCATTGTCTTTTGATTTTCTTCTCGATACGATTGTTGTTTCTCTCTCTCTGTGTGTGTGCGTCTGTGTGCGTGTGTGTGTGTGTGCGTGTGTGTGTGTGTGCGTGTGTGTGTGCGCGTGCCACGCGCCATCCAAATCTTTGCAACTATTCAAAATCTACGGAAAAACGGCTGGCTGCCCAAAATGGTCGTCGTCTCCGACAGCCGTCCGCGTCTCTCGCGCTACGCCGGCAGCGTCAAGCGGAAAACGGTGCGTCTCCACTTGCCTCCACATGTTGCACTTGGTTTTTCTTCTTTTTTTTTGTGTTTGCAACGCTGGAGTGTACAAATACCCTATCAGGGGGAGTATTTGAATGGCGTTTACAGAAGTGTGAAAAACAAATATATTTATATTTATTGAATAGTAAATTTCACTACAAAAAGCAACAAGAAAAACCGAACGAGTTTTCCCATAAAGCCGATAAGATATAGTAGTCTGATAATTGATAATTGCATGTCCAAGTTTTTAAGGATCATATTAACATGGATATGTTAGTAAAGACGAGAGTTGTTCACGCAAGAACACTCATATTTCGAACGGAAGATATAGTTACTCGATCCGGTTGATTTCGACATATATATTGCTTGCAGTATATAAACGGATATATGCCAAGTTATTACAATTTGGACAAACAACAGATTTGCTTGTTTTGTTTTTTTCCATGTTTGCTTTGTCTTTTTTTCTCGAGCTCAGCATAGAATGGACTAGAAATTAGCATATCTATAGATATAGAATAAAATAACTTGTTTCAAATTTCTGAGCCTGAAATTGAGGTCGCGTGCAACTTTGAAAAAAAATGTATTGCGAACCTGTCAATTGGCTGAAAAATCGTTATAAACAGCTTGATGACTAAAGATTTACGCACCTGTTGTTCTCTGAATATTTACAACAATCAAGTTTTACTACGAAATTGATTGTTTGATTTTTGATTTAAAAGACTGGCTGAGATAGACTGGTTATAAGACTATATTGTACAGGATATTTCGTAGTTGGCATTGCTTGTTATTACAAGTGGAAGACTGGTCATCATTAAATGCATAATTCAATTAAAATGTGACACAAATGGGATTATACGCCAAAAACAATGAGAAACTGGTTTTTGTGTAATTTTTATCGGATTTCATTCGACTGCCGCCAACATTCAACATATTCAACGTTTTAAAATCGGAAAGTTATATAAGAGTTTGCCATAATCTCTATGACAGCTTTACACAAATATATTGAATAATTCACAATTTTCCGACAATTGCAATATTTTCTTGTTTTTTTTGTTGTTTTTTATGGTTGTTTTATGGTTTCCGCTTCACCAAAAACTACGTACGTGTATATCATGCAGCTTGTCGTAGGCCAACATTTGCGCATAGCAACGAGAAATTTGTCATGCAGCAGCAGCAGCCTATCAAAATGTGACAAATCGTCGCGAGTGATGCACAAAAGGGGACAAGAGGGAGCAAAAACAAGGGAGGGGGGGAGTTCAAGCATCAACTACTGGTTGGTTATGCGACTGTTTCCGTTGCCACATTCGCATGATGCACTGGGGCCAATGAGCAAGCTATGCTTGTATGCACGTATTCATACACTACACATAACAGCAACAACAAAAGCAACAACAACAACAGCAGTAGCAGCAACAACAACAATAACATCATGCATTAACCCACAAACGTTAATTGGATTGAAATGAACGTTTTCAATTTCCTTGCATTGTGTCACGTTTGATTTGCATTGCGAAAAAGACCAGCGAGAGCGAAAGAGACAGAGAGAGAGAGAGAGAGGAGAGAGATACAGAAAAGCAAAAAGTAAAATGAGATAAGTAACAGTTATAACAATAACTACAACACAACACACAACGCGTTAACTTGACGTTCGCAGCGAAAACAACGAATGCAAAAAAAAAATTGTTAAAATGGGAGACGAGAACTGGAACCATCTAGAAAACGCGTAGCCAGCTTAAACCCAATTATGATTCATTTTGTTTTTGTTTTCTGTTCATGACAACTGTGCAAGTTGTTGTCCATTTTTGCAGCCCATAGAAAACTTTATAGTAATTATTATTGTCCCCCAATCGAAAGCAAAAGCTAAAGAAAGACAACAATGTTATCGATGTTTATTTGTCTGCATAAGATCACTATCAGCAAACTTATCGATATTAAACTAGAACAGTGACAAACAACAACAAGAATGAGAAATCGATTGCTTGATCCCTGAAATGCTTTGATAAACAAGCAAAATGTCTGTCACAGCCATTAGAGCGATGTGAGCGGTAACTGTCAAAGGTGGATTATATGCATACATGTATAAGATATATGTATATATATATATCTGTGTATATCTGTATATATATATCTGTGTATGTACGAATAAAAGTCGGAAAACATGTGAGGAGTGCACGTGTCTGCAACCGACTGGGGAAAACAGTTTTGGAAAATCACGCTCGAAAAAACCGGCAATCAGTAATCAACCATGACAACAACAACAACACGAAGAATCGCATAGATAGCAAATAGATAGAGGGGGAGAGGAGGGGGAGAGGGGGGGGGGGGTGGTGCAATGATGATGATTATACAAGCAAACCCCCCACTGTCACATGGTCGCTCAACGAAAGAGAACGACAACCATCAACCAGCAACCATCAACCATCAATTTAATCAATTTGGTTAGCGCGTGGGCGATGCGTTGTCAATTATGAAAGCAAGGCCGAAAGAAGCATGCGAGGAGTGGAGTGGAGTGGAGTGCATATGAGTATCCCAGTCAGGTGGGATTACACAAGCTAATAATGTGAATGGGCTTGACTGCCATGTCTATTCAATTGAGCAGCAGTGCTGCAGATCACATGTTGTTGACTCCATTTGAAATCTATCTCGATACTTTCCTCCATTCCTTTAAAGTATCCTTTTGCTATTGGTATCTACACAATGAATTGAAAATGTATCATTTACTAATTGAATGGTTTCTTTGTGTTGACTCAAGATCAGCTCAGGGCCTATCAGAGATTTGCTAGGTTTGTTTTATGCCTATGTCAAAATGGTCGCATGGTAATTTATAGCTTTTTATGCACTTATCGCGCTCAACAATGGAAAAAAACTAAAAAATTTACAAATTTATAGCAATAAATATGTTTTGGCTCAATAATAAATTGACATCCGAATTTATAGCTTTCTCAATAAGAATTGAGAAACTATTTATTGTCTTATAGAATGAACACATTTGACACATTGACACATGCAAGATATATATATGAAACAGCTGGGTTCTCTCTTTGGAAATACGGGCGCCAAATGATGATCCCATATCTCAATCAAAAGTTATTCAAATATTAAATATTTAGACTCCTAACAGCCAGACAGGATCGGTTAGCAATATAATACTCTGTAGATTTAAAATGATTCATTGATATACATTGATATATACTACAATATGACGCAATCTTTGCATGTCCTTGCAGCTAAATGTGCGCGTCACGACAATGGACGCCGAACTGGAGTTCGCCATCCAGTCGACAACGACTGGCAAACAACTGTTCGATCAGGTGGTGAAGACGATTGGACTGCGTGAAGTTTGGTTCTTTGGTCTGCAGTACACGGACTCCAAGGGTGATTCCACATGGATTAAGCTATACAAAAAGGTGAGCAAATCGCAGCTAAAACTAAAACTAAAACATAAACACATAATTATTATCGATAACTATTTCTATTGGGATAATCTTAAGTATGTTGTTGTTCGATGTGTGTGTTGCGAATATTAAAGGTGTTACGCATTTATGTTTAGCCCGAATCGCCCGCCATAAGAACGATCAAATATTTGAAACGTGTTAAGAAATATGTGGACAAAAAGACAGCTGATGGCAATGGACACACCCAGACGGATGAGAGTGAGGAGGATGATGATGCTGACGATATGGTGGGCGAAACGAACCAAATACCAAAAAATTCAATGATGTCTCTCTTCCCCTCCCCCCTATTGCCAAAACCAAGCCACGCTACGAAATTGAAAGCAACGTTGTTATATATAGTATATATAGATTTGTCGCAAAAATATGTTACTCATGGCTTATTTCAAGAGTTGAACTAGAAATGAGTCAGCGATTGGTCATAAATCTGTAAAGATTGCTAAATGTGAGAAATTGTTCTATTGTTTGTAGAGAACATTTGCTTTTACTTTAAGTATAATTATGTTTTGTTTATAGTTGGCCAACTTCTTGTTGTTGGTTCCACAAATAAACAGCCAACGTTGGCTTAATTAATCGCTAGCAAATTGTGCCGAGTCCACTTTAAGTAGAGTCGTCGTAATCTTATTTGGTTCATTTAAATATGCATGCCCGGCCCCAGCCCCAATTCCGTTTATAGATTGTCAACTAGCTAATTGAATTGAGAATTGAAAATGTTTTAAATAAAACCAAATAAATTTATATTTATAAATATTCTTCATTAAAACATGCTGCGCACTTTGCACCGCTTCAACTGAATACAACACACACAAAAATGCACAGACTGGATCAATGCCGTTCTCGACATGGGTAACCCAATTGGGCAATATATATACACACATATATATATATATATATATATATATTAATATACACATATATATATATATTTATTTTGAAGGATTTGGAAATGAGAATCATTTGCCATCATGTATACTAATACAATTGTTATTGCTTGTGGCTTATTGGGTGTGTTTAGGTGATGAATCAGGATGTCAAAAAGGAGAATCCTTTGCAATTCAGATTCCGTGCCAAATTCTATCCGGAGGATGTGGCCGAGGAGCTGATACAGGACATCACACTGCGCCTGTTCTATCTACAAGTGAAGAATGCCATATTGACCGATGAGATCTATTGCCCGCCGGAAACGTCGGTCCTGCTGGCCTCCTATGCGGTACAGGCGCGCCACGGTGATCACAATAAAACCACCCACACAGCCGGTTTCCTAGCGAACGATCGCCTATTGCCACAGCGTGTCATCGATCAGCATAAGATGTCCAAGGATGAGTGGGAGCAATCGATAATGACTTGGTGGCAGGAGCATCGCAGCATGTTGCGCGAGGACGCAATGATGGAGTATCTGAAGATTGCCCAGGATCTGGAAATGTATGGCGTTAACTATTTCGAAATACGCAACAAAAAGGGCACCGATCTGTGGTTGGGCGTCGATGCGCTCGGCCTCAACATTTATGAGCAGGACGATCGATTAACGCCAAAAATTGGCTTCCCCTGGTCCGAGATACGTAACATTTCATTTTCGGAGAAGAAGTTCATTATCAAACCGATCGATAAGAAGGCGCCCGACTTTATGTTCTTTGCGCCGCGTGTTCGCATCAACAAGCGCATCCTGGCCCTCTGCATGGGCAACCATGAGCTCTACATGCGTCGTCGCAAGCCCGACACGATCGATGTGCAGCAGATGAAGGCGCAGGCGCGCGAAGAGAAGAATGCCAAACAGCAGGAGCGGTAAGTCCGTCATCTGTCCCAAATGATGAATATATCTAATTTGTTCCAATTGCATTTTGCATTGTTGCATTGCTGCATTGTGATTGCAGCGAGAAGCTGCAGCTGGCACTGGCAGCACGCGAACGCGCCGAAAAGAAACAGCAGGAGTATGAGGATCGGCTCAAGCAAATGCAGGAGGAGATGGAGCGTTCGCAGCGTGATCTGCTCGAAGCGCAAGAGATGATCCGACGATTGGAGGAGCAGCTGAAGCAGCTGCAGGCCGCCAAGGATGAGCTCGAGCTGCGCCAGAAGGAGCTGCAGTCTATGCTGCAGCGCCTCGAGGAGGCCAAGAACATGGAGGCCGTCGAGAAGGCCAAACTGGAAGAGGAGATCATGGCCAAGCAGCAGGAGGTGCAGCGCATTCAGGACGAGGTCAATGCCAAGGACGAGGAGACCAAGCGCCTACAAGACGAGGTCGAGGAGGCACGCCGCAAGCAGGTAACCACTTTAATCACTTTCTCCTCCAATAATCCAACTCACCTTTGTCGCTTATCTTAACAATTATCTGATTAATTACGTTTGTTTTTTGTTTAGGCTGAGGCTGCCGCTGCACTGCTGGCTGCATCCACCACGCCGCAACATCATCACGTTGCCGAGGATGAGAACGAGAATGAGGAGGAGTTGACGAATGGCGATGCCGGCGGCGATGTGTCCCGCGACCTGGACACAGACGAGCATATCAAGGATCCCATCGAGGACAGACGCACGCTGGCCGAGCGCAACGAGCGCTTGCACGATCAGCTCAAGGTGCGTTCAAAACAGAAGCAAACCCAACCCAAGTTGCGAGGGGGGATTCTATTATACAATATTATGTGATCCGACACGACAGAAGATAACCTCTTAGATAAATTTGCTGTTCTCCGTTGATAAGGCGGCTATATTTGGGCGGTTTATGTAAATGTTTACGGCGGCGGTAAACAGTTCGCTTATCTCTCTTATCATATGATTTTAGAGTTTTCAAAATACCCAGTACAGTCATAGCTGATATGAAAAGTATAGATTTAGGTCGACAAATATGAAACGGTTCTAGTTTAGATCTGGTCAATAGAGATGTATATGCAGATTATTCAATTACAATTGCATCTTATGCTGAAGTATTTATTCAGATTGCAAGCAAGATCCTTAAGATAATGTCCTGTTTCATAGCTCGGATAAACCTCAGCAATGAATCGCTGAGGATTTGTGAAACACTTTAGTCTTAAATTGGAATTCCATTCGATATCCATTTCACTTGAAGCTCATACTTATATAAATATATTTTTGTCTCGCTCTTTTGCAGGCCCTGAAGCAAGATCTGGCGCAGTCACGCGACGAGACGAAAGAGACGGCAAACGACAAGATTCATCGCGAAAATGTTCGCCAAGGTCGTGACAAGTACAAGACGCTCCGTGAGATCCGCAAGGGCAACACAAAGCGTCGCGTCGATCAGTTTGAGAACATGTAAAGCGGCTGCCCACGCCCCACGCCCCACGTCCCACGCCCCATTCTCTATTCCCCCTTCCACCACGCGACACAGCGCGCTCAACACCCCCTCCTCCTCCCACCCCCTTTTCCAATCAAACAACTAACAAATAACTATCCAATTTAAATGCAAATTAAGAATTTGGCAGATCTATTTTTTTTATTGTCAGTGTGGACTTAAGGAGAGAAAGCGCATCGTTAGTTACAAATAATAATACAAATAATAGAAAGATTCGCTAATGCTTTGTAGACAGTATAGTGTTAAACGACAATCTCCCTTCTAGCCCCTTCTTACCCACATCTTACCTTACCTTACCTTACCTTACCTTACCAGCCACATCTCGATCAGTCTACCCATCAATTTTGTCAATGGTAAAATGGTCGCAAATCTTGTTAATTACGCAACGCCCGCTTCCCGTCCGCAAAACCCATTTTCTTTGTTCATTTTGTGCGCGCATCGAAATGAGAGAAACAACAAATATATGAGAAATAAACAACAAAAACAAAAACAAAAACAACAACAACAACAACAGCTATTTGCATTTTCGCCCGTTATAAATATTATTTTTATTACTATATAATTACTATTTTTTTTTAAATTTGTATAATTAAATAAGAATTTGATTAATTGTTTCTTAAATTAACTTACAAAAGAAAGAAAGAAAAAAAAAACAAAACAAAAGGAAAAACAATATTTTTAATTATTATTACAAAACAAAAAAAAAAAAAACGGAAACACAAGTGAAAAAAAGGAAAAAATATATTATAATATGTATAAACTATAATTTTCTTCTTTATTTTTATTTAAAAAAAAAACACTTTTTTTTAAAAAACTATTGTGGAAAACCAATCAAAGAGTTTTTAAATTAAACAATAAAAATGTAAAACAAAACAAAAAAACAACGAACCTCAACAAATTATTTGTATAATCCGATTCTGGTTGGAACTACAATATGGCGGAGTTTTAAATTTGGTAATTCAAATTTATTTTTGCTCAACATTTATGTCAATCTTAACTCAGAAGTAGAACTTTTTGTAGCAGTCGACTTCTGCTATTAATATTAGAAATAAGTTGTCACTTCAGGGGTAAGATTTTGGACTATTTATTTAGGTTTCTGATTTTCTCTGAACAGAAGATTCTACATTAATCTTATATCTCCTTCGAATTGGACTTTGTGGTAAATAACACTTCTTCGTCTTCGCTCTGTTCTGCATCGCCGTCTCTGTAGTCGCCATGTCGCCCGATAAGTGGCGTTGCCAGCGCTCTGTCGTACTCGGTAGATGACGCTAATAAGGACAGATGGCGTTGTTCGTTATTGAAATCAACAGATGGCGCCCATCTTAATTTGGATTATTCATCCACAACAAGCTATCAGCAAATTTCTGTTCCACACAAGATCATGCAGTGAGTATCGATGTCAATGCAATGTCAAATGCTGCTGCAGCCCTCGTAGCAGCTGTTTGTGGTGGCGCGACGATAAGTTATCGATAGCTGTATCCGCTTAGTTCAATACGTGCGGCACGAGACAATAATAACAAGACCAATATACAAGTAGCAACAACAAAGAACGATGCACAAGTTACTCCGTGGCGTTGCATGTTGCCAACATGCCGCCAGCAGCGGAGCTAACGCTAATCCAATATTTGTCCAGCAGCTGGGTCGCCGCCTGCTGAGCGGAGCGACAAACCCATCCGACGAGCAGGTGTTGAGTAAACGCAAATTTCAGCCTCATCATGCCGACGATCTGAATGAGCAGCTGGCCGGACAGTTGCCGGGACAGGCTCGTGTGGTCATCTGTGGCGGCGGCATTACAGGTGCCTCTGTCGCCTACCATCTGGGCCTGCAAGGCTGGGGCGGCGAGACTCTGCTAATTGAACAGGATGGCGTTGGCGGCGAGCTGCCGTGGAGCGCCTGCGGCCTGGCCGGCCGCTTCGAGCCCAGCTACACCGAACTGAAGCTGGCGGAGTACTCAATCGATCTAATTAAGCAGCTGACGGAACGTGGATTGCCCACCGGCTGGCGGCCAGTGGGTAGTCTGAATCTGGCACGCTCCTTTGATCGCATGACCTCGTTTCATCGCATGAAATCACTGGCAGTCGCCTGGGGCATGAACTGTGAGATCCTCACGCCGGAACAGTGCCAACAGCACTGTTCGCTTCTCTCGGTGGACGGCATCGAGGGTGGCCTCTGGATACCCGAGGATGGTGTCTGTGATCCGCACCTCGTGTGCAACGCATTCCTCGATGAGGCACGCCGCCTTGGCGTGCGCATTGTGGAACACTGTGCCGTCAAGAAGATACACAGCGCCGGTGGTAAGGTGTCGCGCGTCGACACCACCGCCGGCGACGTTAACTGCGAGTACTTTGTGAACTGCACCGGTTTCTGGGCACGCGAGGTGGGCACACTGTCCAAGCCGGTGGTTAAAGTGCCACTCAAGGCTGTCGAGCACCATTATCTGCATACGAAGCCGATTGCCAATCTGGATCCGAATACGCCGTTTGTGCGCGACTTTGACGGACGCATCTTCTTTCGGGAGTGCGAGGGCCACATTCTGGCTGGAGGCTATGAGCGTGAGGCGAAGATGGTCTACGAGGACGGCATCATACCGCTGTCGCAGGAGGCGCGACAATATCCGCCCGACTGGGATCACTTTCACGAGCTGCTCGATGCGCTGCTGCAGCGTGTGCCATCGTTCCGTGAGGCATCGCTGGACCGGCTAACCAATTCGCTGCAAGTGTTCTCGCCGGACTGCAAGTGGATCCTGGGCGAGGCGCCAGAGATACAAAACTATTATGTGGCCGCCGGCAACAAGACGATGGGCGTCTCCGCCTCTGGTGGCATCGGTCGCGTGCTCACCGATCTCATCACGAAAGGCTCAACGTATCTGGATCTGCACATCCTGGACATCAGTCGTTTCCTGGGTCTCCACAACAATCGCAAATTTCTGCGCGATCGCTGCAAGGAGGCACCCGGCAAACACTTTGAGATCAACTATCCTTTCGAGGAGTTCCAAACCGGTCGCAATCTGCGCATGTCGCCCATCTATCCGCAGCTGCAGGAAGCGGGCGCGGTCTTCGGCCAGTCCATGGGCTACGAAAGACCCAACTACTTTGATCCAAATGACAAGCAAGGTGCGAGAAGCAGAAACCTTTCTTTCAGCATTTCAACTAATCCACTAATCCCGTCCACAGATGAGTTCGGATTGCCGCGCTTTCGCATCTCACAGACGCGCACGTTTGGCAAGCCGCCGTGGTTCGATCATGTGGCCACAGAGTATCGTGCCTGTCGCGAACGCATCGGGATTGCCGACTACAGTTCCTTTACCAAGTACGATTTCTGGTCGAAGGGCAACGAGGTTGTCGAACTGTTGCAGTATCTCTGCTCCAACGATGTGGATGTCGCCGTTGGCTCAATTATCCACACCGGTATGCAGAATCACAACGGTGGCTATGAGAATGACTGCTCCCTGGCACGTCTATCGGATCGACAGTGAGTGCAGCAGCAGCAGCACTTCTCTAGAAGATCTAATCTGTATTGGAATTTTGCCTTGCAGCTATATGATGATTGCGCCCACCATACAGCAGACGCGCTCCATGAGCTGGATACACAAACAGATGCCGGATCATCTGCGCGCCAAGGTCAATGTGGCGGATGTGACCTCTATGTACACTGCCATTTGTATACTGGGTCCCTATTCCAGAATTTTACTCTCGGAGCTGACTGACACAGATCTAACGCCGCAGAGCTTTCCCTTCTTTACGTGCAAGGTGAGCGAGCCGTGGCTCGGATTCCCCTGCAGTGCTTCGATTATAATAATACTCCTTCCGTTCAACAGGAACTCGATGTGGGCCTGGCTGATGGCATCCGCGTGCTAAACATCACCCACACCGGCGAACTGGGCTATGTTATGTATATACCCAATGAGTATGCGCTGCATGTCTATTCGCGACTGCGTCAGGCTGGTCAGAAGTTTCAAATACAGCATGCAGGTGAGTCTCGCAGTCCGTGGTCCGTTCCCTTCCATGCCATGTGACTCACATAATCCGGCTTCTGCACAGGCTACTATGCAACAAGGGCGTTGCGCATTGAGAAGTTCTATGCGTTCTGGGGTCAGGATTTGGACACGTTCACCACGCCGATGGAGTGCGGACGCAGTTGGCGAGTTAAACTCAATGTAAGCCATCTTTTTATATATTGCGATCCGGATCAGAGCGCTAATCCTTTTCGGGTTTGGTAATCTTTTGCAGAAACCCATTGACTTTATTGGACGTAAAGCGCTGCTGATGCAGCGGGAGGAGGGCGTGAAGCGGATGTATGTGCAGTTGTTGCTCAACGATCATGATCATGAGGTGGACATGTGGTGTTGGGGCGGCGAGCCCATTTATCGCGAAGGCGTTTATGTGGGCATGACGACAACAACCGGATATGGATATACGTTCGAGAAGCAGGTCTGCTTGGGATTTGTGCGCAACATTGATGAGCAGGGCCACGAGCTGGCCGTGAGCAACGAGTACGTGTTGTCCGGGCACTACGAGGTGGAGGTGGCCGGCGTGCGGTTCGAGGCCAAGGTTAACCTGCACTCGCCCAACCTGCCCACCAAGTTCCCGGATCGCGAACGCGCGGCCTACCATGCGACGCGCGACAAACCCGACCAGGCAGATCTGCTCTCGTTCAACTCAAATCTGACGATGACGCGCCAGTGAGCCCAACCCACCCATCCCTGTCCCCCCACACCACAGCCAACCGGAAATGTTCGTCATTGCGCTGTTTCCTTTGCTCGACCGTTTCTCCTTTTCTGTACATCCTCGAGTCTCAATTGCAGAAGCGATATTAGTTTTATAGCATTATATAGAAATACATATATATATATCTATAAATGTATACATATACATTTATATATATATATATATAAAGATCGGCGAGTGAGCGAATCAGCGAGCGGACGGGTCAGTTCGAGTGAGGGATGCGATTATGTTTATTCTTTGTTGCTCATAAATACTGTTTGAATCGAGTGTTTCTCCGATATTAGTTGTCGATATATTTATTATTGTTGGATGTATTTGTCAATTATACAATAATCTATTAAAGTTCAATCAAATTGTTGGACAAGCGCTGCCAAAACAATTTTGGTTAAACTTTCAAAATTGACTGCAGTTCCTGGCTTAGAAAATACTGCAATTAACAAATAGCGAATATATTTGAAAATCGTGTTGGATTTTCAAATGTTCCCCAAACAGCACTTTGTTAATATGAACACCAATCCCCAAAATTAAGCGCACATTTTTCTTCTTGTGCCTACTAAATTTATTGCTCGATGCATAATGAAAATCAGTTCTTGCCAGATTCATATCATCGAACAACGCCATGCCTTATGTGAATTAGACTTGTTACTGTACAGTGTTGGGCAATCATTTAAGACACACACACACACATACGCATGCAACCGATTAGCTAACACATATATATATATATACATGCATAATACATCTAACATATTTATACGCATTTTTTGTGTACTATCGTTGAACTTTATATATATGCTACCGTACACATCTATCTATATATACATATATATATATATATACAGATATATATCTATATCTATATATGTATATATATATATATATATAAATATATATATATTTATATACAAATAAATGAACAGTTTATAAAAAAGGAAGGTGACTAACATTTTGCTTGGTTGGAATGGCCACAGGCTGTGGCAAGTGTAATGCGCCTAATGCGGCTTGCGCTGCACAACTTTGCATTGGCCAAAACTACAAACTTGGCCAACAAGCTGGCAACAATAGCAACTTCTAACGGTGGCTGTGGGGGGGTTGGAGGGGTTCGGGTGCTGGAACTATTAGCCGGCGCAGCTGTTGGGCAATATGCAAAAACTTTTCGGCCGCCCTTCTGCGAGTGGGTGTGGCTAAATTTGCATTAACTTAGTTGGCAGTTGTTGTTGTTGTTGTTGTTATTGTTGGGCTTAGCCAAGAAATTCAGGCGTGTGCTAATGCGCAGCAAACTCGTTGCCAAAGATTTGTGCACATGTATTGGGCCAAGAAGTTTAGCAAAACTAACCAACAACAAGAAACAAACAAACAAAACGGACAAACAGCTACTGGTCCTCATCAGCAACAGCAACAAATACAACAACAGCAACAACAACAACAACATTATCATTGTTGTTGTTATTTGGTTGTTTGGTTGTCCTAGGGGCACTTTTGGACACGCTCGGCTGGATCTTTCGGCGCGGCCAACTGCCTGACTCCGGCTGACTCTGCCTGACTGGCTAGCCTGGCTGGATAACTGGGGGCTCTGTGTAGGATTACAAACTATCTTTTTGTTAGTAATTAGCTGCACACGATAAACGTGACATTATTATTGTTGCCCAGTTGTTGTGCAAAAGTTTGCGGCCTCTGCTTCGGTTTTCAGCAACAGCAGCCTACTATTTTTCCCTTGCCACCCTCTCGCCCAGCAGCGTATGCCTCCTAAATACCCTGCACCTATTTAGAATCAATCAAATGGGTATAATGAAGTAATATATATCTACAATTCATTCACATTTGTACAAAGGATAGCAAAACCAGGTTTCCTTTGTTATTTTTTGTAATAATCACATGATTTACCCAGATTTTCAACCATAAATGCATCTCAATGTTAATCAAAAAGTGGTCTAATTCCAGGAAGTAGGTTACAGGTTGTCTGCAAGTCGAGCACACTTGCATAGTGGTTGCTCACTTGCTGGTTGCTTGATTTGTTGCAAGTCGCATTTGAATTTTGTGGTAGTTGATGCTGCAGCGGCTGTTGCTCGCTGAAAGTTTTGACCGTTTTACAAATGAGACTTTTGTTAAATCAAAAATTCAAGTGGCAACGCCGCACTCGATGGCGCCACACAGTCAGTCAGTCAGTCACCGAGTCCGAGTCCAAATCCGAGTCTGAGACCGACTCAGTGTCGCAAATCCAAGAAAATTATCAATTTCTGCAACTGCGCACATCACAATCACAGCTCACATCCTTAACCAAGTCTGCGTCTGGGTCTGCGTCTGCGTCTGGGTCTGGGTCTGGCTTTGGGTCTGGCTTTGGGTCCGCTTCCCATTGGGTGCTTCATCATGTTTTGTAATTTATGCCCATTTATTGTGTGGTTTTCTACCGCATTTCGTCTTGTGGTTGACCAGTCGAACATGGCTAGCTGCTGCTTTTGGAACTGTAGCTGAAGCTGGAGCAATCAACAAATTTGCATATGACTGGCCAACCAGCAACCAACCCGGGCACGGACTATGGCTAAGGTCAATTTGCGGCCAGCTGCTGACTTTCAAAATGCAACTTAAACAAAAGTTCGAGTTAGTTATTGCTCACAGGTCCGACTGACCATCGCATTTGCCTAACATCTTTCTGGCCATTGGCTTACCGAGTGTCAACCAAATGGCAAATGGTGCAACAGCACTCTCCCCCTTTTTTTATTAATTATAGTGTGTAAAACTTTGTCTCGAAAATGTGGCTGCTATCGTCATAATCTATCTTAACCAGGACGGGCCGATGGGCTGGTAACGCGTTGTGGAGCCTTGTTTTAATGGATGTGTCTGAATCCCTGCTTGCCACCATAAATCGTTGATGAAACACCATGAAAGATTCTCATTAGCAGGTGCCAAGACTATTAGGCTCAAGTCATAACTGGCAACAGTTTCTTGTGCAACCAGTCGGCAGTGGCAGCTTCGCGATGGGATCACTTGAGAATCTTCACCAACCTCTCCGCTAATGAACATTGCAAATTGATTGGATTTCGGGACTGCCATGTACTTTATGGGAATTACAATTTTTCGATTGCAATTGCAAATCGAATGCCGTATATCAAATAGACATGTACAATTTGGGCTGCGAGGAAGAAAATTTCGAATTCAATGTAACTCGAGAGACAATGTTAATATTTATTTATATACTTATTTGCCGCTGGTGAGCTGGCTCAAAAGTATCGAATGTTTACATTAAATTAACAAAAAAAAAACCCAAAAACTGGAGTGAAATAAGACAAAGCCGCACACAAATAAGATTAGTTTCAACGGGATAATGATTTCAAATCTCTGCCTTTGACCCGGCAGCATCTTGCTGCTCTCCCTCATGCGTTGCGGCCAAACAAAAGTAATGCGCCTCATTAGAGGTTAAGCTGTGGGCGGGTCCAATTCGTGTTTCTAACCGAGAGACAGCCGCTGGCTGGCCATGGGCATTTGCTACCAATCTCAGTGTCCATTGCCCATTGCCCATTGCCGATTGCCCATTGCCCATTTCAATTGCCACATTCCCCCGATAGAGGCAATATCAAGAGCCGAAACCCAATTCGGTTTCCAGCTACCGTTTGGCCGCTTGTTTGTTTGCTTAATTTTCCACGTTGATTTTCTAGCCGCAAAACAAATGAAACGTTCGCTGCATATTAAGCATCTAATTTAATTTCGGAGAGACCAGCAAAGAAATACAAAAAAAAAAAAAACATAAAAACAAAAACAAAACTGAAACCAATAAGAATATTCCAACTGAGAGTATCCGACTCGAATATACATATATCCTATAAGTGCTCGAAAGGCCAGAAGTGCTCGGATAAATCTATCATCACAAATTATACGATATCTAAATCAAGCAAGTCAAAGCAACATTTCAATACCTTTAATTGGTGTTTAGGAAATCGCAGTTGTATATGTTTTGGGTTATCTTATTATATGGCCATAGTTCTGCGCTGAACCCGTTCGAACCACTTGAGTATATTGTGGCAACAGGGTATTTAAAATAGGAAAAAAGCACAAGTCCGTTAGATATCAACCCCTGAGAGCGACCGCAGGGGTGCGCGGCTCGCTTCGGTTTCTGATTCGGATTTTGGGTTTCTCAATCTTTGGGGGGGTTGGGGTTTGCTTAAATGCCTCATAATGAAAAGCTGTGATAACTTGGCTTGTGGCTTTGATTTAGCCATATGCTTTTTCAAGTGGTTGATTGTCTGTCAATATACCGACAAGTTTTCTGGGTGGCTGATATCTAAGCTTAGCGAGGGGTTCTCTTAGTTTTGGGGCTGGGTAGGGATTACAATTGCCAAATTACGCACGTTCGTTGCGGCTGTGCTAAGCCTTTGATTGCCAAACATTTAGTGACCAACTCGAAGCTGAATACCCAAACCTCTAAACCCATACCTAAGCCCAACTCCAAGCCGTTTTCCCCGCTATATTATAGCTAAATTTGCTTTTGTGACTTTTATGTGCACTCAAAGCAAATTGCATTTCGATTCGTTGGGTGTTGCCCAAAACTCTTAACCCCACCCAGTCCCCACCCCTCCCCTCAGAGACGCAATGCGGCGACAAAGTTAAAGCTACTTCCAAAATTGTCTGTTTGTTGTTTTTATACCCTGAATCCATTAAAATTAGGTGAAAAGGGCTAACGAAATTGTACACAACTATGTAACAGACAGCAGCTAGCTTCTCCGATCCCACAAGTTATATATATATTCTAGAATCGATCTAGACAAACACATAAGTACGTGCAATAATTTGCTCAACTCAGATTTATGATTGGCAAACAGCTGGGTTCAGGGTATCTCCCAGTCGAGCTCTGTCGTCTAGAGCACTCTTACTTTTATATATATATAGATATATATATATATATATATATATATATATATGTGTGTTTTGTGGCTGAAGGATTTGCATGCGACGAGTTTTGTCGCTGTTGCTGTGATTTATGCGCGAGAGGGTTGTAGCTGTTGGTGAGAGGGGAGCTGATGGGTGAGTTGATGGGTGGGTGTATGGGTGTTGGCTCAATGAAAAAAAAAAAACAAAAACAAAAAAAACAAAAATCATAAAACGCGTTGCTGGCAGCCAAAAAGCCAGCAAGATAGAAAGCCAACAGCAACGGGCCGCGTTGCCCATAGACAGCGAGTCAGCCAGTCGCAGGCGTCAACAGGATGCGCCGTCGCTCCTGCCAGCGACATGGGGTGACACTGCCTGCTGCTGCTGCTGCTGACTGGCATGCGCAGGGCGCAGGAGATTGGGTGGGGTATTGGGGGTAAGGGGTTTGACTGTCATTGGCAGCGACGGCTGTCACTTTGCGCTCCGCCAGGCGCAGCCGACACAAAATTGTTGCTCAAAACAATTGTAAAATTTGTATTTCGTTTTTATGGCTTTTGGAAATTAAATTGTTGTCCTTTTGCCTCGCATGCAAAATTACCTAAATGCGTGGATGATGCCGTCGACGTCGCTGCAGATTTGCATAGTCATTGCCACAGAGAGAAGGTGTGACCTGTCGCCCCTGTCTCTGTGTGTTTGTGTTTGTGTGTGTGTGTGTGTGTTGTCACTTATGTTGCTGTTGCTTTTGCTAATGTTGTTGTTGTTGTTGTTGTTGTTATTGTTATTGCTGATGGGCACCCGCTGTGCAGTAGGCCGGAGGCATTTTGTTAAACATTTGATTGTGGTTAAGATTACTCGCAGCAGGCATCAAGCCATTGTCGCAATGCGGGGGCAGCGGCAACGAGCTGGGGTAGCGAAAGAATGATCTACGAGATTTGCACTGGCAGCTGCTGACAGTGCCACAAAGTGATGAGAAGATTTCTGTTTTGCTTCAACAGCATAAGCACATTATAGCTACGAGAGTAGCTTTGGCCTCATTTGAAACTAGAAATATTATATCCGAGCATTTTTCGGTCCGTCTTATCCGATGTGCAAAACTGTGTACATCTTTAGCATATCTAGTATAGTATAGTATATACATAATAATAGTATCTTCTATTCTTCATAAAGCCAATCATATTCTTGGTCAGCATCAACTGGCGAGTAGAGCAGGCGAGGCATCCATGCACTTCTGGTTGGCGACTCTCTCGCATCAGCGCATCCTCGGCAAGAGGCAGTCCTCCAGGGCTGAAGTCCATAGAAGAAGCTGCGGATATTTAAGTACACCTCGTTGTCGAGGCTAACAGTCATCTTCAATAGAATCAACGAATATGTCGAGTTCGCTATTTGCTTTTATATTTAGGCATATATCTAAATATATCTTCAATATTATTTCAATGGAATGCACCAAGACAAGCAAGCTTCTTAAACCTGAGCGAGTTTTGCTCATATGCACAAAAAAAAATACAAGGCATGGCTGTTCAAGAATATATATATATATACATATATATATATTCGGAGAGGCTTCTGCCTATTGCATACTTTTGCACAAAAAATGAGTGGGTAAAGGGACTCGCTTAGTCATGCTGAGCTAGATTATATATTCCTTATGGATTAGGAGACGTCTCCTTCAATTTCGTTAGACATGGCACGACAAAATTATAATACTCTCTGCAAGGGTATAGAAGCAACTAGGATAGTTTAAAATTGAAAGGCACTATTACTTCGCCTAGAGATAAAATATTCAATTTAAGGCTAGAACAGAAATCTTGAACTGAAATCTTAAGTTGAATTTTGCAGCATGGCGAAGCGCAAGCCAATTTGCAATTTGATGTTATCCGCAAGTGGAGGCAGGGACCACCTATTACTGGACAGCCTGGCCAGTGGGTTAAGAAAAAAGAACAGAAAAGGCAATGGAAAAGCAGGGCGTGTATGCGATTTTAATCCCGCACAAAGACTAAACTGGCAGCAATCAATCGATTAAAAAGTTGCGCAAATTTAAACAGGGATTTGCTGGGCCTGTCACCCACCATCATTCATGTGAAATATGCTCGTAGTGCGGTCCAAAGCTCAAAGGACGCCCCGGGGACCCGCAGCAGCCGAATGGACTTTGGCCTGCACAACGCTTCTGTTTTACCCCGCCTCATCTAAGCCAACCTTCCCGTCTCATCCGGCATAATGCGTTGCTTATCTCGATATTATTTTGCAATAAAAAAAAGGAGCAAGCAGCAAGCAGCAAGGAGCAAGGAGCAGAACAACCACATATACACGCAGACACGGCTACATGTCATTTGTTATGTGACATATTTGGGTTTGGTTAAGGGGTGAGGTTGTGGCCGTCTCCGTCTCCGACCTGGTCAATCCTCCTTCGAAGCCCCTTTCTTGGACGGCATGCAAAATGTTGTACAGTAGCCAAAATTTGGGGCCAGGATGACACAACGAGCGGGCTAACTGAGATGAGAAAAAACTCAAATAAAAAAAATAGAAAGAAGAAGCAGCTGCCCAAAAACTTTTCACATGTCGGACAACTTACAGCGAATATGGGGAGGGGGTGGGACTGGCATAAGACGATGTCGCATGGAATCGACCGTAACGAATGCTGCGGGTTCCGTTGATTTCTGACTGCGTGAACCCCACTCCGTCAAAAGACGTGGCACACCGGACACTGAGATAGCAGCACCCCGGAACGGGAGCGGCACCAGCACCAGTAGCAAGAACTGGATCAGGAGCACTCGACTGCTGTCCACGCGCGTTTCAAATCCCTTTAGTTACACTGTTTCAAAATTAAATATTTACATTTTGTATGCGGCAACAGCAGCGGTGGCGGTGGCAGTGGCGGTGCCGGTGGCGGATGTGTGTTTCATATGTGGGTGGTGCAGAGAGATGCTGCTGAGTGTGAGGGCTAAGGGTGGCGACCGTTTTGGTTGTAACTGTGCGACGCTGACTTAGCGACTGATACGCTTGCCACTTGCTTGGTCAGTCTTATGGACAAGGGTGCACAGTGGCGTCGACAGGTTTCTCTTCAAGGGGGCGAAATTCTCGATACAAGCGATATGCTGATAGTTCTAGTTGTTGGACGTGATTCCATTTCACAGACTCGCCTAGAGGATTGCTTGCCTTGAAGAAGACTGCTTTGCACCAAATCCTAGCTCCCCCTTTGCCTACGTCACTGTGCTTATTTGGCAGCCTTTCAAACAATTTCATTGCATTTCATGTGATATTTCCGCCTGTGTTCTGTGTTGTGAGCAATTTCCAATTCCATTTCCCGTTGCGGCTGCAAGTTTTCCTCTCTGCTATCAAATGTATGGAATCTGTCCTATCTAACCATATCTGTATCTGTATATGTATATGTATATATATTTATTTTATTTTATTTTTTTCTGATTTGATTTGGTTGTGTCGCGTTTATTTAGTAATTTGTTTGTCTCTCGAATCAGTCACGGTTTATGGATGACATTTATTTTATGGGCGTGAAAAATATATCACTGCGTAGTATCACAGCCCCCTCGTGGACAGTTTTTGTGTTGCAGGTGGCCCGAGCATGCCACTTAAGCCAGTTATGATTGTGTTTTATTGATGGCTTGCGATTTAAGAGTTAGTTTCGCTGATTTTTCAGCTCCGCCCAGTATGCCGCAATGCCAATTATTGATGGCGTGCAACAATTTTGGATGGATTTACGGAATATTTTGATTAAATCAGCACAGCGGCAGGCATGACTAAGGCCAATAGTCTTATAAATGTTGTATGGCTATTTTCCGTACGTTACTTTTCTATTCGGTTTTTTTTCTGCTTTACTGTTTTTCTGCTTTGCTTCCTGCTTTCTTTTCTTTTGCATCTAAGCGCATCAATTATGTTATCAAGAGTCGCTTGCTTGGGACCCGAGAACCTCGAGCCTCGAGCGGCACGCATAGAGAGTTATTGGCCTATAAACTAATCGTATAATTGCACAAAAGCAATTATCCCTGGCCAATGCTCATGGCTCATCCTTATCCTGCGCCCATCCTGCGTATTCTTTTGTACACCTTTCGCCTAGCCAACTGCCAACCATGCACCGCACATTTCCTACTGATTTTTCCAGTCAGCTGACGAACTATGCGGCTTATGCGCTTCACAGCAGCAGCAGCAGCAGCAGCAGCCGCAGCAAGGAAACCCGCCAGGACGCAGGCAAACAGTTGGAAAAATGCGAGGACACTGGGCATTGTTTTGCAAAAAAATTAAAATCAAGCTGTTGATAGCAATCACACACTTGAGGTAGTAGTTGAAGTGATGGATGGCTGACAAAACCGAGCTGAAACCGAAACCGAAACGAAACCAAAACGAGACGAGGCGAGGCGATGTGATGCGTCGGAGGCCAGTGACAGTGCAGGATCCCGTCTAGGATGTATGCATCAATGGCAACGCCGTCATATAGCCGACTGTTTCCGGCTGCAACGAGACCGAAGACCCTTTGCCCTTTTCCCCCATCCCATCTCCGCTTGTTTCTGTGTTTGTTTTATTTCATTTTCTTTTTTGGTTGACATCCTGAAGAGCCTTTGCCCGTGCCTCTGCCGTAGCTGGGTAGGAGCTGCAGTGCTAGCTTTTGTTGTGTCGCATTCACGAGTAGTTTGCTCTGTTTGCCCGTTGGTGTGTGTGTTCTTGTTGGCTTGTTCCCTGATTTGTTTGTTAAGCGCGCACTAATTGAGTTTAAGAGCTCGGCGCACAGATGCTCCCGATAAGGATAACGAAGTAAGCTCACAGCAATAGCCGGATCAGAAGTCGGCACACAACCGCAGCCAAGTGCCGAACAATAGTTGTGCCACTTACATATCCACGCTCCACGCAAGATTAATCAATTTTTTCATTTATCTTGTGATTTAAATGATGCCCAAGCCAAGGGCCACTTTAAGCAGCATTTAACGCTTTTCCCAGCATCAACTTCCATCCGGGTTAGCTTTCGAATGTTATCTTTTATAGACAGACGGGCGGATATATTCGATGTACTAAACGGGATCGGCGATGCTTCCTTCTGCCATATATGGATGGACAGACTAACGGAAAATTAAATGAATTACCCCTTTTGAGCCCAATGTCAAATTTTTGAGTTTTAGCAATAAAATTGATGTTTTTAATATATACGCTTAAATCAAATTGTTGAAATTGAGAAGCTTTATTTGAATAATAAATGGTTACTCAAATGAGTATAATTGGTAGAACGTTGTTTTGATATATGTTGGACAGTCGCCACACTCTTCGGCGATTACTCCCTGATCTGCCACGCTGCTGCTGCCACTTTGCTGCGATAGATCGGCAAAGACATCGAATTAGCAGACGCTGCAAAATGAAAACATTTCTCACAGCTCCGCGACGCTGATGCTGACGAGTCAAATGTAATTAATTGGAACTGCAACTTCAGCTCGCTTTAGAATATTGCCAGATGCAGGAGCAGATAATCATACTCGTAGTTGTATACTCAATTCTCATTCGCATTCGCAGTCGTATTCACATTTTTAAATGGCCAACCAATCGGCTGGAGAGCCGCATACTTTCTAAAGCAATTATCGAATGCCAGCGTGTCCCACAGCCCCGATCCGCTGTCCCACCATACCCGCCAGCCCGTCGTCGTCATCTGTCATCGCCTTGGCGTCGCCATCGTAAAGAAGAAGAAGACGCTGCAGCAACAGCAGCAAAAGCAGCAACGCTGGTTCCAAAAAGTGCAGCGTCAATTGCACCGTGGGCTGCTTGTAGTTTCATGACGCCAACAACGCCTCATCGTGTTTGGTTAGCCGCCGTCAGAGCCGCCACCGACGCCACACGATGGTTGTTGCCAGCTTCGCGAGCTTTGCCAGTTTCCACAGTTGCCACAGCCTGCTGCTGGCTCCAACTGGAGCCTCAGTTCTGGTCGTGATCAGCGTCGTGTTCGCAAAATATTTCTACGCATGCTCATTCTCCAAATTGGCCTTGAGGCAATGATTGGCTGCCGCCGCCGCAGCCGCCACAGAGAGTGTTCAGAGTCTGTGCCTGCACCTAACTACTCCCTCTCACCTCTCCATCCAGCCACCCTCCTACTGGCAACAATAAGCTGCTGCTGCTGCAGTTTCTATAAGTCTGCAAGTCTTAAGCCTGGCCCCGTCTTGTTTCGTTTCGCTTAGTTTTGCTTTCGTTTCATTCGCACTACAGTCCGCCTTTTGCACTGTATGTGTGTGTGTGTGTGTGTGTGTGTGTGTGTGTGCGTGTATGTGTGTGTGAGGCGTTGATGGCGATGGCGCTGAAGCTGGCGCGCATGCGCAACGCAGCGACCACAAAATCGCATTGCCAGGCAGTCAGCCAAATGTTGTAAGACATATTTCGTTGCTGTTGCTGTTGTTGTTATTGTTTATTGTTGTTGTTGTTGTTGGCATTTTACTACGAGAGTCTCTGTGTGGACCTCCCGCAGATAATTGCCCATCATCTCATCAAGTTCCGCCCAGCTATTTAAGTGCAGCAACAAAAACCAATGAAACCCACAAAACAAGACACCAAAATGATGAACGCGACCACGCGATGTAGAAGTAGCTGCCACACAGCCACAGACTCAGTCTGGGGCACAGCCATAAGCTCTGGGGTCTGCCCCAATTAGCCAAGGTGGCTAATAAAGTTTAGCAAGACTACAAAAGAATAAACAGAATTTTCGAAATAGGTATTTTTATATTTATTTTTTGGCTTAAACTTAAATTAAACATATTCTTATGTACATCAAAAGTTCCACTTTTCATTTGAAAAATATTTAAGCAGATATATTAAAGAAAGCGTTGAAAGGATTTAGTAAAGCAGTCAAGGATGCGTCAGTCAATAAAATGGAAACTTTAACAGGCCTCTGGCTGATTTATTAGCGTGTAAGGAACTGCTTGAGTGACTCTCGCTGTGAACGTAGCGCCACCAACGACAACTTTGAGCCAGCAAAGCAGCAACAGGCCATCAATAGCACCACCGACGACGATGACGACGAAGACGACGAAGACGTAAACGAAGACGCCAACGACGGCGACGATGGTCCAACCACGTTAATCGAGTCATATCGATTTTGGCGTGGTTCGTGTCTTGGACGTTTTACTTTGAGCACTGGTCAGCCAACGAGCCAGCGACTCAATGAGCCAGCCAACCAGCGAGGAGCCACTTACACAGATCTCATCAGCAACGGTCGCGACTCAGACGGTGGCTAGGTGGGGGGTTGAGTTGTTGTTGTTGCTGTTGTTGTTGCTGTTGCTGTGTAGCCAAACGAAGATCATCTTCTTGGGCTGGGGCTGGGGCTGGGGCTGGTGCTGATGCTTGTGAGTGCTTCTAACTAAATTGAATGCAATTGCAGACGATACCAAATAACCAGCAAGTTAATGAATGAGTGTTGGCCAAATTGTTGGGTTCGACTCCACACGGCTAATATCTCAATTCGACGGCCGACAACAACGATGGTTCATTGCACTTGGCCAGTGGCAGGTGGCAAGCGGGCCACCCACCAAGCGCGGCAGCTGCTCCAGTTTTTCAGCTGCCGCTGCTGCTTCTGCTGCTGCTGCTGCTGCTGCTTTTGATGGTGGTAAACAAGCCAAAGGCTTCAAAACTTCTAATTGAATGTAAACATGTTGCAAAAGGCTTAGCAGCAGGCTGCAGGCTGTAACTCCCTGAGTCCATTCTCTTCATCTCCGTCCTTTGGTCTGGACTTTGCGCCAGCTTTTCCAGGTTTTTGCCTTAGCTCCCAAGGCATTGTCATCCTGTAGAGAAGTGGGCGTTGCTCTCCCAACCGTGACACGCTGGACAACGCCTCTCAAACCCTTAAGCCATGTCATGGCTTTTTGTCATTGTTGTCGTTGCTTCTGTTGCTCTTGTTGTACTTTCCACTTGATGTTTTCTTGGCTTCCTATTTTTTGTTTTTTTTTTTGTGTTTTTGTGTTTTTGTCATTGCCTAATGGGCACACTTACCAAGGGGTCTGAAATTTGCACGGAGCTCCGCTGCTGCCGCTGCTGCCCCACCTCTTCAAGCACTTTTGCTGCCTTGGAGAGGCACTTGACCTGGTTTTGGCTTTGGCTCAGGTTTTGTCGCTGTCTCCTCTCTGGTGCTCTATTAATGTCGCTTGCCGGTGCTTTGCTTTTCAATTGATGCCTGTGCTAAGGCAGCTAATTGCTGCTTCTACTCCGGCTCCGGCTGCTGCTGCTGCTGCTGCTGTCGCATCTAGGCCACAATTGGGCAACCCTAACGCCCAGTCACAGTTTGAGCATGCCTAAAAAATGTCTCGAACTAAGCGGTTAACTGACTTAAGTAGTCACTATTTAATGCAAAAGTTGTAGTCAAAGCTACAGTTTGAGGTGCTCTGTTATTTTAGGGGAGGATTGAAATCAAACTGCTTTAGGCCAATAATTTAATTTGAGTATTATTTTACTTTCCATAAGGCATTTCTATATTACGATATTTTGTCTATGTGTAAATACAAAGTACACAGAATACTTTGACATGGTTTAAAAGCACTTGCCGCCCACACACACGCACACACACACACACACACACAGACAAGAACAAACACTCTCATATGCGAAAGGCTAATAAAACATAATAATAATCGCAGGCAAGTAAAAACAATATGTATAATAAATTGCCAAAATGAAAACAAGAAAAATGCCGCCAGTTGGAGACCACCGAATAGGTTTTTGCTGTTGCTGCCGCTGCTGCTGCTGAAGCTGGCGGCTGCTTGATTTACTGTTGTTACTGCCAACACACACACACACACACACATACACACAAATACACACACATTGTGAGTCTTAAAGGTATGAAGGCTGACGCCAATTGGCCTGCGCCCGGCTGCTTAGCGCCAGGGCAAAAATCGCGAAAGCAAAAGCTGAAAACCAAGTGAAACCAGGACAGACAAACATTGCTTCCCCTCCCCTGTTGCTGTTGTTGTTGCTGTTGCTGTTGTTGTTGTTGTTGTATAGACATTGCCGCCGCCGCCTAGTGGCGCCTCAAGTAGCCGCCGCTGCCCCATGCGGACATGCAAGGCAATGGACACGGACATGGACACGGATACGGACTGAAGACAGGGAACAGGAGAGTGGCAAGAGGGGAGCGGGGCGTACACACAGGAGGCACGGGCGCATAACTTGCTGGAGACGACTCTCTGTACTTTGGCCGTTGGATACGGCAGCGTCGGCGGCTTCTGATCAAACGACAACGGCGGTTGCTGCGGCCGCTTTCAATGCCCAACAACAACAAACAAAACCCCAGTTTTTAAAACAAAAGCGCGTTGGCAGTCCAAGCGCAAATAAAAGCAGCAAAATTGCAGAAGAACAGCAAAAAAAAAAATAAACCAAAAAAAAAAAAAAACAGACGCTGAAAATACTACCGAGGCCAAGAGGCAATCCTTAAGTCGTGTTCTTTTCATGTCCTTTTGCATTTAAGTGTGCACTCGTTCGATTTTTTCGGATTGGATCGTCTTTATTTTGTGAGACAACGTCCAGCGTCCATTGTCCACTGTCCACGGTGTCCAGAGTATCCAGGCAGCGTCGTCGACGTCGTCGTCAAGTTATTCAAGTGGCGCCAGTCAAACATTTTTTTTGCAAGCCAACCAAAAAAAAAAAAAACAGAAAGAAAACGGCTAAGAAAAGGAGAAGTTGCAACTACAGCAACAACCACAACAACAGCAACAACAACTTTTGGGGGCTGCACAACAATGAATGGTGTGTGTATGCGAGTATGTGTCTGCGTGTGTGTGTGTGTATGTGTGTGAGTCTCAGCTGCATGCTGTGTGTGTGTGTGTGTACACAGTCACTCTCAAACTTTGAAATAATACTAATTTGTCAACTAGAGGTGATGCAACTGTAGCACAGTGTCCGTCAGACTGTGCGCGACTGTGTTAATTTGTCAACTTTTGAGGGGATGGGAATGGGGTTGGGGATGGGGAGTGGTGCTCTGCAATTGATGGTTGGGGGGTATTTGGGATTGGCAAGCGGAAGCGCACAAAGTGAAAAGTGCAAAGTCAGCGACAGACGCGAGATTAGCTGACAATTTGATGTGCTGAATAGTCGAAACTATGTATCTATCTATGTACACATATCTTAATAGCTGTGGCTGTATCTGTGTCTGCATCGGATGTATCAATTCGCAAGTTGCGCTTCCTTCCGATCACGTGGCGCAACGCCAACTGCAGCCGTTGCTTCCGTTCAGCCGATAGCTTCCGTCCGTCCGTCCGTCCGTTGAGCCACCCTCAGGTCCAACAAAATCACCCGAAAACACTTCAATTGTGTCAGGGACAAGCGCATCCTTCTCCATCCACCACCCATTTTTCTTCCTCCCTCTCCCATGCCCATCTCGGCGCACTCACCATGCCGCGTGACAATTACTCATGAATACATTTTGCGCCTGGGCCGACGTTTGCGTTTTATTTATGGTTTTATTTGTGGCAAACACAAAGGGAACACCAGCGACAGCAAGGACAACAGGACGAGAGGACGAAAGGACGACAGACACACACACACACACACACACACACACTGAGGAAATCGTAAGCTCCCGCATGCGTATTTGAGTATATCAATGTATCTCAATGTATCTGAATGTGGCCAGGAGGAGAGTATCTCTGCGGCGCGCCATAACCATAAAGTCAATTTATTTATTAAGTTTTTATCGCAATCGTCTCGAAAAGTGAATGCGACGCTGCCGTTGCGACAATGAAACGAACGAATAACATTTTGAATCAACGTTTCTCCATTTGGATTTTGGCACAGCCATTAGATACGATTTGTTGTTGTTCTTGATTTCATCACATTGCTTTTGGTGTGCTGGCAACATTGTAAGAACACGCACACACACACACACACACACACACACACACAGACACACAGACAAACGCGACAGAGGAGCAAGTGTGTACTACATATGGAAATATCTGAGAAATTAATGAGCTGACTTTAGACTCAGTCCAATTGGGATGAACTCATAGTACTCACGATACCTCGATGCCATTGTGCTAAACCGACCATGAGAATTGAAGTTTAATGAAAATATTATTTAAAATTTGCAGTTAATTGGTAGCCAACATATTTTGGATTATTGATACACTCAATCAATTGTCAACTCTCCATACAATTAAGAAAAGGTATTCAAATAAGAGCAACTTAGTTTTAATTGTATTTTTACACACGTTTCGTCTAAAACAATTTGTCACAGCATATGTCACAGCAAACTACATTATTTTACAATATGCCGATTTAATACTATTACAATATATATACGTTCATAATTATTATGGGCCGGCTATATGCACTGCGACCTATTTGATCTGAGTATAGAGCTCTTCCACCAACTATGTCTATGTTGTCCAAGCTAAAAATATTTGTTTCCTCTTGGATACTACGACTTCTTTTAGCCAAGGCGACACAATGATGCTTTCATATACTCACTGTCACAAAAAAAAGGACAGATTCCGCTATAGTTTATACATTTCAATTGCCGCTGATTTCTTTCTTCGTTTCGCAGTTGTTGCCACATTGTGGGTCTTGCGATTATACGTAAATTATTTATACAAAAAATACTTCACTGCAAACTACAATGCCAAATATTCTAGTTACATATGCATCAGTTTTAGTTCATTGTTCATATACTTCTCATATTAAAGTACTTGTTTTATTAATACATATATTACCTTATGCAGTCTCATAGGAGAATTTAAGCATAAGGAAATTCTTTTTTTTTGTCTAATTATTCTTTTTGGTTCAGGGAGATTATAAGCAAATTCTTTCAGAATTGTTTCGCAAAAAAAAATACAATTAAAACTCAATTTTCATTGTATGCAACGAACTCAGTGAGCTCAATTAAGGAGTTTCCAAGTTGAGAATATCCTGCATTCCCTTTTTAATAATTTCGTTGGTTTTTATTGTAGTGGTTCTTGGTGTTGTTGTTATAGTGCAACTTTAATGTTGCTCTGGTCACCCAGAGCCAAGCAACCATTTGCTGCCCTGTTTAATGACACGGAAATCAAATGACGACGCCGTTGTTTTTGTTGTCGTCGTTGCTGTTGTTGTTGTTGTGGTTGTTGTTACTGGCGTTGTCCAACGTCAATTGCAACGCTTTTCCGCCTCTTTGGTCAGCAACAGCAGCAGCAGCAGCAGCAGCTCTTTTTCCCCCTGAGCTCAAAGCGAGGCTCTGTTGCTGCCAGCCTTCAGAAGACATTTGCTTTAATTAACAGAAATTAAGTGCAGTCAGCGACAGCGTTGACGTTGGCATCGACGTCGACGTCAGCGACAGCGTCGATGCCTACGCACCATGCGTGGTGCTTTAGAGTTAAAATTGAGCAGCAGCTGCGGCGGCTGCTGTTGCTTCTGATGTTGTACGCGGGTGCAATTCTCGAGCATTTGTTTTGTATGTAAATTAACTTAAATAGCCTAGAAATTAATTAGCAGCGATTGAGATCGCTTGATAATGACAACAGCAACAACAACAACAGCAACAACAACAGCAACAAAAACAATAGCAACAACAACAACGAGCAACGACCACCGACTGTTTTCGAGTGTTCCGCCGTTTTTGAACCCTTTTTTTGGCGCTTGAATTCGAGTGGCGTCGCCGTCGCCGTTGCTGTCGTTGTCGCCGCTGCGGCGACAGTAATAATGATGCGTTTATCCAAAACGAGCATCAGATAAGCGTCCAGCCGCAGCCGATCGACAAGTTTGATAAGACGCCGCTGCGCAGTCGCTGGGCGCTCAGTGATAAGCCTGCTGAAGGAACCGGCGCAGGCGCAGACGCAGGCTCACCTTTCAGATACACTGGGAAAGAGTGAGAGAGAGACATATATATATATATATATATATAGAGTGAGAGAGAGAGGCAAGGAAGGGGGTGCAGCAAGGAGCACGGCGTGTGCACATCATTCAAATGCCAATTAAAGGCGCCGGCGTGCACAGAACCTGAGAAACTCCAAGATCAAGACCGAAACCAAGGCACCCAAACAGAGACAGAGCAACAAAGAGAGCGAGAGAGCTAGAGAGAGAGAGAGAGAGAAGAGACAGAGACAGTGAGATCCGCGATCGAGAGCAATCAGCTGTCATTTTGAGGGAAACAAAGTGGACATGACTGTGGCTGCATTTCATTTTGGCCACAAAAAAAAACAAAAAAACGAAAAAAACACACAAAAACCACGAAGGAGGAGAAGACGAAGACGACGAAGAAGATGAAAAAGAAGGGTTTCAGCCAACCATCAAATTTTAATGCGCTCCACTCACCAAATAGACCGTAATTTACGACCCTCTCTAATTGGCTCCATTTGCAGTCATTATTATGACAGCAATATCTTTTGTTGCTGATTATCATTATCCACAGCAATGACATCGACTATCCTGCGTGGCATACTCTGCATATCGAATAGTCACATGCCTATGTCTTATTTGTTTGCATATTTAAATCGGCCTAATCAGCTGGCTTTGAATGCACATCAGGATAAGCCTGGTTGAAATTCAGATAGTTTCTGTGTCTGATTTGAGTCGACTTTAATTCGATATTTAATCGATTAAAATTTTAAATCAATATGTATGTTTTAAGGCATTTCTGTATGTGATTGAATTGCATTTAGATACGTATTCAATCATTTTTGACCAAGCGGTTTTGTCAAATCACTCACCTGCTGGCGCCCATTGTAAAGGGGTAGCGCATGAAAGCAGTGCGTGCAGCTTAATCCACTGTTTAAAATAAGTGCAGAATATGAGATGAAAACAGAAACCAGAACTGGCTCAGAGATCGATTCAGTGACTGCTGCTGCCTGGGCATTTGGGCATTGTGTGAGCCCAACTCAAAAGCGGCGCTTGAATTCGCAACGGCAGCGGCGCCGCGTGTCCCTGGACCAGGCCAGGCCAGCCAGCCAGCCAGCCCAGTCGACCGACCCGTCGAACCCCCATCCAACCAAATGCCCATTCATCGATCAAGTTGCAAGCGCCACGACGAGAAACGTGAGGCAAAAGCAGCGGTAACAACAACAACAACAACAGCAGCAACAACAACAACAATCGCTTGCCGCAGCGTCGATCGGTGGTTGCATTTGAATACATTCGTATGCGGATTTGTATGTCCTCCCTCCCTGCCCCATCCGTTTGCCTGCCAAGCGGCTTGTCAGTGTCGCCAAAAAAGCAAAGCGTCGTCTTCATCGGCGCTGCGAGCTGCGATCTTTGCTTCTTTTCGTTTCGCGATGTGAGATGCGAGTTGCTTGATTCTTCCGTTCAGCGATTCTCATTGTTGGGGCCCTGCCGGGATTTTGTCTTTGATCGACGACTGTTTAACATCAGGCAACAGGCAACTGGCAACTGACTGCTGACTGCTCTTGACTGGCTCAGGACTGTGCTGACTGTGCTGACTGTTTGCGCTGATACCGTTTTGGCTCACATTCGCTGGCCAAAATGCAGGCGCAGGCAAAGGGGTTGCAAGCCTGGCGACCCGCAATTGATTCGCAATTCTCGGTCGCATTGATTTTGATCAGCCACGACAGGGTGCTCCACAGTCGAATAGTCCATCGTCTCTCCCTCCTGCAACGAGACAGGCCCCCCCACCACATCTCGTTCCCCTCCACCACCAGCACTTGTATTTATGCCTTCTTTGCGGCCGGCCAAATCAGCGCCAGACGCAAATTTTATTGACAGCATCAGTTGGCAGTGAACGGTTTTCGGTTCGAATCATTTGGCACTCGTGTGAAAGCGAGCTTCGCTTTCGTCTCTCTGGTGCTTGCTTAAACATACAGTGACTGCGAGTGCACTCACATAACATCTGGCGCTCAAGCGGAAGTGTAAAGTTAGTTAGGTCGAGATTCATTTGACTGACACGAACGAACAAAAGCCATGATTTACATACGTACATATGTATGTATGTATGAACATGTATGAATTGATTGATTGGCACCTATTTTGAAACAGAGAAATACTAGCTAGTGCATTTATTCATATGAATGTCCAAATTCAGTTATGAGCACTTAATTGAAAAACGTGGAAAACTATTAAACACGCATCAGCAGCAGTGCTCAATCAATTGAATTACATTAAAGTTTAAGTGTATTCACTTGCACATATCCTTGTTGGCCGGTGTTGATAAGCTGACAATTCAATTTGAGTCTGTTTTGAGTATGTTTTATAAGTTTCCTATTTCATAACTGACTCCGAACTAAATGTTCCATATTTGTGTAGTTCTATTGAATCATCTTGGGTAAAATCTATATCCACGTCTATCTTGATCCGAAAACAAAAAGCTCATCTTTCGACCGATTGTTATAATGGCAGCTATATGATGTAGTGGTTCGATCCGGTTGAACGAAGCAAAAAGACGGATATATACCAAATTTTGTATTAATTGATATAAATTTGAAAATGTAGTCATTTGTGAGAAACAATGTCGGAGCCAAGTGCTTAGCAAATGAGCAGGCATCCTTAATGCACTGATGGAACAAAATAAATAACATAAAAAGGCAAAAAGATTTGCCGCACCATTTGCACTTGCACCGTGGCATCACTACAAAGTGCCCCACGCTAATTGCGGCAATTAAGTGCACAAAAATCTAACGACAAAAATATTCGAGATATTTGGCTGATTCAGCGAATCGTTCTGTGGTAGGGGTGCAGATCCAGAGGATTGGACACTGGACAGCAAAAAGAGCTGATGTGTAGAGAGGTGGCGAGGTGGACAGTGGACAGATACCCATCCACGCTACCTGCCTTTTGCTGTGCGGAATTCGGCGTTAAATGCTCTGCGCCCAGTTGCCGATCGGCTTTTGAAGTTTAATAGCGCCGAGCGTCTGTGCGGCCTGGTAAAGTATCGTCCAAATGACATGCAACATGCCCAACAGTCACACAACCGAACTGCCAACTACAGTCAGCAATTGCAACAACAACTGAATTTTGTCGTTTTGACAGCACGTCAAAAGAAAGCAGATAAAAGACATTCTTCCTGATAATACCGAGCAGCAAATACTCTATAGAGAGAGAGAGAGAGGTAGTCCTCTCGGTAGCAATACAATTGCATCAAAAATCTTGAATATTAATTGAAGACGTTTACGAACGCAGTGCAAAAATATCAAATAAAAAACGCAGAAATCGCGTTAATCTATGGCAAACAGAGGTTATCACACAGAAATGTTATCTGTTTAGATTTCAGGAGAAACACCAACTGATTGTTTGGGTTAATATACCTCGCAAGATATTTCTTTTTTATATATCTATATATACTTTTTTTTTTTTTTAACAAAGCGTATAAGCACTTTGATAGACGCCAGTTGATGTCACAGCGGGACTCGGGGCTCGCAGACAGATTCCGAACCAGATTCAGTTGCGCAGCTCCTTTCGTCAGTTCCTCCTACACATCTTTTTTTGGTGCGTTATCTGGGACAAGGCAGGAAATTTGCTGCCATGCTTTTGATATAAGAGATCGGCCGACGCGTCGTGCCACTGATTTTTGATGGAACAACATTTTTGCTTGTCTGGCATGTGTGTAGCGCCAATTGGCGGATTGCTGCTACGCGCCGCACTTGGCTGCGGGGCAGCTTTTGGCCGGGTGGGGAAGATGGTAAAATCCTGGCTTATGTGTTTGCACCAACCCTTCCCCTCCCTGCCGCACCCTCTCTCTCTCTGGCACAACTCTCTCTTTCGCTGGTCGCAGCTTCCTGCTGCTGATGACGCCGCGTTGACAAGGCGATGACAGATTTCTGCGAAATTTTCGCATTAGGCTTTGAACTTTTGCATTTATTTGTTTTTTGCTGTTGCTGTTTTTGTTGTTGTTGTTGTTAATGTTGTTCGTCGCAAGTGACGTTCGCAGCCGGCGCTACTGTTTTCGCTCAAGCGCGCAACTCTCTGACGGGACGGAACGGCCGCCAAGTGGCGCTGCCCTTTGATGCCGTCGAGGCCCCACCACTGCCTCACCATCATCATCACCACCAGCAGTGTGCTGTCTGACTGGCCCATAACGGTTTTAGATATGCGACTCGATTTCAGCGGAATTGCTAATATAATCACTGAGAGTCGACCACAGCAGCAGCAACCGCATTTGACTTTTTATCAAAGGGTTGACTTTGTCTAAGCGGTTGCTGCAAATTTGTTGCGAATTTTTTGCTGTGAACTTCTCTTGTCTGCTTAACAACAACAACAGCAACAACAGCAGCAATCGCTGCCTGCCACAGCCACCTGATAGCAGCGACACGTAGCTCGTTTAGCCAAGCGCCGTCTTGCAACGCCTGTGCAAAAATGCAGTCGCATGACTTTTATGTGTTCTGGGTGTGGTGCCACCAGACTTCAGTCCAAAGTCCCCAACTCGCCATTGCCACTGCCTCAGGCTGCCCGACTAGGGCACTCAACGCTTTGACCAGTCAGCGTAAATTGTGCTAAGAGTTCGCCAAATCCAAGCCATAGTTAAAAGAAATGCTCAGGAATCCCCATGAAATTATAATTAATTGGTTTAACTAAAAATTGTCATATAAGATGAATAATTTATTAAATATATTCTTCAATTTATCTATATTGTTATTCTGGAATTAATCCTGAATAGATTCCATGCTTTTGGGCTTGTTGAGTTTGAAAACACTCAATCGCAAATTCTCAAACAATATCTATAATTTTTCGGGGTTATATAAATGAAGGTATTTTTGAAGGCAAATTAAGATTAAGATTTCAAGTTCTTATTTCAGAATTATGAATTATATAAATCACACCCCAAACACATACTGGCGCTTTTGCACAGCCATGGCCGCAAGGCATGATGGGTAGAAAAAACCAGAGATGATAGATGAGATTAGCAGCACTGATAGCTGAGCGACATTTGTGGCTAATGGCGGGCGACGGGCACGACGATAAAAGCCCAGTTAGCAGTTAGAAGTTAGGTGAAAGTCACCAACTAAGCAACAATGAAACTGTAGATAAAAATCAACTGATCGATCGAAACGCAGCGCCCAAAAAGGGTCACGAAACGTGCAGTTGGAATCGTCTCGTTATTTTACTTTTTCGATTGCAAATAATGTCAAAATATTTGCTGCTGTGAGGGTTAGTGAATGCCATAAATGAGTTGGATAGGATGAGCAGCAAACAAACAAACAGACAGACATATGTATGCACTTTACAGAATATATGTGTGTGCATATATCTAAGCTACCAGTTGACAGTGTTGCGAGTGCCAAATGGACAAAGGAGGCCGCCCGCCAGAGCCATTGAGATTTAATTGCAGCAACGGCAGTTGAGCAATAAAATTTATGACCTACAAATAATAGGTCTTGTTCAACAGACAACAACAAGAAGACTCGGGGACACACAATGCCAATCGATGGATGGGCTTTGATGAATGGGCTCAAGCCGACAGCAACAACACAACAAGAACAACGTTGTCGGTTGATGGTTGATGGTTGACGATGTGCGGCAATTACGCGTAAAGTGCCCAAACAACTGAATGAGACTGGTGGGGGAGTTAGGGGCTAGAGGGTGGAGGGTGTGCGCCCAAACGGGGTGGCAACGTGTGGGCGGACAATTGAGCGATTGCTGCACTGCAGCAGCGCCACCTGCCGACCGATAACAAAAGAATCGGCAACGGCAGTGGCAGTGGCAGCGGCAGTGGCAGCGGCAGCGGCAGCTTTGCCGAATGAGTGAATGAGTCATTTCAGGGGCAGGGGCTGTTGTAGGTAGCTAGGTAGGTAGGTTGGTAGGTGTAGGCAGGGGAGTGAGCTGATCTCGTTTTAGGCAACACAAATGCGGCTGCTCAGGCGCACTTAATGGGCCTAAACGATTTGGCTCATTGTCAAGAGCCCAACCCCCGCAATCTACATGTGTGTGTGTGTTGTTGTTGTTGTTGTTATTGATGCTGCTTGATTCTTTGCTTTTGTGTTGCGCCTTGGCAATGTAATCGATAGTTTTTCGCAATGCAACAATTGAAATCAATGAAATTGAGAACATTTGCAGCAAATTGTGAAAAAGAAAATAATAAAAATAAAGTAGAATAAAGAAAAATCGGAAAATGGAATTTCGTATGAAATGAAATTGAGGGCTTGCTGCAATTAAATCTACTTGACTGCCTCGAATACGGGCGGCAAACTCGCAGAAACTATCAGTGCACACACACGGTACGTACACACATATACACCCTCACACACACACTCATACACACACTCACACCCCATTTATGTATATGGGTACAGACAAAATCGAACGAATCGACTACCCATATATCAACACAATCCCAAGTCCAACGCTATATTGCAGTTGAACTCTGGGCAGCTGTGCGGATTGCAATCCAGATAAAAACAAAAACAAAACAAGAGGAAACAGACCGCGCAGCCTGCCTCTCTTCAACTTTGACAGATTAGATAGGATTGGAAATTCAGAACTGAGAACAAGTCAGAACGATCTGCAATTGAGTTATGGAAGTCTGAAATCTCTGAAATCAAAATAAATTTGAATAAATTTGAAAACAGAAAATCTGGCATTTTTAATTACCTTGGATTGGATAACCAATATTTTCTTCATCCCCTTTTTTGGTGTTCACTCCTGCTTGATATAGTTGACCCTTGCGATTCTAACGTCGCAAGAGAAAAATTCAGCCATATTCTGAAGGATCCCGAAAGGACTCTTTTTTTTTTGAGTTCACAGACCAATGGACTATCGATTTGTATTTAAGTAAGTCCATCATTCGACAAAAAAAAACATTTGGCAAACACGGGTAGGTCAAATAAAAAGGTGGCCTAATTTTGCCATTTCAGGAATATCGGGATGTCCCTTGGACCACAGATAGTCATTGACCTTCCGATTCGATTTTAAATTACGGAACTTTTTTCTAAACAGAAAATTGTCTCATAGGTGAGGCACATTCTTGCGGATCCTGGCGATTCCGGTGTTAAATGATTTGCTTTAGCCAGGGCTGCCCGGCAGACCTGTTCTTTTGTCTACTTTGTCGAGAATATAAAAACATATTGTTTTCGACTCATTTACACATACTTTTAATCTGCTGATCTACCGATGCACCACTTCGAATAAATTGAAATTTGCAAGACTAAAATTATTTTTAACCATCAATAATTTCTTAATTTTATAAAATTAAAAGCAGTTTTTTCGGGTCAAGAGATCTCCTGCACATTTGATTTGGTCTGAGTGCATATATTTGATTGGTTTTCTGAGATGTTCTGGTTTTCGAACATTTAAGCCGGAGCTCTCTTATTTTCGGTGCGTTTCTTTGACAGTAGTTATTTACCATAGCTACTGCAATTATATTACCAATTTCGAAATGCCCAGTTACAAATTCACCGACAGTTTGTCAACCGGCGAACCGACAATAAAGCCGCCCTCTAATTACAGACACATATTAGAGCGAGCAACAACGCGAATTTTCTTGCCACAAATCGCAAATGCGAGATGCGACAACGGTCGAGTAGTTGGCCGTCCACAGCGTTCACCCCGTTCACTTTTTGTCCACCTCGTTCGGTTTGATTGTGGGTTGCGTGGCTCGCTCCAGTGACCGAAGCAGTTGACGCCCACATGTTGCGTCGCCTCATTTATATAATGTTGAGCTAATCATATTTATTTTTTACTCTTCCCATTTGTTTTTTTTTTTTTGTCATGCGAATATCGAAACAATGCAATTGTTGTGCAAGTGCGTAGCCTCCTTCTACCCCTTCCCCCTTTCCACCCATGACGATTTTGTCACAGTGTGTGAAACAGATTTTCAACCGTGGCTCCACAGAAGGGCGAGAGGGTTACGCTTCGGTATGTGTCTGTCTGTTATCTAGGTGAAAGTACCCTTGGAGACCTCTTAACGCACCCGTCTCTCCAAACTTCCATCCTTAACCCCATTTCCCCGCCGATTGCGACGATCGACGTAGCCAGTGGACATTCGTTTCATTTCATTTCGTTTCGCCCGTCTTCTGGGTGGGCAACTTCAGTTGTTGTCGTGAGAGCGGTAGGTGTAGCAGAGGGTGCCTTTACTCAAGAGTGGGGGCGAGTGGGTGATGTGAAGCATTTTGCATAACGCGACAACATCATGTAAGCTGTGCTCTCTTGTGGTCTTTCATTTTCTCAGGCCAGGCCAATCAAAAGGCAAAAAGGCAACGGCACACAGACAACGCGGCAAAAATTTGAAACCACCAAGTTGATGACTCTGGTTGTGGTGGTGATGGTGGTGGTTGTGGTGCTAGTGCTGGTTGCCAGCATCGCCGTCATCATCATTGTCCAACGACGTCGTCCATCGTCGTGCATTTACAATTTTCTGCGAATTTCTTAAAATCTGAACGAGCCAGAGCAACTACAACAACAACCAGCACACAGCACAAAGTGCTTGCAGTCGCGGCGCAAAGTCGATCTTCAGGCTGCCAACCCTCTCACTCTCTCAACTAGCCCTTAGTCTTGTCTACCCCGCTATTCCCCCTCTTCTGTCTTGAGTACAAACAACTTAGATGGTAGCCCACAGTTTTCAGTTCAGCTCAGTTTTTCAGTTTTTTTTTTTGTTTTTGAATTTATTCAACAAACTCTGCTTGCCCGCCATCATCGCTTCGCAATTATAATTAAGTTTAATTGAGTGATTGACGTTTTTAGAGAGTGCGCGGTCACCCACAAATCTACAACAACAATCGCCAGCAACAACCGCCACCAACAACAACCAGCAAATGGCAGCGGAAGAGATTATGAAATCAACGATCGAGCCAGCGAACGAACGAGCGAACGACAACATTGACGATGATGACGGCCGCCCCGCCATAATCACAACAACTCAAAATGTTGAAAGACAACAACAGTAACAACCACAAAAACAATAACAACAATGGCCGGTTTTGTTGTTGTAGCATCGCGTCGCACAAGCCGCTCGAAAATTGTTTTTCATACGCCCCGTTGGCGGCGTGGGTGGGCACCATCCTGTACTCCGCGCTCGTCTCCCACTCACCGACGACCACATTTCGTAGTCCCGTCTCCGTCTTCGCGCAGCTTGAATAGACATTGCTGGTTGCCGATGCCGTTGCAGTTGCAGTTGCAATTGCCTCATGCCGCCGTTGGCCACTGGACATTGCACAAATTCGTCGCTTGGGTCAAACAACAATTGCCAATGTTGACAATTTCTTGCGGCTCATTTTTTTTTTAGCTGTGAGACGGGGGGTTGCTTCAGCTTTTGGGTGGTCTGCCAGAGTATAGTCTGAACACAGTCTCGAGCTGTGACAAAAAACAGGCTGCATTCACATTTCTATTTCCCACCCAAATTGACATTTCCCACTTCACATTTTTAGTCAGTACGAAAATGTTTCGACTTTAGCTATTTTCGCGACACACAAATAACCAGAGTAGCGGCGCAGTTGAGTAACCTTCTGTAGGAATCATCTAAGTCGCTTGGGAAAGAAGAGAAGGCAAAAGGGAAAATAATCGAAATTTCCTTTGTTTCTTTTAGAAGCAGTATAAAATAAATCTCGACACAATCGATACCTGAAAGCTTCTTGATATGAATCGGTATTATTTATCTACCTTTCTTCATCGATTATGCAGTCCGCAATTATGTATGGTAATCGAAACCTTTAAAACAAAAAAGGGGAAAATAGGAGGGACTATCATGTTAGGGGCAACCTGTTTCCCTCGGTCGCTTGTGCCAAAAATTGTTTGACCAATCAATGATTCCCGATGATTCGATTCGAGACACGCATCAGCTTATGTTAATTATAATGTTTCAAATAAAAGATTATACAAATCAACCGTTAGGTGTTACAAATGAGCAAACACGCAACCGACAACACCGGTCCAAATGAACTAACCTTGAGTATAGGGAGTGGCTGGGGCAGGGGCAGGGGCAAGACGACCTACACGACAGCAGCGTGCGTTGCCCATTTTGAGGGCTTTTAACGCGATGATCGTTGATTTTGATTTTGATTTTGATTAGATGATGACGAGCAGAGAAAAGAACGGATGCTGCACCTTTAGCCTCCAGCTAACACATTCATCCCTTGCTCCCCCTACTACTCCCCCTCTGCACCCTTACTCCTACCCCCTACCGAGACACCATTGGCCAGCTTGTGTCGACTGTGCGTGCGTGAATTTTATTACGCGCGGATGTGAGATGGGTCTATTGAGATTGGTCGTTAGAGACCGCGATGGAAACCAAAACAGTAACTGAAACCGTGACTGCGACCAAGTCTTTAGACAACGACTGAGATTTTTATGGCCACAGATATTCTGTTTAAGTGCGACGACGCGTCGTTGGCCAAAAAGATGATCGCTTTGATTATCAGGCAGACAAAGTTAAAGACTTGTGAGGCTGTGCGCTACTAATACTACCACAAACGTTTTCGGTCATTAATGATATTGATTTTTACGACTCCTAAAGGTCATGTCGTGTGCTTGCATCCGAAAAAAGGGAACGTTTAACAAAGTTTAGGCAAACAGTTCTCAGAGAATGGGGACTGTGAAGTCTTTTATACGAATGTTTCGTCTTGGGCACGAGGATACTAAAGTAAAGAAAGAGAAATTAAAATGTATTCACAGAGATTGAGGTGTGAGCAAGAAGGAATGGTTATCTAAGGCACGTCAACGATTTCATACTCTTGTAGACCAACTAAAATTTGCTGGCATATAAATTTTATTCTCGACTTCGAACTGAATAATCCATATTGGTGTAATGACTTAGTCACCTAAGCCGGTCGGCTCTGAACTACAGCAAAAATATGGATATAGGCCAATATTCAACAAGATATTATTATAAACTAAGAGAGTTCAACTTATTCAAAAAAGGACATACTAGTTGGACACGTCTCCTTCTATGTTACACATTTATGAATTAATAAAAACCACTATCCAAAAACACTTGAACATTGCTTTCTAATTGGAGTGAGTTAAAGTGGAAAAGGTATTAAATTTGGATACGCAGTAAATAAAAAATATTCTGCAAACAATAACCTCAAGGTAAATGTCTAAAATAACTCCTCGTCGAACATCTGGTAGAGAGTATATAGAGCTTTAGGGCTTTGTCAGCATTACTTCTGCTTATGTCCGAGTCGCACAAGTGTGAGAAGTCTCAATTTGAGCTGAGAGGGCCCCAATCAGGATTGACTCGCCTAACGTCTATTGAACATTTTAATTATGAGTTGCAATTTTGGCCAGCACAAAGCTGTGACTCATTTGGCAATGGAGATGAAGATGGAGTTGACTTAATGACTTTCACAGGCTCGCTTACAGTTTGAGGAGCATTGTATGTGTGTATGTCGACCAACATCATATCGCAATAAACCTGTTCGTTTGAGCTTGTTAAGGCGAGGCCTCACATGCATGGTGATGATAATGATGATGATCATCGTCATCATCATCAATAAGAAGATGATGATGATTGCTCTCGTCATAATCAAAAACTTCAAGTCATAAGCGGGCGGACGCAACGAACTGAACTTTGTTTCGGCAGACCCTGCAGCTTTTTGTGTGGCTCCAACTGTGCCAGCCAGCCAATGATGGAGCAAGGAGGGGAGGGGGGGCAAATGGGGCAAGGGGTTAAGGCGAGGCGAGGCAAGGGCGTGGGCTTGATCTTGTTATTGTTGTTGTTGCCTTTGTTGCTGTTTATATTGCTCTGCTGCTTGTCGTTAAAGTCGTTATTATTATTTGTGGCTCTTTAAGTGGCTCATTCGCTAACTGCACGACGACGTTGGCGATATTCGTGTGCCTCTGCGCCTGTCGACTCCCGACTGCCCGACTGGCGTCGATGCTGACGCTGACGTGGACGCTAAAGCTGACGCTGACAGCGACAGCGACGGTGGTCCACTTGGCGCTCTTGTGAATTGATTCATAAAATATTATATCATTTTTTCCATACACTTGCCAGGAGTATCATGCTTTTCTGGTGAAATACGTACCGCACTCACAGAACAATATATATATTTGGATTCGCATATATAAAGTGGAGATGCTTAAACCCATTGAGTAAATTTGGCATTACCAATTCAGTCTAAGTCGAAGTTTGTTAGCAATATGAAAGTTTCTTGCTCCTCTGGGTGCAAAATGGTTGGTGAGTTACCTAACGCATCGGCATATATCTACTAGTGAAAACCCCGACTAAGAATATAAATACTTGTTGCGGTCGGAGATACTTCCATCTGCCTGGTACATACTTTTGCACAGCTTTATTATGCCTTTTTACCAATTTTTAATGGGAGCAGTATAATGCATATTTTTTGTAAGGGTATTCACTTGTCGACAGACTTTTACTGGTTTTCTTATTTGTATGTTTTTGTGAAGATCGTTTGAGGCTTTGTAATTAGCGTGCATGTTTACCCGAATAATTTCACTTCATGGCGCTCGTTGAAGAAGTTATTATCAAGTCTGTGTTTTGGGGCACGAACCGAACGCGACGTCCGCCAATTAGCGGGGTCCACTGTCCAAAAATGTTGTATTTGCTTTTTGGGCCTTCTTGTTTTTTTTTTTTTTTGTTTTATGTGGGCAACTGTAACGGAAGGAAGTGGCCTCGCCAGCTCGGAGCTGGTGGGCAGAGCAAAAATTTGGATCACTTTACTCTGACTACGAATCCGAGTTTGAATTTGAGAGTTCGTTTTGAGCGGAGCCGCTGGCAATTGCATAAATCAGCGGCTGCTGAACCTTAATTGACATACTCGTATATGGACCACCGTGCTGATGTTTTCCGGCGAACTGTCGCCAATTTATGGAGAGTTGCCGAAGGGTCACGTCATCTGCCCGCGCTTGACAGCAGCTCGTAACTTTTTTGGAGGAGTCCCATCAACAGCAGAACAGCAAAACAGCAAAACAACAGACACAAACTTTAGGGTTGCTGCAGCATTAGACATCTTTCAAGAAACAGGCCTTGGCTCTAAAGTCAGCCAGATGACAGTCATAGATCTGAACTTGACAAGTAATGGAAAGATGCAGGGAAAGGTATAAGGGGTATTAAGGAGAAAGACATCATTGTAGAGATATTAGAGTCTATTAGCCGCATCATTTGCTTAGCCACGATATCGATTAGCTTCCAATATGCGTATAATTTTATTCAACCACTCTTTACCTCTCTGAATAGTTTGTGAATTGGCTTTGCTTTAATTCCGCCCATTCTTTTTGGTGGCGCTGACAAAGATTTCACCTCCACCTCAATCTTCGCGAACCTCATCTCATTAGCTGAACGACGGCTCTTTGGCTCCTCTCAGTTGAACGACCCAGACCTGGTGCAGGAGGTAGAATTATCCTGCCGCTGTTTTGTGCTTGACATAATGTATGTATATCCTTTCAGGCAGCTCAAATTACACGAGTTTCGCCTCGCTTTATACATCGGATCGGCCGCGTCTCTCTGATCTTATCATTGTTGTAGTCTACGCTTGTTTTGTTTTTTTTTTATTTTTTGCTTGCTGTTTTTTTTTTTAAGGTAGTGAGACCAGAGTACCGTCTAACCCGTTCGATCCTGATCAAAAGTGCCGCATATCCTGTACTTGAATTTCATTCATTGAGCCAAGCAGCTCGCGCTATATATATATGTATGTGTGTGTGTGTGGAAGCTTTGAGAGGATTCACGATCCTTTGATTTTCACTTTATGCTAATAGATGCTTAATTAAGCTGTTGTTGTTTATGTGGTTGTCGTTGTCAGCAGCTGTTGCTGCCGCTGCTGCTTTGATTCTAGGTTACCTGCCAAGTGTCGAAAAGCTCAAAGATTAGGGATCAGGTGTGTGCTGCCGCTTGCTTTGGAGCAGCTGTTAAGCCAATCCAATCCATTATGAACATTTATAGTTATGTGCTAGACTTTAGATAGACAATTCTATTGTATTCACTGTATTAAAATAAATGGGATACGCTTTCAGAGTAAATTTATTCAATTTGCCAAGTTACTCATATATTTTTGCGTAAAAATTTCCACAAATGCTTACGCATTTACGTGATTTGGAATTTAATGGTTGCAAGCTACGCTCCAGCTGTAATGGGTTTGGTTCACATAATAAAAGGTAACGAACTATTTGGTTCCAATCGAAGAATGGTGCAGCGAATATTTGCTATGCTGTTGAACTGCTTTTTAAGTCTTAAAGCTGCCACGCGGCTATATAAGCCGACAGGCGGCTTGAGTAACTCTTCTCCATAACCCGCAATCACCACACCCCTACCTCCCCTACCAATCATTCACATGGCACTGCTCCTCCTCCAGTGGCTGCTCCACCCCTGGCATTGCTGAGCGTAGCTGTCAAGTGCCGGAGCCAATGCATTGACCTCCTTCACACACACACATGCACACACACACACATGCACACACATATATATAGATTTACACACACTTTCATGGCACTAGGAAATAATGGTTGCTCGGCTTGAGCTGCAACTGTGAGTAGGGGATAGGGTATAGGGGGTGGGTGGTGGCAGTCTTGAAGTATTAACAACCCCTTTTTTGGGCCCGGCCCATCAGCAACGCTCGCTGCCTTGGCGTTCTTGTGATTTCCTGCAAAAAGTGCCCAGGCCCGTTCTCTAAGTGGCCTAATTAGCAACCGTGCGGCGATCAACACCACTCGTCACCAGTCGTCGCCGCCGTCGCCAACAACAACGACGGCAACATTTTCCTTCCTTTTTTTTTTTTTGCTTTCATGGAGTGGCTAATGTTGTATGTGTGTGTGTGGCACTTACACTTGCATACATCTGTGTGTATACGTGTGCAAGTATTTTGCATATTATTTCACGCCATTGTAACGCTTTCAACGCGAGCAGCACCAGAGAAAACTACCAACAATGAGGCGGCTGAGTGGCATAAAAAGCTGTCGCCCAAGTTGAGACACCACCTCCACATATACACATACACAAATACACGCGCGCATTCACAGGCCAGCCACTGGCAGCCGCACATGCAGCACATGCCACATGCACCTCCATGTCCACTTTTGGCTTTGGTCTTTGGCGTTGCTGCCAGCACTTTGGGCGGTAAAATTCGCTCAGCACACATCAGGCAATGGCGTCGTCTATAGTTTACAGTTTGATTGCAAGGCATTCCGTATGTGTGTGTGTGTGTGTGTGTGTGTGTGTGTGGGCTTTGGCATGGCATCCGTTTGTTGATGTGCTACTCTGCACCACACGATGCCACACACACACACACACACACTTCCACACAACACAGCCATGATTTGTTGCTGTTGTCGGTGTTTTTTCCTTCTGTTCTTTTTTAACCAACACCACCAAGCTGGCCCACGTTCATAGAATGATTTTTTTAAGCCAGGTGCTAGGCCTGGCCATACAGTGGATCATTTAGACATCATCATCGTCTTCTATTCGAGAGTACGAGTATTCTATTTGCATGTACACTTGCCTGTCACACAGTTCTTTCCTCGCCCGTGCACCTAAAAAAGACAGACAGCCAATCGAAAAGCGCACAATTTACACACGCCCAATTCCCCTCCCCCCAACCCTTTCCCCCATTCAGCCCACGAACAGGGTTGTCTGTTAAATGCCCAAGTTGCTGCAAGCCAACCCTGCCCCCTTTTTAGCATAGTCGTAACTCAATCAAAATTTATCCATTGTTGTCGATGTTTTAATTGAGTGCCACTGTGCTTAAGTGCTCTAGAAGCCCACAACCAATCTCCATCCCCATCCCCATTCCTCATATATCTAATAATTCTGGATCAACTGGTTGACTTGACAAGCAATGTATGTAATTCGAAAGCTTTAAAATTATGAATTTTTTTGATGATTATGAAAATAAAACCAAATGTGTTTTTTCCGCAAGTCTCCCAAGAATGATGTTCAATTTCATTTTCGCAATGCAATAGATAATTAAGGCGGTAATTTCTTTAATTTCCGAAGTTCATAAGATGTAATAATCGATTCCATTCCCTACTTACAATTGACTAAAAATCCGATAAGAGTAGGGGTATTAATGTTAGATGTTGCATTAATCAAGAGTTGAAAACGGCTATCTTAGGCACTCCGAAGATTACATACTCATGTAGATTTAATTTTCTGATATTTAAATTTTATACTAATATGTTTTAAACAAATTGTATTTATTTTCTTCAATTTTTCTGTTTCACGACTGACTGCGAGCTAAATACTCGATTTTTGTGTAGTTATATTGTGTCAGAACGGGTGATATATAAGTCTACGCCTATCTCGATTCCACAATTAAAACAAATCTTTAAAATCATCTTTCCTATGGCAGCTATATGATATAATGACACAATGTGGTGTCCCATGCAAAATGACCGATGTATGCTAAGTTTCAACAAGATGGCTTTAAAATTAAGGGAGTTCAACTCATTTCAGAAATGGGTGTAGAAAATGAGGACAGATACACAGACAGGCACGGGCTTATTTCGATGCTGATCAAAAATACATATATTTTTTGGGATCTCCGTGAATGCGCAACAAATATCATAAAAGAATAAACCTATGATATTTTAAACAAAATTTTATTGAAAATTCTAGACGTCTTTCAAATATTTGATGTGTTTCGAATAAATCATAAGACAATATTAATGATCGAATCTTTGGGAACAAGCTGCAAGGGAAATCTGCTAAAATTCAATCATGATCATTGACGGATTTGACCTGGACACAGAATAGATAGAGACATAGATAGATATATTAAGAGATAAAGAGAGAGAGAGAGAGAGAGACAGAGCGAGTGGATGAGGGTAGAGATGGGGTACAGTTGTGCGTGAAGTGCGCTACAGCTGCTGCAGTTGGTTGCCTCAATTAGTGGCACGCCTCTGTCTCCGTCTCAGTCTGCTGCTACTGCTGTGCTGCTGCAACGATGTCGAGAGGGCGAATCAAAGCAAAGTGTGCAAGTGTATGCCATTTTAGCTCAGTGCCACACACTTTGTGTGTGAATGACATGGCACAACCAGCAACAACAACGACAACAACAACAGCTAAAAGACAACGTCGACATATGCACAAAAGCCGCAACAACAGCAACGTGGATGATGTTGACAACAACGACGACACATGGAGGCGGCTTTGTCAACGCTGGTTGACAGTCATAGAGCAAAAGGCACCAAGTGGCTGCCGCTGTTTTAAAGCTATGGTGTATGGAGCGTGGTTATGGAGGGGGCAGTGGGATCCAGTTCATCGTGGGTTCGGCTTTCGGCCCTCTGTGGGAATGGGAATGGAACTCTCGCTGTGGCGAGTGCAACTGCAACTGGCATGCAAATTACTGTCGAGCATGCTCATCTAAATTAGCAGACGACGACGACGACGACGCCAGCGATTGTTGCACTCACACACACAGGGCATAGTCTAGGGGAAAGTGGTGGGGTGGTAAAGGGAGAGGCAGATAGGGGGTTGGGGGATAGGAGGCTTATGCTAAGAAGGGGCAACCGGTGGCATATGCATAATTATTTTTATTATTATTATTATATTCTGTGGTGCGAGGTGAGGTGGAAGCAGAGATTGCTGCACCCACTCCTTAACCCAAGCTGCTCAACCCGTCCCACCTACCCCTCTCATTCCCACTGCACGTACTGTAGCTCCACCATCCTCCCTCAACCTACGTCAGCCGGCGACTGCGACAGCGGCGCAATGTGCCGTAAAAATAATTATGGCTGCGAACTGCACAATTTGACTCCGTGCAACGAGAAGCCCAAACTCATGCTTAGTGGCGCAGGGGTAGCAAGGGCTATACTAGGGAATGAGGGAGCGATTCGGTAGTTATGTATAATTCCACACTCGCTTGCAACGCTTTCTGCGCCCCACTCAAGAATCCACCGTGCAATTTTGTGTTGCCCGCAGGCCACGCCTACGTAAAAGGATGCACGCATGTTGCGCGCCAGCCTAGAGTGACGTATAAGATGGAAGGGGCAATGGGAGTTCTACATAATAGGTGGAACTTAGTAAGCTCGCTGCCTTTTTGGTTTTTTCTGCAGCAACTGTACCGCAATTCAGGTGCTAAGAATACTGGAGGACAAAAGAGCCAATGCGACAGAAGATGAAAGCGGGTTGCGGGAGGAAGAGAAATGGACTAATATTACTGCAATTAGTGGGGGATTATACTAATTGCAAATACATACTGTGAATGGGAACTCCCTTTTTGTGCTACAACCATAGTAAAATGAGGGATAATATTTCTATTGAAACTGAATTAGTCAAGTTGAAAAGCTTGTAGTTGAGTGCTCTCAAAGGTCGGCTTAAGGTACACAAAAAAGAAAAGATTACAAAAAGTGCAAAGCAAAGATAATCGTAAAGTATTAAAAAAACAACAACGAGAACGGCTATTGTACGAACGACGAATATTTCCTGTAAGATTCAGATTATCTAGTAGTCAGACTATTCCGGCAGTCATCAATATTAAGAAGTGATTCGATAGATACTGACTGTAACAAAAATATGAACATGGCTTAAGTTTCATTAAAATAGCTTTAAACATTAACATGGTAATAAATAATCTACGGTAACAAGAACGTCTACCCCCTCCCTCTATAATGCGCTGGTTAACTAGCTGCTGTTGGGTGGTTAAAAGGCTTTGCATTAACACCACTGCAGCAGCTACAGGCAGCCATGAGAAATAAGCAGCAGCAGCAGCTTGAGGAAGAGCAACCAGCCACTGGTGGGGGGGGGAAGAGGGGGCGGGAAGGACTAGGGGAGGCGCAAACACCCTATGCGAACAACTTGACGTAGCCAACCAAACGTCAAACGAGCTTGTTTCTATATTTTATTCATTCTTTGCTTTTTTTTTGTTTTTTTTTTTGCTTTTTGCGTTGTTGTAATGGGATTTACCTAAATGAGAGCTAATAATGCCAGGGTCAGGTCGGGAAGGGGTGCGAGGGGGTGATGGGAGGGAAGTGGGTAGCTGGCAATGAGTGGCAATATTTCCGGGTGACGCGACGCGACGCAACACAACGCGATGTCGACTGCAGCAGCAGCAAAATTTAACATTTGATGTTCAAAAAAGGAATGCAGGGGTGCTGGGGCAGGAGGCAAAGAGAGTGAAGGCTGCCATGATTATTATTAGCACATTAGAGACGACGGCTCACACAGGAACAGGAGCCGCAGCAGCAGTAGATGTAGCAGCAATAGCCTAGAGCGTAAAGTGCATAGCCCACTCAAACAACACACTCGACACTCGACGGCAGCCAAGGCGGGTTGGCATGTGGGATGGAGTGGGGGAATTTGGAGGTTTTGCTTGCTGCTGACCTGGTTGACATTTTGGGAGTTGCTACTTGAGGTACTCTTGTCAACGGAAGCGGCAGCGGATCTTCCATATGTAAGCAACAACAACAGCAACAGCAGCAGCAGTAGCAGCAGCAACATCAAAACTTAGAACGCAATGCTACGCAAGTTAAGACCCCCAACAATCCACCCCCAGTCAAAGCTTAGCTACACCCCCTGACTAAAGTCAGTGTGCGGGCAAGGACGTCAATTGTCGCGTCTAGAGGCCACTTATGCTAAATTGCATTTCACTTCTGAGCTGGGCACATAAGTGCTGGGCGGGAGTGCTGTGTGCTCGGGGTGAAAATGGGGATGGAATGGGGGTCGAGTTGGTCATATGTACTATACACCACCTTCAGGCGGGCAGTCTGTCTCTGGGAGATTCACATGCAACAGCTTAAGCAATTCATGCAAATACATAACACACGATCCCAATATGATCATAGACACACTTCAGTTGCAGGGTGTTGTCTTTTCACATGCGCGTGTGTGTGTGTGTGTGTGTGTGTGATGGGGTGGGAGTGCAGTTAGACCTGTAGCCAGTTAAAAATAAAAAAGTGCTCACCGCGCATCTCATAATTATCTCTTCGCTTCGCTGCTGTTCTGAAGACTTACGGAGACAGTTTAATAATCATCGAAATAGCTACCCTACAGGCAGTGTAAGAGAGAAAGAGAGAGAGAGAGAGGTTGCCCCAGGGGCAGAAACAACAGCTTGTTGCATGTCTGGCGTCCCATGAACATTTGTGGTAAGTATGCAACACGCTATATGAGCTGTATGTCAGCTGTGCAACTCGGCTAAAGGTTTCAATCGAAGAAGCTTCAAATATATTAATTCATATTATAATTTATGTTTTTACTTTTCCAGCATACACTTCGTCGCAAAACTCAGTTGGGTTCATCATGGATTCGAGTCAAGAATACTTCGGAATTATATCAAAATTATTGGAAATTGCAATTTTAGTAAATTATCAGATGCTTTGGCAAAATGTGTTGAATGTGCAAAAAGAGAGATTGCTTAATTATTAGTAACATTGTAGTAGGCGCTGTCATCTGCATTTGTAGGGTGTTCTGTGGTGCGACTTATTATTTGTAGAGAGTTTCTGTCCCTGGCAATTGCGAAAATAAAAGCACAACAAAATGATTTCAATTCGTAACTGAAAAATGAAACGTTTTGTTGTTGGTCTTGTTGGTAGGTTGTTTGTTGTGTTATTGTTGTTGTGGGTTGTGGGTTGTTTCATGCAACTTTTACCATAATTGCAGGCCATGCAGAGACAACGGAGACAACAAACACCGACATTATGACATCGGGAAGCGACAAGCGAAACGCAACTGGGTCCATAATTACAACAATTTGTTGCCTAGTGTTTGGCCAACAGAAGCAGCAACAACCACAGAAACGGCAACAGCAACAGCAACATCAACAAAAACAACAGCAACAACAACAACAGTGTCTTTATTGTCATGCTTGAATGATTCAACTGGAAAAGACCAAAACGTATAATGTCGAGAGGGCAGCGAGATTGTCACGCACGCACATCCAAAAGCCATTCACATTCACATAAACCATTCGAATGTGGCAAGGTGGGAAAACAGTGCTCCACAAAAGAGCCAGCGAGCTAGAGAAGGAGAGAGAGAGAGAGAGAGATAGACAGAGAGAAAGAGAAAGGAGTAGGGCAGGGGTGATAGGGCGAACAGAAATACAGTTGCTGCAACAGACAGCCAAAGACAGACGACTGCCAACCGCAAGGAAAACTGATGTAAGGCAACGTGCTTAGGCAAGCCGAAAGGAATTGTTCCACTGGAAGATGCCCTATAACTAGGCTCAAATTGGTATAGTAGATTTGCCTAAACACCGCGTACATATATACACACTTTTATCGACGATTTTAAAAATTCGGATCACAATATGGAGTGGCAATTGATTTGTTCTAAATTTAATTTAATATATGTAACTCATAAGGTACATTATTCTTGACACTATTTTGGTACATCAATTGAAAAGTGAAAGCCACAGTTGCTGAGATCCATGAGCTTATGCCTAGCAACTACTATTTAAAGTATCTATTGTTAAAGTCAAAGTCGTCTGCCTTATAAGCATATTTCTCTTCAATCTCACAGATATTATTCAATAACTCAGTACGTTATACCCAACCTAGTAATGGTTACAGGATATTTGCTGGAAGAAATAAAATATTCGTCACACTTCATTTCGACGGCCTCAACGCTTGTTGCGCCTCCAAATTAATTGCCGCCTCCTGTGCAGCGCCGAAATTTAACGGAAAGTTTAGCAAATACAACAACGGCGCCCCAGCGACCCAAGCAGCAGCAGCAGATCTCTCTCCAGAAACACCCCAATCACTCCATTATCACCCTGTGAACACCCAACTTCTCCCGACTAGCGATTTCGACTGCAGCTTCGACTAATTAGCCGGCCGGGCAGAGGCGCCACAGTTTGTTTCGGTTTTAAAATACAAAATGCAGTTCATTTTTCTTCTTTTTTTTTTCAAAAAGGAACACGTAGGATGTGAGTGCCACATGCCTCATTATCAACAATTGCATATTGTGGCGTTTTTTACAGTTAATTTTCTGCTTGTTCTTTGGTTTGTTTCGTGTTTCTGGCGCTTTTCACGCAGCTGCAACGGACGCCATTTTGAAGTGCTTCGATATGCCTCTGGCACTGCTGCACCACAGTCAACTGATGAAGTATGAACATTTATACATATATATATATATATATAATAGATAGATAGCTGTAAGACTGAGGGAGTTCTGCTCATATAAATAGATGGAAGGAGGGACGGACAGACAGAGAGGCAGACGAGCAGGGCCATATCGACGCGACTAGTGATGCTGATTAAGAATAAATATAATTAATGGGGTCGGATGTTTCTTGATTTCTTCATTTTATGACAGCAAAGATGTCTAAATAACATTTTAGAATATTAACATTTTTTATTATGTTTAAATATCATAATTGAGGCATGTGATAACATTCATTCATTAATTTACAGTTTTTCTGTATTTGAAAAAGAAAAACAACTAAAATCAATTTCAACAGTTTCTTATTGAGTTTGAAAAGCAATCACCATTCAGAGAAAAGAATGTGAACAGCAGAGGACTACAAACTCAACAGCCTTCCTAATAGATTCACAATTTCGCACTCTGCAGCGTTTGAAAAGCAAAGCGTGAAATTTCGCGCCAAAAAGCGAGCTGAACGCAGTTGCTTCGTGTGGCAAGGATATAAGCCATTACACATTCATGTGTATGTATGTACGTGTGTAGATACACTCGGATGCCAAACAGCAGGATTCGTTTTGATTTCGTTTATCGTCTACGGCTGTTGCTGTTGCTGTTTCTGGCATCCATTTGGCTGGACAGGACACGCTGTTAGCGTCATCGGCGGCGCTCCTGTGACAAAATGCAGGATGCGTGAGGGCCGATTTGAGGTGACTGAGGCTAAGGCGTTGCTTGCGTCTCGCTTGCGCACACTGAGTGGCCGCATGCTTATTGTTAAGCTCCGCCCACAAAGCGATCGTGCGCATTGTTGTTGTTGCCCATGCTGTGCCATATATGTTTGTGTGTGGCACTGTGTGTGTGTGTGTGTGTACTATTAAGCTGTTGACAAAATTGACGAAACTCACCACAGCAACGCACACAGCAAAGCAAGTCTGCTGCTGCTGCTGCTGCTGCTGCTGCCGCCGCTGCTAGCGCTGTGTGAATGCGAGTGCGAGCAGCGCCGCATGCTGCCGAAGTCTTTGGCACTCTCACGGCGTCGGCGCAGAGCAGAGAGCGCTCTCGCTCTACCCCACGCCAAGTTCTGCACCGCAATGTAAAATGGTCGTCGTGCAGTGGGCGTTGCTCTACTGTTGTCTCGCTCGCTAGTTCACTCACACACAGACACACACATACACACACACACACCACGACACAACATAAGACGCGCGCTCTCTGCTCCGCTCTCTGCTCTGCTTCGACTTGCGACTCTTGTCGAATTTGCATATTTTTCTTCTTTATGCTTATTGCATATTTTATTCATTACATTCTGTCGCAGCAGCAGCAGCGGCAACAGCAGCAGCGACAGCGCCAGCGGAGACGCCAACGGTGGCTGCTCTACCACGAAGCGTGTGATAAGGCATTCACAAAAGCATTTCGCTCAGCAGCAGCAGCAGCAGCCGCAGTAGCTACGGCCCACCCCATCCCCAAGCAGCCCCCTCCTTCTCCCGCTTTCGCTCTCTCTCTGCCAATTGCTGCCATGTTATTTGGCTTTTGCTCTGCTGTTTATTTTATCTGTTTTTTGCTTTTTATCATTAATGACACCATTTCTTTTATTTTCATTTATTTACTCATGTTTTTTGCGCTTTTTGATTTTTTTTTTTTTGATGTTTGTTCCGACGCTTTTAACAAATAGCAATAATTGATTTGAGGCACCATCAAATGAGGTTTACATGTTAAATTCTTATACATATACATTCACATATATATAATATATTAAGTATCCTGACCTTCAAAGCGACATACGCAGTTTTTTATGAATAATTGTAATTTGTAAATTAATTTATTAAATGTTGTATAAATATTATATTTTATCATTTTCGCTTTACAAAATGTAAAAAAGTGCTGAATAGAGTCATATGTATAAAAGACGAGTTTATTAAATTTTACTTGACCGCTGATATTTAGATTAATTTACAAGCTTGAATATATATAGACAAATATATATATATATATATATTTGTATGTGTATCTAAATATTGACATTCATCTCTTTTTTGTATCTTTCTGTATAATAAGCTTGAGCGTTGTGTATATGGGTTTATTGAAACAAATATAACAGAAATACACTGTTTTTATGGAGATTTTTTGTTTTCAACAACAGCTTTATATAGTATACCGACTCTATTGTATGATGTGACATATGAACTTTAAAATTTAATAATCATGCAGAAAACTGAGCTGATCGCATTTAGCGAACATATATATACCATTTATATAAAAATAATTGTAGTTTTCATTATCACCCAAAGCAAACATAAACTCTCCATTCCTGGTATGTGTCTCTGTGTGTCTCTGTGTGTGTGTGTGTGTGTGTGTTTGCCGAGTCCAGCTCTGCTCTGTTCAGCTCTGTTATGTTCTGATTGCTGCTCTAGTTACAGTGGCCGACATAAAGCAAACCTTATGGACAAACACACAAATCTGTTATGCTGTCCTTAAAGGACATAGCAGTCAAGTGCTCCTGCGAGACCCAAGACCAAAATGGCCCCTACACAGCACAGACACAAACATATTAAAATGTATATATATTTATTTATATATATACATATATATATATGTATAGATACATATACATATATATATATATATATATATATACTTATATACTCAGATAGACACAGAAGCTGACGTCTTCGCAAATTTTCGTTGGCGCTGCTCTTTTGGGTTTTTGGCTACCGTAAAGGACACAACACGGGAGAAATAAAAATGTAAAAAAAAAAAAAGGAAAAACATATTGTGAGGCTGCATGTTATCCTTGCCTGGCTCCAGACGGCCTATAACACGCACACACACACACATGCCTGCCTGTAACCGGTTTGGAGTGAATTCCACTCACTCACTCTCAGCATTGCTCAGACAGCGCCGCTGCTGGCGACGCCATTGCCTAATTAACTGAGCAAATAGCTGGCGCTGCCAGCGTCGCCCGCTGCTGTGGTGAGTTTGTTGCGTGCGCGCAGCGCAGCGACGCCACAACACTGGCCCCGAACGGGCCGTCGTCATTTGATGCCGTCCGACGGCAGGCGATGCACGACGGCAGCATCAAGTGAAACAGTTCATTTTTATTTTTCTTATTTTTGCTTTAATGCAGCTACCGATATCGCGCTGCCGTCGGCAATTTTGTGGCACGAGCTTTTTTTTTTTGTTTGGGCAGGATCAGTTCTGCTCGCTCTCGCCTTGCTCTCGCTGCTCCCTTGCTCTTGCTCTCTGTATATATTAGACGCCCTGGCGGCCATTTTGTTTGTGGCATGCCTATGTCAAATAGAGGGGGGCGCGTGTGGGTGGGCAACAACAATAACAACCATAGCGGAGAGGCAACAACAACACACAAAACGGTGTCAAAATGCTTGTCGCGCATTGAAGCCGCCGCTGGCGACAGTGGCAGCGAAAAACTAAGCTAAGCTTGGCTAAGCTTTTACTTAAAGTCGCCGACGCCGAGGTGAACATTTTTTTGCTGACGTCGACGTCAACGTCAACGTCAACATCACTGCCCGCAACATTGTTGCCGGCGTCGGCTCTCTCGCTCTGCTGCTGTCGCTGTCGCTGCTGTCGCTGTCGCTGCTGCTGCTAGCTCTGTTGATTTTTGTCGCACAGCTTTCGCTGCTGACGTCTGCGCTGCTGTCGCTGACAACTTTGACTTGGACTTGGACTTGTCTGCTGCGATTGTCTTAACCCGGCCCGGTTGTGTTGCCTGCCTGGTGCTTTGGCTTGGACACGTTTCGGCCTGTACGTTACACGTTCTGCGCTTCAGCGCCTTATCGTTCTGCGTTTTCCTGCGACTAGCGTTATTGCGTTTACCGTCGCGCATCAAATTTAAACAGCATCGTTGTCGCGGTTGCATTATCGTCGCCATCATCGTTGTCGTCATCGTCGTCATCATCGCCATCGTATTGTTCGCTGTTCTCGTCGCGTTCACTTGTGATTTCAATTTGTAAACTTTTTGTTTTGTTTTTTTAATCGACTCGAGGGAATCGTGCGAGAAATTTGTAGCACAATATTTAAACACAATTGCGAGTATTGCTCTGTCATATAACACATCATATACTTAGTGTTTTTCCAGTGCTCAAAACAGTGTCTAAACAACAAAAACGACAGTAACTATATGCATTCATATGTAACAACAATCGAAAGGTTTGACAATCATTGGATTTTGTTGCTGTTCAACCTTCGTTTTGGCAGCGGCTGCGTTAACAACGCCACGGATTATGGCACAAATAACTGAGAATGATCAGACGAATTTTTGTTATCTATCATTGAGCTGTAATTGAGGCTCCTTAAGAATTTCTCCTCTTGTGTTTGAGATTGAAACTCGTATCTGGCTTGAGTTATTCTCTAAATGATAAAGGCATAGATCTTACGTGGAGTTTTTTACGTCAACCAATCTGGTTCTATTATATCTTTCAAATGAAAATTATCCCAATTTTTTCTTTATTTAATTTAAATATTTATTGCAAACTTAGCACAGATTGAAGAATTCGATCCCGTTCCGATGTTCTAAAACGTTTCATGTTAAATGTTATCAATTTGGCATTTTTGCTATAAGCCATACTTGGTCAACTTTAAATCTGTTGGATACAATATGTTAAATCAGGGCTACACTTATCCAATAAATATTAGACGTATTGGTGTCGTTTTTATGGAGAAAATGTTTCACATAGATAAGATAATTGGGCTCAAACTCGATCTTGGTCGGCAGCTTCATCGTACTTTGAAAAGTTTGGCCGTTTGTCATGATGGTTGTGGCGCCACCAGCTGCACTATTCACATAGTGTAAGCTTGCAGTTTACATTAATATTTCTTATAATTTGCCGACCGACCTTGAATCAATAGGGAGGTTCTCACTATTTAATATTTAATTACATAATATTGACATTGTGCCACTCAATGAAGGGGTAACTTTTCAAACAAAATATTTTTGTTTAAATTTAAATTTGAAGGTGAGTTAACCTTTAATATTGTGTTACACTTTTAGTTGTAAAGTTATCAATGCTGTCCTTGTCCTTGTCCTTGTCGTAAGGCTATATATACACTGTTTTAATTAGAAATCACTAAATTGCTCTATTGTTCACAGGCTATTTCAATTTGTAGCAGCTCTAATCTTGAATGCTGTCGCTTATCGCCTCGCAAGTTGTAAATATTTGATGATGCGATAATCTGTTTGTTTTGTGTCATTATTAATGAATTAATGCACACTCGTAACTCTAAGCCAGCTGCATTCATGCTTGACAATTTCAGCTGAACGCTTAACGCTTGTCGCTTGTCGCTCAACACGCAGCTTTTTAAAACTTTGCGAAAGATTGCTTTAGACGACAGAGCTCGACTAGTAGATACCCTGCGCCCAGGTGTTGTATTCACTTAATCGACTAAAAAGCAATTCCTAAAATTAACACACAATGATTATCATTCTGGTTGAACCCTCTGATAGTGATGAGATCAATATGAGAATACATTTTGGGCCAAAAGTTCAATGTTTCTAATACGATCTTGATTATCGGCTTACAGTTGATAAATAATATGTCAATGTATATTATATATCAATTGATGATTCTGTTTTTAAGCTGCAGCTTTTGTTACTATCGAAATTCGATATATATCGATCTTTGCGAAACGGCGGCAGTTCTCAATAAAATTAAATTAACTTGATTTGCGTGTAATACACAAAAACTTATATTCCAAACTTGTATCTAGTTCATATAGTCTCTGAGATCCACGTGTTCATACAGGCGGACGGACGGACACAGACAGATCGACTCGACGTTTGATCCTGATCAAGAATATATAGATGCTTTCTTCTGCCTGTTATATACTTTTGCACAACTTCATTATATCCATTTTACCCACTTGCTCAGGGTATAAATACGAATATGCAAATTGCCGGACTACGTTTGCCGCATGCATTGTGCCAAGTGTCATTTGCACGTTATAGTTACCAGATAGTAAATAGGTGTGTTAGCAGCTAGCACTAAGAGTTAACTGATTGCCAGTGTTTGCACAATATGTGTCTAGATGTCTGCTGTCTGCTGTCTGCTGCCTGCTGCCTGTCTGTCCGTTGTTGGAGACTGTCGTGTGTGTATCATTTACATTTGTCAAATCAAATTTGACAGCTGTGGAAAACATAATATGCCCGCAAGTCAAAGCCAAAGGCAAAGCTAGAAGCGAGCGCAAAGCCAGTTCCGCAATACCGCGGCCGGTTTTCTATGCTCCAAAAGTATAACCCTGACTAGACGTGGCCAGAACTTGATTGGCTTTACTGGGAGGGGAGTAAAATGCAACGACTGCAGACTTGCAGATGTGTAGTTAGTTGTTGCTGCAGTACTGCAGCTGCACCGAATCGATCGGTATGAGATCCTTTCCATCCAACATTGGGCGCCACACTCAAGAGCAAAAAGGCTTTTATGGTGCTTTCCATTTACGTACAATTTCTTTCATTTATCCACTCTGTCGTTTTATGCTCCCCTAGGTGCTGCTGCTACCGTTGTGCATCCTCGGCCAATTCTGAATTTATATTTTGCGTCCCACTTTGGGCGCGAAAGCTTTGCTGTTAATGTCTTTCCCACTCGACTTGCTCGGCCGCTGCAATATGCCCGTCGGGTATCAATGGCCAGTGCATTAAAAATGCCATGACTTATTAAAGCTTAATCGGCTTCTAGCATTGAAATGGTCCGGAGAGCGAGGAGTGCCAGCAATAAAGGAATAGAGCAGAGCGTGAAGCGGACCTGAGCCTGAGGGCGGCGAAGTCAGTTCGCATTACGCTGGCATTGAAATTATTGTAAGCTGTTAAGCGAATAGCAAACGCAGCGTCGCCGAATCGGATGGACAATGGGGTTTCGGGTGGGTAGAACGAGGTCAGAGTCAATGTCGAGAGTTAGAATTGGGGAGTTGTGGAGTCTTACTATAAAATGCAGAGTTTTGTGTTATGCTATTGTTGTTGCTGCTGTTGTTGTTGTTATTGTTATTACCGGCGGAAGAATGGAATTGCTTTTGGATGGATGCTTTTTACGCAGAGAGCTACACTTATCGGGGGTTGAAAACTGTGGACGACGTCGTCGCACACTTTAGTAAAATATATAAACACGACAGCGAGGACAGAAAGACAGGCAGCAGTATTTGCTGTTATCGTTGTTGTTGTTGTCGTTGTTGTTGTTGTTATGTCTTTCTATCTATCGACTGACTAACGCGCCAGCTGACGCTCCGTGTGCCGAAGGCATCCCTTTGTCGACTGGGGCACGTCTCGGAAAACTTCAATTCAGTTCAGTTTAATTTACAGCGCACGCAATTTTGTATCTATAGAAAACACTCGATTGTTGTAGCTGTTGTTGTTGTTGTTGTTGTTGGTGGCGATGGTGGTTGTTGTTGCTGTTGCTGTTGCCTGGAACGGTAGGGGTTGTGGGTGGGGGTGTGGGGGTGGGTTTTGGTTAACTGTGGGCTTGCTGCTGATTTTCAACGTGTTGTAATCCCATTTGCAGGATTGCGGATTCAGGAATCAATTACGAATTTAATTTATAACAGCGCGCGTCGTGCACAGGAAGCAAGAAATTTAGAGAACACTGCGTGGGCTGAGGCGGTGGGAGAGCGTAGGCTGGTCATATTGATTTTGCTCAAGTGCTTGTGTGGCGCGGGGGCGAATGGGGATGTTTCATTCGAAGCACTTCATTGACCTCATGAAAGCTGTCAAGTCAATGCAGCATCCATCCACAGAATCTTGCCAGCACCGGCGATGAGGGAGATAGCGAGAGAGAGAGAGAGAGAGAGCGAGAGAGAAGAAGACCAAGTCAGCAGTCTGACAATGTCAGGTGCGCTTCTCTCCCACTTCTTACCCTATTACCACCACCCATACCAAAAGCACCGCCACGCCCATCATAAAGTAAGGACCAAGCCAGAATTCTTTTCCATTTCTTGACATTGCTCAAATGATTTCGGCTTCAAAACTTGTGCAGGCAACCCCCTTGCTAACTACCCCCCTTGCCAACAGATGCATATAATGTATACAACAATTTGTGTCTAACAATTTGGCGCATTTTCACGCTACTTGTTTGTTTTGTGGTGCAAACCTCGATTTCCAACCCAGCTTCTGGCCATGAGAAAAAAAAGAAGAAAAAAACACTTGACAAGTTTTTGACTTTGCTTTAATTGCTATGCAAATTTTTGTGGGAGCTTTGGAGAACGGTTATCTTTGGCACGCAGCATATTACATTTAAATATATATATATATATATATATATATATATTTGTTCTTTTTTACAGTGGCTCTTGACTGAATATGGCACATCTGTGTAGTTATAATGTTTACAATATATCAGAAACGGAGACATCAATGTCTCCTATCTCGGCCCCACAATTAATACTTTCCCTTGGATGATTATTCCTATGGCAGCTATATGATATAGTGGTCCACAATAAGAATATATATACTTCTTCACAAGCCGACTGCGAACTACTTTGATACCACAAATATTACCAGCTGATAACAGGTAGCAAAGCACAGGGTGGGTGTAGCCAAGAAATACCGTCCGAGTTTGCATTTTAAATTGCGGTAGATATAGACTTCTGTGAATTTTGGGGGCGGAAGTGGGTGTGGTCGAAAAAAATTGTTGGAAGAGTTTCCTAATAATCTTCTTCCAAGTTTGATAACTGTAGCTCCTAAATTACGGGAGATATATGCTTCTATTTATATTCTATATTACTAGCACTATACCTTTCAGATTTGGGGACTTTAGCCTTCAAATTGTGTGAAATATACTGTTTTATCGATTTGCACTAACAGGTCTATCGGTTTGGGGAAGCGGAGTGGGCGTGGCTATCAAATTTTCTATTGATCTCTTAGAGGAGTTACCAGTAACATACTTTTAAAACTTGGCGACTCTAGTTTACAAGTGGTGGAATATGAGCATTTCAGATTTCTAGGACCAAAGTTCCTGGGGGCGGCGGGTGTGGGCGTGGTCTGAAAACGTACATGCCGATCTTTGAAGGAGGCTACCAGCAAGTTACCTTTCAAGTTTGGCCACTCTATCTTTAAAATTGTGGGAGATATGCAGACTTATCGACTTACACTTTCGAATATATTGGCTTTGGCGATTATGGACGCTGGTGTGGGCGTGGCTATAAAATATTGTTATTGGTTCTTAACGACAGCTACCAGTAATATTTAAAATTTTTAGGGGCGGGGGCCTAGTGGCGGCAGGTGTGGGCGTGCCATATGCCGATCCTTGAAGAACATCGGCAACAACCTAGCAAACAAATTTGACCGTAGCCTTAAAATTATCGATTTGCAATTATCGATTGAATCGATTTCCTAGCCCCCTAGCGGACGTAGCACTCCAATTCGTACACTGACGCTTGCACTGACCAGTATATGTCCCAAGTTTCAAGACTCTAGCTAAAGTTGCGTTCATACAGACGGACAGACAGACGGGCAGACAGACAGACAGACAGACATTGCACAAAACCAATATACTATGATAACTTTGGTATCAAAGTATAAATATAAAACATAGCTAATGATTGAGTAGAGCTTTAAATCGCATTTGTCCTGCATCCAATTGAAATGAAGCTGATACCCGTAATATGAGTACTATCACTAAGCGCATTATCAATAACACATTGAGGCGTCAAATCGACAAAAACGTGCAAAAATTTGCCAACACGTCGAAAAATTAGCCGGCCTCGCGTGTGGAGCATGCGTATTTATTTATGTGTTTTATAGTTCTTAGAATTTGAGAAAACCGAAAGAGCATAATCAATATTTGTTTGTCGTTGTTGCTGTATTTTTATTTTCCAAATTTAATTTTTGCATTTCCATTTATGTCACACGATAACAGCAAATATAGCAAACTGTAAAGGCAAAGGCAAACGCCTTTCGCCGATTTTGTGCAAGCCACTTTGCAGATTATGTGGTTGCTGGTGGCGGCGTTGGCGTAGACGATGCATTGGGCTCTGGTGGTGTCGACTGCTCCGGCTGCAAATCGAAACGGGCATAGAATAGCACATATGGTGTAATGTTCATTGTGCTTGTGCGCGATAGCAGCTGCTCCAACTGGCGCTGTGGCATCGCCGTGACCTGGTCGTCATTGCACTTATACCAAGTGGGCTCGCTGCTGACACCGCCGCGAATCGTGCTTCCACACCCCATCGAAGATGGCGGACACTTTTTGCTGGCCGAGCTGCCACAGCCAAGATTGATATTGCTGTCATTCTGCAGGGATTCCTCACTGCAACACAGCCGCATCGCACAACAATTGACGCCATGGCAAATGGTATTCACGCTTGCCGATGATGATGATGTATTATTCCGTTGGTCTTTGGGACAATTGACATAGTGACTGGCCACATCCAGAATGCATGTGTATGCTATGTAATGACCCTGGGTCAGTGTGGCGCCCACATGTGTGATAACACTATACAGCTTGTAGACGTGCAGTTTGTTGGCATCGCTTAGCTCACAGCACTCGGCACAGAAGCAGGGCAGCGTAAATGTTGTCGGCACATACGTGGTGATCTTCTCCATGCTGTCCGAGAAGCGATTCAACAGGACGATCAACAGACGCGGCAGCACCTCGTACGACACAGAGCGTATGGCTTCAGTGTAGTTCCTACACTGATTGCAGTTGTACTTGTTATTGCCTTGTAAATATTCACGGGTTAAGCACATGTTCTGCAAGGGGATAATATCAATTAGATAAATGCAATAAACTAAAATAGAAGCAAAAGAAAAACAGGTTGCAACCAAATATCAATATTTAGTAATAATAATTAGTTAATTAATTAATTGATAGCCGATTAGGACACTTGCCTGTATATATGCGCTGGGTTCACGCAGCATCTTGGCAGTATCGATTGCCGAAAGCGGCACAGGTACTGAGACATCGAGCATGGTCTCCATCCGACGTGTAATCGTTTCACAGCACAGGCATTTGGTGCTATGCACCACGATGCCCTCGAAATCATTTTTGGCAATGTAACTGTAAAGATAAAGCGGTTATTTAGTGAGTAAAATACTTTTAAATGATTGCCCAGCGTTGCCAAAATTCTATTTCAAATTTAGTTTTATTTAGAGAGAGAGAAAACAATCAAGTTTATTTTTTATTTTTGTCAAAAATTGGCAACACTCAAAAGCTTTTTGCTTAAGGCAAAAACTCACCCATTTGAAATGACTTCGGGACAGTCCTCAATGGCATTGAGGAGCGACTGATTCGTTTCAAGTATGGAATTCACGAGGCACATTGCAAACTCATGCGCATCCTGCTGCCTATTGCCGCTGAACGTGGCATCCACATTCTGCACGGCATGGAGCAGGGTGTCCGCATGATACGGCTCACTGCAATCGGCCATTTCGTTGTAATGCAGAGTTTGGTATAATTCATGCAACATGCTCACCACTTGATGAGACTTTATGTTGCTGCTCCTTCCGCTGGTGACGTTTCTCCTGCTGCACGATGCCTCTGTTGTGTCCAAATCCTTGCTGCTCGAACTGGGCGCATGCTCCAATTCAGCCGCTTTGGTTTTGTGCTTTCGCAACATCGCCTGCTGCACCATATCCAAGTCGTGGATTAAATGATGTAGATTGTGTAAGAAGTCCGGCGCGCAGCGCATCGTGTAGACCACTGTGTTCAAAAAACAAGAATTCCCGAAGTTAACGAGTGTGGCCATGCCCGCTGGCAGCCCAGGGGCACATCTTTTGGCCCCAGCTTTCGCTGCCGACGTCTCCGGCGAGATCGAAGACGTAAAGTTACTGAACTTGAGACGCCGGATAAGTACCCTAGGCTTTAACTTCGGCTTTTTCTTGTCGAGGGGTTGGTTGCGCTTCTGGTTCTTCTTCGGCATTTGGACCTAAGCTTTGGCTTTTGGTGGTTATATGGTTATGCGGGTATATTCTTGTTGAATCGCTGAACACGTGGCCGAGGAGTATTGAGGACGACGACGCCAATTGCTGCGGATAGATGAGATGCGATGAGAATTGTTGAAGTCTCCTGTTCTGATTGTTGTAGTATTTCTTGCCTCGGCAATTGAATATGATGAATATGTTGATTATTGCGACAATTATTTGTGCTACTTATGCTGGTCTAAAAAACAGTGTTGCAATGAACGACAGTGCAAGCAAGCAAAATTAGAGTTGCCAGATTGTTACACTGCATTACATAACTGGATAACACCTCACATTTGCATCTAATTTGAATAGTCGACAGTCACAAAACTGATCCGATCTATTTCAAACCCGCTATAAATCTGTTATCTAACGACATTGCTTGGTGGAAATATTAAAAGGGTTATCATTGTCTGGAAATGCGAAATTGTTTGTTCCCCGTTGATCCCATGATCCCATTGAAACCCATCTTTGTACCTTTGCGGATATGTGTGCTCGTCGAGAATCAAAGAATTTTGTATGTCGAGACAATGATACTCTGTTTTAGATTTGCACCATACGTTTTGCGGGCTTTGGTTACAAAATTGGTCAACAGTTCTTTAAGAAAGCTTACACATCAGGCCCAAAAATTAAAGAGTTGAAAATCGAGTATTGCTGTTGTCTTCGCACACATTCAAGGGTCTGTGCGACCCGATAGTAATATAGCTTCTTTCTTCGCACACATTCCCATTAACCCATTAGGACCTACTGCAAAACTTTCGACGCATTGCCTTCGGGTCGACCCGAAGCAAAATAGGGCTCATTGGCAGAGAGAACACATGATGCACGACTTTGGCGATTTGACGCCTTTATGTATTGTCTGCTTAGTGGTACTATTTATGCGCTGAGTCATCGTCGCTTCGGCTTCTATGCAAAAGGCGAATTTTTCTGACAGCATCAGTTGGCATCTTCGTAATGTATTATCATAATGGAGCCAAGAAGCTGCTGGGTGAATTTCGGGGGGACATCGCTGGACTGTTGTGGCAGCGGACAAAAGTGAATTCCAATTTCAATCCAACTGCGAGCAATCCAAGGAGCCATTTCGCATTGTCTGCGAATTGTGCGAGTGCTGGCAATAGTCGCACCCTTAACCCTGCACCCCCCCAGTGCCATATCGCTCGCTCTCGCTCGCACTTACTCGCTCAGCATCGAAGCTGCATCTCTTTCGAGTTGAGCTTTCGCATTGCGTCTGACTTTTACATTAATGAGCATGTTTTTATTTATAAATGTTGTTTTCTTTACTTTTCTTTTCTTCTATACATATTCGTTTCTTTTATCTTTGTTCTTCTGTTCCTTTCACTTGATTTTTCCCCCCTTTTGGGTTTTGTTTGCTGCTGCCACCGCCCCTCGTTTTGTTGTTGTTGTTGTTCTTGTTATTTTGTTCAGCTCGTCAGCTGTATTTACATTTTCTTGCTCTCTCATATAACGCTCGATTTCATTTCAAGTGGACGCCTGCAAGCGTTCTTTTGGTCACTCATTTAGTTGATAGCAGGCAGCTCTGCCACTCGCCCTGACTCCAAAACTCCGACCGAAGATCTACTGTTGTCTGTGTCTGTGTTTTATTTTCTAGGGGCAATTAGCCATTTTGGCTATTGGTTCCTTGACTTGTTTACAATCACACCTCGGCATCAAGTAGCGATAGCGTCTATTGACCTGAAGAGGGCGCCACCGTGCTGCTGCTACTGTGTGCTCATCTGGCAAGGACTCCACGACATCTCAAAAAGTTCGCCGTTCGCCTCTAGCATCGTTGCGTGCCAAATATAAAACCATTCACTCCCATGCGCTCCTACCAGCATTTGGTAAGCACTTTGAAGCCATCGAGAATTGTTTATCCTCCTGTGCCAAGACTTAACCCAGAATGATTCAAAATCGGCTGATGAATAATGTTGCATACTTATGTCCTCTTGGTTGTGCTTGTCGCGTATTATCTGAACGACTCCCGCATCGAATATGTACGCGACTTTTGAAAGCAATTGTCGTCATAGTCGTAGGAGCCATCCTGACGATGCATCTGTTGTTGCCTTTCAAGCAATGGGAGAAGCTTTGGCAAACCTTCAACGGCAACGACCACATCTACTTGCAGTCGGAATTTTAGTCCTAGGGCTATTATATTGCTTATCTGGAGATCCAAGCAACCTGCAAATGATAACCTTTTTCATGCTTCGGTAATTTGATTTTGTAAAAGGTCAAGTTAACCGAGTACTCATGTTAATTGTGAATTCAATTCAAAAGCAACTTCGATTACCTTACACACACACACACACGCACACACACACACTTCACCTGCACCCTGGAGATGGTTTTGATTTTGTTAATGTTATCTTAAACTATGGACTTAGCAGGTTCTCATTTGAGAAACGCCAGTGCTTTGATCCACATATTCATTTGGCATCTTGGTATCTTGGCAAGGGAAACGGGGAATCGTATTATTATTTCGGTCAATATTTCTCCAAAGTACGCCCTTTGTTCTATATGTTCCATGCACAAATTTGTGTACAATCATTAAATTGAGTATGATTTCTAATCCATGACTTGCTTCTGACTGAGTATGTGTGTGTGTGTAAGTGGCAGCATAAGCCATTTGCTGCAGCAGCAGCAGCAGCTTTTGTTGCCAACTGTAAGTAAAATGCCACATGCTCAAAACATACTCTGGAGACAACAAGGATAACGTTTGCTCATTGGCAAAGAAGACTTAGGCGACTCCTCGATGACATTCACTTGTTGTGGGCGTGGGAGACTGAAGCTGCTGCTGCTGAAGACAGAGACAACGCCAACGGCCGAGAAAGAGATAATGTGGGTGTCAGTGTGTGTGTGTGTGTGTGTGTGTGTGTGTGAGAGTGTGTGAGTGTGTGTGTGTTTGCGTGTGTGTGGTGTGAAGAATACTGTCAAGTGTTGGCGTTGGGAGCTGCTGTTGGTGTTGGTTTCGCTCTTGTCGGTGTGAATCTTGTGTACTTTGGCCACTCCTTTGGCTGACGCCAACAGCACAGCCAGCACAACCAGCACTGCCAGAACCACTTCGTTCTCGCTTATTCGCCTGGCCGTCTTGGCCAATCGCTTGTGTAAACAACGACCCCTGTGCAGGCAGCTCCCTACAACAGACCCGTGCCCACGCTCCTTGCAGCTTACTCTGTCACAGCCGCCGCCCTTTGCAAACACTGGGGTTTTTTTTCACACAAAAAGTGTTGGCTATCCAGATGCCTAGCACCACCCGCAACACAATTCTGCACCAACGTCCCGCACCGCATCGCCTGGCACACTGCAGTGCGATTATTCATATTGCAGCTTGTGCTTTGCCATCCATTTATCTTGCCACATTGTTGGCTGGCTACCCCATACCTATACCACCCGCCCGCTCCCCACCACCATACTTCCCGCCTATGGCTTGTTGTTGCTCCATTTCGCTTGCGGCGCGGCGCGCAAAACGCTTTTGTGTGTTTAATTGCTTGTGAAGAGAGCTT